>CAMAPF010001124.1:265000-270000 GCA_945859915.1 Cuscuta epithymum | reverse complement strand
TAACCACGCCCATGGTAGCCTCCTCTATCTCCCACATCCCAAGGCAGCAACAGCGGTTAGGGCTCAACCGTAGGCGACATTGCCCACACTACATCTCCCCGGAGGTTCCTGCCGCAGCATACAACTATACACGTGTCCATTCTGGCGCTTCTTACACATTCCAGGAGGTCAGTTGCTTTGATCCTTTTCAAAATTTAACCAATTCATGCGGGTAAATGTTGAAAAGGATCTTGTACACAACATATTTTATTTTTATAATAATATCCTCTTCTGTACGCTTTCCATCATCAAATCTGATTTCATTCCGTGCATGCCAGATGTAGTAGACCGTCGCACAGAACGCAATTCGAGTTGCTTTAGCTTTCAACTTTGAGCCTTTGTGCGTCTTCATGATCCATTTGACTGCACTAAGTAGTGTTGTCATGTCACGCGTCAATCCCAGCCACTCCCGGATTTCCTGCCATACCCTACAAGTAAAGGAACACCGGAAGAAAAGGTGTGGTATTGACTCATAACCACTCTTGCACAAATCACAACGGTTAACCATATGAAGATAGCTCAAGCTATCCTGCGTAGGAAGTCGGTTTCGAAAGGCAAGCCATGCATTAAACGAAAATTTTGGAGGAATATAGGACTTCCATATGAAACTCATAGGAGCCCTAACCCCACTCTTGACTCTTAACAGCTCATAAACCTTTGCAGAGGCTAGTTTGCCATTCAAGGTTCGCGAGCTAAGTCCCAATATCATCTCATTATGATTATTAAAACACGATCGGATCTTATCTCGTATGAGACTCAACCTTTTCATTAGTTGAGAGTCTCGGGTGTGTGGGACATAGTCCCACACGGTTCTACCCTTAAGATAGACACCGTTCACCCACCTCACCCAAAGGGTGTCTTTCTTTTTGTGGACGTCCCATAAGGTGCGGGAGAGAAGAGCATGGTTCCATACCTTTGCATTATGAATCCCAAGCCCCCCTTCCTCTTTAGGAAGACAAATATCATCCCAAGCCACCTTAGCGAACTTCCCACCCCAGAGAAAAATACGGCATATCGAGACGATTCTATCTAAAATCGTTTGGGGGACGGGGAAAACTTGAAGCCAAAACGACTGGACCCCTTGGATCACAGAACGTATGAGCTCAATCTTTCCCGCATAGGAGATGGTCTTTGTATTCCAAGTCTTTAGAAAATCATTAACAATCTCCAAAAGGGGAGCATACTGAGCAACAGAGACTTTGAGTGGTGCAAGAGGAATTCCAAGGTATCTTACCGGAAATTCCCCACGTCTATAGTCCACGAGGTCAAGAATATTTTGTAATTCAAAGTCATGCACTCCCCCCACAAAAATATTCGATTTGGTATTGTTAACTCTAAGGCCTGATACATCCCCAAACTCTTTAAGAGTGTTGACAAGTATTTCAATGGAATACTTGTCGCCCCTAGAGAAGAGCATAAGATCATCTGCATAGGCCAAGTGAGTTATACCCAAGGTACCACAAAGGGGGTGATAATTAAAATTCGAAGACTTAGCTCTAACGGTTAGGAGTCGCGAGAAGTATTCAAGGCAAATAACGAAGAGTAATGGGGACATAGGGTCCCCTTGCCTAATACCTCGCTTACCCTTAAAAAAACCATGCAAAATTCCATTCAAAGACACGGAGAAAGATGCAGTAGAAACACACACCATAATCCAATCAACAAAACGATCGGGGTAGCCCAAGCCCCTAAGCACACTCGCTAGAAAGTCCCAAGAGATAGTGTCATAGGCCTTACGCAAATCCACCATAATCATACAACGAGGTGATATACGTTTCCTATTGTATCCTCTAACAAGTTCCTGGGCAAGGAAAATGTTATCAAACATTAGGCGGCCATCCACAAAAGCACCTTGTGCCTGGTTAATCAAACCCGAAAGTGTGGGGGACATTCTAGCCGCGATGATTTTTGCAATGATTTTGTAAATAACATTCGTACAGGAAATTGGTCTAAAATCTGAGACCTTTGGGGAGTGATTTGTTTTAGGAATTAGCGCTATAACAGTATGATTCAACTGTTTTAGTAGCTTTCCCGAGTCAAAAAACTCTTTGATCGCACAGATCACATCCTCCCCCACAATATTCCAATTCTTTTTAAAGAAAGCCGATGAATAGCCATCCGGCCCCGGCGCCTTATCATCCCCAATATCGAACAAGGCATCCTTAATTTCCTTGTTAGATACCGGAGATAAAAGGCTATGATGAGCGCTTGGTTCAATCATGGGGCCGGTTCCAAGGACCGATTGGTCAATGGAGGAGTATTCCATCTCAGTACCAAATAAATCAATAAAAAACTTTACAAATTCTCCACCAACTTGATCCGCAGATGTAGTACAACTGCCATCATCAAGGGTAAGAGAAGTAATTGTATTCCGGGACATGTTGCGCTTGACAATAGCGTGAAAGTACCGGGTTCCCTTATCGGCTTCAAGGATGTGTGTCGCTTTTGCCTTTTGTTGGTAGAACCTACACTCGGCCTCCCCTAGGAATGTAGCTTTTTTCCTGGCTACCATTAAACGTTCTTTAATCTCATCATTATGAGGTGACGCAAACCACAACTTGTTTAGTCTCTTGAAGTCATCCTTCGCAAACTTTGCCTTGGTGGATATGTGGCCAAACTCCATTTTGTTTAGCTCCTTAAGAGGTTGTTTTAATCTCTTAAGTTTCTTTGCGATTTGGTATTGAGCTGTACCTACAATTGTTACACTCCAACTTTGCAAAACAACATTAGCAAAAGCATGGTGTTGAATCCACATATTAAAGAACTTGAACGCTCTTGGCCTATTGGATGTGTTATTGAGTATTGATATTACGGAAGCCGTATGATCAAACTCAACCTCCATTTCATGAAAATGGGCCACAACCGATAAGCCAATTTGGCTCCAAACATCATTTAACAATACACGGTCAAGTTTAGCCCAGATTGTCCCTTTATTCCACGTGAAGAATTCACCAGTAGAGGGAGCATCTTCTAGGCTAGCTTGTAATTTAAAATCAAATAGGTGTTGCATCATATAAGCAGTGGGGGGGTTACTCCCCAGTCTCTCATTTGGAGCACACACACAATTAAAGTCCCCCGCTATAACCCAAGGTTTGGTAATACCATTCCCTAAGATAGCAAGTTCATCCCATAATGCTTTGCGCTCCAAAACAGTATAAAGCGGATACACCATAGTAATTAAAAATTCCAATTGGGAGGTACGACATGTACCTCCGATATGCATATACTGTGACTCAACAACCTGAACAGTACAATTAACCACATACGGGTTCCACATCAAAGCCATACGGCCACCATTTATTTTTGAAAAATTTGTTTCATACACCCAGCCAGGCCATTTATTTGAAACCAAATTTTTAAAACTGGCCTCGGTCATTTTTGATTCAAGAAAACAACATAAGCTGATATTATTAGATTTGATATAACTTGCAATTAAATTGTGTTTGGAGGTTTTATTCAAACCCCGAACATTCCACACAAGAAAGTTAACCATAAATAAAATAATTTAAATTATAGTAACCCGAGAGCAAAGGTACCCTCAAACAAACCCGTAAGGCATCAAGAAAGGTAGAAATCCGGATTGAAATCCTCCGGGTCAATTCCACCTTTGTCCTTCTTTTCTTTTCTTGCCCTTCTCCTCATTTCTTTTAAATATTTCTTATTCCTGTCCAGGTTAGGGTCAAAGAAAGATAATACGCGAATAATAAATTGAGATTTGTTAAATTCATACCAATCATCCTTCTTTTTAACCTCCGGGCAGCTGAGTAGGAAGTCTTCGGTGAAATTTACAACATTGTCATCGGCACTAGGCTCATCCAGATTAGGTCCCAGCCTGACAATGGTGACTCCCTTCGGTATATGGTCCGTTTCCCAAGCATAGGCAACTGTCTTGCCTTTATCATTCACCTCCAATGTTGTGATAACATCATCATACCCCATTTCATACATATTAGTCACCAAATAACCCTTGCCCCCATTAATTTCTTTATCTCCACGGGTTTCAACAAATGGGATGGAACCGGCAGCCTGTTCTTTCGTGCAAGCCAGCCTCCGGGAGTTCCAATAGTCAACATTTTCCTTGGCCTGTGGGTCAAAAAAACAACCAACATTTAGATAAAAAATTTCTTTATTAAAATTGTACCATGTCAATGTCCTCGTCACTCCAGGCAGTGTGACCAAGCACGGGTCCGTGAAAGAGATAGCCGGAATAGAAGGGTCATCCACCCTCTTTAGGTTAGTTCCAAGCCTTGACACCGGAATGAAGCTCTTTATTTGGTGCCGTTTCTTCACAAAAGCCACATGCGAGCCACTCTCATTGGTTATGAATTTGTTGACAATATCATCACTCTCCAATTCATGCATGTTCTCAACCCTTCGGCCTTCCCACTCGAGCTCAGCATCCGATGCCTCCTCTGTGTAGGGGACCCAGTCCGAGGAGCTGGCAGTAGTGCTGCCCACTGGTTTGGCAGCAGGAATCGTCTTCCCTGGAGCTAAGGAGCCAGCCTGTTTGGGGATAGAAGGTTTGGGGGCAGCAGGTAGCAATTTTGCAGCTTTCCCAGCAGGCTTCATAGCACCTTTCGGTGGTTGTTTATTAGGTTGCTGCCGCATCACAGGTCTAGAAGTAGAAGCAGCGTTCAGTTTTTGATTTTTATTCATAAGAGGTGCAGGCCGCTTGCTTCGAACTTCTACAAAGGGAGGATCATCATCAATAACATTTTTCCCTTTGTCAGCCATCTCGGAGTCCACACATTGCTTTTCTTTCGGAGGATTAAGCACCAAACAAGAGAAAGGATTGTGCCCATATTCCTTACAATGGTAGCAATATTCCGGGTAGGTTTCATAGTGCACATACTGCATATATTCCTTACCCGAAGGGGGTACAATAGGAAATTGCATAATTGGAGGTTTAGAAACATCCACTTCGATGAGAACTCTAGCAAAATGGTTGAAAACCGTGTCTT
>CAMAPF010001124.1:242500-247500 GCA_945859915.1 Cuscuta epithymum | reverse complement strand
AATCATCCGCGTAGGCCAAATGAGTAATTCCAAGTGAAGCACATTGGGGGTGGAAATTGAAGTTTGGACCCGAAGTCCGCACTTTAAGTAGACGCGAAAAATATTCAAGACAAATCACGAATAATAACGGGGACATGGGGTCTCCTTGTCTGATTCCCCTCATCCCTTTGAAGAACCCATACAAAGAGCCGTTCAAAGAGACCGAGAAAGAAGCAGTGGAGACACACTCCATGATCCATCCAATAAACTGTGAAGGGAAGCCCAGTCCCTTGAGTACATTTTCCAAAAAGTCCCACGAAATAGTATCATAGGCCTTGCGCAAATCCACCTTGATCATGCACCTAGGTGAGATTCGCTTCCTCGTGTATCCTCTAACAAGTTCCTGGGCAAGGAAAATGTTATCAAACATGAGGCGGCCATCCACAAAAGCCCCTTGGGCATGGTCAATTAATTCCGGGAGACACGGAATCAATCTATTAGCAATAATTTTCGTGATGATTTTATATAAGACATTTGTGCAAGAAATGGGCCGATAGTCCGAAACCTTAGGAGCATGATTCGTTTTAGGGATAAGTGCAATTACAGTATGATTAATCTGTTTTAGCAAATTCCCCGAACAAAAAAACTCCTTAACCGCTTGGACTATATCCTCCCCAACCGTCTCCCAGTTTGTTTTAAAAAAGGCAGAAGAGTAGCCATCCGGGCCGGGAGCCTTGTCATTGCCAATATCGAACAGGGCATTTTTAATATCCACGGTGGAGACCGGGGCAATCAGGCGTCCATGGGCAGATCGCTCAACCTTCGGGCCAGACCCTAAAATATCAGGGTCCAACGGATGGCACTCAAACTGGGTTCCAAATAAGCTCGTAAAAAAATTAACAAACTCACTCCCCACTTGGTCTAAAGAAGTCGTAATGTTACCATCCTCCAAAGTAAGGGAAGTAATTGCATTCCTTGCCAAGTTCCGTTTGACAATAGCGTGAAAATACTTCGTTCCTTTGTCCGCTTCAAGGATGTGAGTTGCCTTGGCCCTTTGTTGGTAGAAACTAGTTTCGGCTTCACAAAGGAAAATGGCCTTCTTACTAGTTTCCCCCAGTCTAGCTTTAAGCTCCTCATTTGTCGGGTCAAGTAGCAACAATCTGTGAGCTGCCTTAAAGTCTCATCTTTTGCCCTCTTTGCCTTGTTGGAAATGTGCCCAAACTCCATAGCATTAAGCACTTTTAAAGGCCTTTTCAGACCCTTTAATTTCTTAACAAGGAGGTATTGGGCCGACCCAACACAAGTCGTGTTCCAGTGCTGCACTAAAATGTTAGTAAAATCATGGTGTTTTAACCACATATTAAAAAATTTGAAAGGCTTGGGTCTAGGTGAGGAGTTCTGGAGAATTGATACAACGGAAGCCGTATGATCAAACTCCACCTCCATTTCGTGGAAGTGAACCCTACACCCCACACTGTTTAGTGCCCATTCATCATTGATCAACACACGGTCCAGTTTAGCCCATAATGTGCCCTTGTTCCAAGTGAAGAACTCTCCCGTGGAGGGGGCATCGTGAAGGCTGGCCGAGACCTTAAAGTCCATAAGGTGCTGCATAAGATACGCCGTTGGGGGGGTAGGACCAACCCTTTCATTAGGCGCACAAATACAGTTGAAATCACCACACACCATCCAAGGGTCTGTGATGTGATTTCCAACCAAAGTCAAGTGATCCCAAGGGATTTTCTCTCAAGTACCGTATATAATGGATAAACAAAGGTAGCAACAAAAGTGGTTTGTGTAATCCTACAAACACACTTAGCATGCATATGTTGCCTATCAATTTCATCAAAAGAAACATTAACATAAAAGGGGGTTCCACATAACAGCCATGCGACCACCATTTATTAGATCAAAATTTTCCTTAAAAACCCAACCCGGCCATTTATTTAGAACATAGTTATTAAAACTAAACCGGTTCATTTTGGTCTCCAAAAAACAACACAAGTGAATGTTATTCGCCTTAATAAAGTTAGAGATTAACATATGCTTCGAGGTTTTATTCAAACCTCTAACATTCCACGAGAGGACTTTTATCATCAAGTAAGGTCCACATCGGAGGCAGTCCCTCCTCCCCCGGTTTCTCCAGTTTTAGCTTCCTTCCTTCGCATCCCTACGCTTCCATTCCTTGTGGTATCTCTTATTTTCTTTGCTATTTCTATCAAAGAAAGAGAGAACATGGTTAGGAAAAACAGTAGGGTCGAAGTCATACCAGTCCCCTTTTTGTTTGACTCCCGGGAGCTTCATAAGGCAACCATGTGTGAAATAAACGCCTGGTTCATCATCATTAGGGACAGGTTCGAGGTTTGCGCCAACCTTTACCTTCACTTCATCCTTGGGAAGAAAATCAGGCTCGATCACTGTGGCATATCTCTTCCCATCCTCGGCAGTGAACATACTTGTTACCACATCCTTGTAATCCCATCTCATACATGTTGCGAATGACATAACCTTCAGGAAGGTCTTCATTAACAGCACCTCCAAATTTATCCTTTGTAATTGCCATAACTTTTGGGGCATCCTTCGGTGGCCTCAAATCAGTCCTCGGCTTCTCCCCCAGGGGGGGCAGTTTAATTTCCTTCGGAATCGTGGCACCTTTGGTAGCACCAATGGGTTTAGAATTATGGGCTTGGGCTTTCTTACCCTCCTGTGTTTACTTTATCCACAAAAGCAGCCGAGGTTGAAGGAATGTCCATGCCTTTCTCAGGAATAGGCCGCGGCATAGGACTCTTAGGAGCAGCCCCCCTTGCCACCGGCCCTTTCTTCACATAAACCTTCTTATTTTTTCTGTGGTTTACTTGGATAAAAGGAGGTTCAACAACAGCCAATTCCTTTCCACCATCATTGCCCAAACCTTCAGCCTTGTCCATGAGAATATGTGCAGATTTTACCACCTCCTTTTCAGCCATATGAGCCTCCAAAGCCTCCTTAGCTACTGTGGGGCAGCCCGCAAAGGGGTGGTGGCCATACTCCTTGCACCGGTAGCAATATTCCGGATAAGATTCATAGACAACCCTTTGTTCATATTCCTTACCCGAGGGGGGGGATGATAGGAAAATGAAGCACCGGGGGTTTAGAGACATCCACCTCAATAAGAACACGAGCGAAATTAGTAAAGTGCATGTCTTGTGTTACCTTGTCCGTGGTTATGGGCACCCCTACTTGGGAAGCAATCATTCCCATCTCGGTAGCATGCCAAAGTCTAGGGTTCAATTTTGGGAATTTAACCCAAATTGGGACCTTTAGAAATTCCTCACAATCAAAGGCGAAGTCCTCGGGGAGTGGTTTAAGAGACATCGTCTTCCCATAGAGCACATAAGGTCCCTCGGCCAAGACCTTCAATCGGTCCTCTTCACTCTTGAGCTTGAAAATAATCCACCCTTTTTTATGGGGTTTCACATCAACCTCGACCCCCCATTTTTGTGTCATGGCAAATATAGCTTTGAGCCCGGGGAACCTACCGGAGAAGTGGCCCACAAGGCAAAAGCCCCAAATCTCAACAAGTGTAGGAACCGCAAGGTGGGAGAAGTCAAGTTTCTCCCCGGTGGGAGGAAAATATTCAAGTTTAAGTCCATGCGATGGTGCACGGTTGTCCCGGAATAAAGAACTCCATTGCTTGGGTGCCTCCTTCTCTTCAGACCTTTTCTTCACCGGTTCAGTGTCCTTGGACCCAAGAGAGATAGAGTCCTCGGGTTGGGCATTAGTTTCCCCAAGGCTTTCATCCGAGGTTTCCACGGGGGTGGTAACCTCTTTCAACAGTGGTTTAGGAGTCGGCGTGGGCACAGTTGATGCCGCGGCAGAGGTAGCCCCACAACCCAGAAGTTTTTCAGCAAAGCCAGTTCCCACCATGGATCCCTGTGAGGCCGCGGCACTGGATATTTGGGCCGCGGCATTGGAGATTTGTGCCGCGGCATGGGAGTAGAGCCCTCCATTCGGTGTTGCCTCCTTTTCTGTCCCAGGTGAGGCCGCGGCATGGGAAGTTTCCACCGTGGTGTTGGCAGAGATAACAGGAGCATCATGTGGTAAAGCCTCCGTGGAATTCAAGGAGGTTTCTGCAATGGGGGTAAGCCCCCCCGGCGTGATTTGTGCCGCGGCAAGAAAGGGGGTTGAGTTTGAGGAGACAACCGGGAAGGACGAAGGTAAGACCTTCGAAGGGCTGTCCTTCTTCTTCAATTTTTCCTCCTCCAAGGCCGCTTTCTTGGCCGCCAAGTACTTGACCTTTTCCTCAAAACTCCTGTCCTTCGCTGGTGGGGTCCGCAACTGCTTGTTCTTCCTCGTCATGGCCGGAGCTCAACGAAGAAGACGATGAACAGTAACACCCCTCAACCGAAGTGCTCAGAAAAATCTGGAAAAAATATATGTTGTTCCCCTGGTGATGGCGAGTCTCCCTATGGTCTTCGTTTTTACCCAGAACCTGCAAAAACTAAGAAAACAAATAAAAGTCAGTTCATACCTGCGCACAAGTGAACAGGGATGAACAGTGACGCTTTTTTGAATTCCTTCGTTGTAGCAGGTGAAACAGGTATCAAAATGCTCGCAAGGGAGAGGCGATCCCCAGGGTATATTCAGAATTCCAAATGATCCAAAGATGAGAAAGAAATCTGAACTTTTCTTTTCGTCTGTGAACAGTGCACGCAGGTAACGGCTAGTTTGTATCTAGCGTTTTACTCAGCCAAAATGCTTGAAACCAGTGCCCCTGGGTTCGCCTAGGGTAGGCGACCCCCAAACAATCAACTTTGTCCGCAAACAATCGTCCAATATTTGTGCCAAGATCAAAATCGGATTCTGCAGTGAATAGTGAAAATCTGCGCACCAGATTTCAAAAATCTCGCACCAGTAGCTAAAAAATTCCAAAATTTTCAATTCCAATCGATAGAAAAGAAAGAGGATGGAATTCCGAGCTAGGGGAAACAAGATTTAAGTAGATTAATCGGAGAAAAAGTAATCAAAGAGCAGTTTGTGAG
>CAMAPF010001124.1:227500-230000 GCA_945859915.1 Cuscuta epithymum | reverse complement strand
ATAAGCCGTGGGGGGATTAGAGCCAACCCTTTCGGTGGGAGAGCATATACAGTTAAAATCACCTGCCACAAACCAAGGGTCCTTGATTCGGTCTCCTATAGTGGCAAGGTGCTCCCAAAGGCTCTTACGCTCCAAGACCGTGTATAGGGGATACACAAAAGTCGCATAGAGAGTAGAGTTAGTGACTCGGCATATACACCTAAAGTGCATAAATTGCCGATCTACCTCAAGCAGCGTGCAATGCAGAATGTTTGGATCCCACATCACCGCCATACGACCACCATTAATAACATCAAAATTTGTCTCGAATGTCCAACCCGGCCATTTATTAGAGACAAGATTTTTAAAATTATTTAAATTCATTTTAGTTTCCAAAAGACCAACCAAGCATGCATTATTTGAATTAATAAAACGCGAAATAGTAGAGTGTTTGGAGGTTTTGTTCAAACCTCTCACGTTCCACACAACGGTTTTAAAATTCATAGGATTCTGACTCGGTGGAGGAGTGGCCGTCCCCCTCATTCGCCACATGTTTCCCTTTTGCTTTTGCTATCTTAGCTTCTCTTGCTTCTCTTCTCCTTTGTTTCTCCATGGCATACTTCTTGTTATCCCTAGTTGTGATATCAAAAAAAGAAGCCACATAATTATAAAAGATATTATGTTTGAAGTCATACCATTGAGTTTGTGGGTTTGGTGTTACTCCCGGTAGCTTGCTAAGGCATTCGTGAGTGAAAGAAATGCCTCCTTTGTCCAACCCAACTCTTCTAAGATCTTCACCAAGTCTTGAGATTTTGTGGTGCTTAGGAAGATCCTCCGGCTTCATAGCATAGACTGTCCTCCTCTTTCTCTCATCATAATCTATTCGGGTCACAACTTCCCCTCTTTTAAGTTCATGCACATTGGTGATCAGCCGGCCTCCCTCTTCATCGAAGCCAATATTGCCATTTTTTGGGAAGTTTACAGGCGGCTTTGGCTTGACAGCTTGGCCCGCATCCTTCAGATTGTTATCAGTTTGGTTGGCATTAGGTTTTGGGTTGGGTGGGGATGATTTAGTTGCCATCTCCTTCTTTTTAGTAACCGGTATCCAGGTTTTTTCTTTCTTTTCCTTGTTATCATCAATCGGCCCCCTAGTCTTGGATTGTGGTTGAGTATTCGGCTTACGTCTCCTAGCATTTAAGTTAATCCCCTTTTTTTCCTTCGGGGGTGCAGTGAGGTGATATGGAGTCTCGGCTTTAGCCCCATCCTTTTCCGGTTCCACTTTGTTATCCACGACAGTGGCCTCCTTCTGCTCTTTGTTAAGTACCTTGCAGTTAAAAGGATGATGGCCAAACACCTTGCACTCGAAGCAGAAGTTAGGATACGTTTCATATATAACAAATTGATTACGTTCCTTACCCGAGGGTTGAATGATAGGAATTGATAGCGTAGGGGGTTTGGTGGCATCCACCTCCACCAAGACTCGGGCAAAGTGAGAGCGTGACTTCTCTTGCGTTACCTTATCCGCAACCAGTGGTAACCCAACCCGAGAAGCCAGTTCACTTATTTCAGCCTTATTCCATAGTGTGACAGAGAGGCCTGGGAATTTCACCCAAATAGGGACTTTTAAGAATTCTTCCCCATCAAAATCGAAGTCATCCGACAGGATCCTCAAGAACAGGGCCTTTCCGTATAGTGCATAGGGGCCCTCGGCCATCACTTTATTGCGTGCATCCTCTGTCCGAAACTGGAAGATCACCCAGCCCCTATCATGCTGCTTTAGCTTGACTGGAACTCCCCATTTGATGGACAGCTCCTGGAAAGCCCGCATGCCTGGAAATCTGCCTGCAACAAAACCAACCAAGCAGTACCCCCAAATCTCAATAAGTGTAGGGAGTTTTCTGTTAGAGAAATCTACCTTATCTCCTTTAGGAGGTATATATTCCAACTTCATGCCATGTTCAATAGAACGATTATTTTGGAATAGTTGATTCCATGAAGTCTTCTTGACAGGCTGCTCTTTGTCACTTTCTTTATTCGCGATCTCAAAAAGCGAGTCAACACTACCTGTTTCAATGTCAACTTCTTCAATTTGCCCATCCAGTTTAGTCTTTTCCTTGACCTGCAGCTCTTGAATTTGTTTGAAAGAGAGTTCATTTGAGCTTGTTGTTTTAGAGGAAGCTGAGCCCGAGTCCTCCATCACCCCACCAACAGACCCCATTGGAACAGATTTATGGGTGGCATTTTCTACAATGTTAGGACCACCTACATTGAGGACCCCATCTTGTTCTGTTAAGGCCTCGGTATGAGGGGGGATAGAAGTGAGCTTTGAGCTTTCACCATCTGGCTTAATAGCACATTTGGACATTTGAGACTCCAGCTTTTTTTTTTTCTGCCTCAGCTTTCATGGCATTGATCTCCGCTTGTCTGGCATTGAGTTTCTTAATCTTTTCATCAAAAGCATGGTCCTTTTGAGGTGGTGTGCGGGTTTGTTTGTTTTTCCTAGTCATGTAGGAAATAGAAC
>CAMAPF010001122.1:1010000-1072500 GCA_945859915.1 Cuscuta epithymum | reverse complement strand
GTTAGTCATTCATATTTTAATAATATTTATGAGTAAGTTTTGATTTATAACCAAATTTGAGATGACACACATGATTTGGTACTAAGATTCAAAAATGGCATAAACTACAGAAATTATACAAATAACCTCAAAACTAATTTCTTGATTACGATCAATTTGCGAAAATGAATTTTAAAAACATTGTAGTCACGGATTTGCAAAATTTGCAAAATAAATCTAAGAAAAATTGAGGCTACATAAATTTGCAAAATAAATTTTCAAGTGAGGCTATTTTGCAAACACTGCAAAATAAATTTAAGAAAATAAATCTTAGAAAGTGATCGAATGACCAATTTGTAAAATTCTACAACCTAGAAGGGCTGAAATCTTAAAAAATTGACTGCACCCACTTTTAGATAAGTAAATTACAAAAATGTGTAGTTAGATTTGAAAAAAATAGGAAGCTACAAATGAAAATTAGTGGAAAAAACTGACATTAAGCATTTTCTTTTATGTTTAGGTAAATATTTTAAAAGATTAATTTCATTTGAATGCAACGTAGAGTTATAAGAAAATGCTATTTTCATTGAAAAATATAGAGTGCAAACATATTTAGATAATTACCTAAAAAATAAGACTTAGTCAATAAATTAGAATATGCATTATAAATCTATACTATCATCGACTAAATTAGTGATTTTACATTAGTAAAATCAAAAGCAAAATCATTTTAACCCGTGCACGACATGCATTTAAATGTTTAAATTAACCTATGAACAAGTTCCTACAAAACTTAACACGTGGCGTCAGTGATAGCTAAGTAGTGGATGAGGTGATCGAGGCTGAGGGGTAGAGAGCTCTCATTCTTGTGTTGTTTCTTTGCATTAGTGATAGCTTTGTTTCCTTGTCTAGTGAAGTCCCTATTTGGGGACAAGCAGTGACGGATCTAGAACTTTTGTCAAGCGGCGCACTGTTGAATGGACGGAGTTGGGTCGAGTCTGAGAAAAATCAATTATGTTTGGCCACAAGTGTAGACACTTAATGGAAATATGTTATTCAATGTCAAGTTCTAGCGATGTACATCTATATGTTACTATAGGTCTAGTTTTCATTTCATTAAAACAATTCTAAACAATAACATTCAATTTTTTTTAAAGAAAAGCATAATATGGATTATAACTAAATCATTCTTACAACGTTTCTAGTTTTGAATCAGAACTCAATTTTTTTTGTATTACAAAGAGTTAGAATTTTGATTCAGAACTGAGATTGGTTTTAACGTTACACACTGTGCCACATAATTACTGTGCCCGAAAATGAAGTACAATGATGATGATGATGATGATGTACATACCTCACAAAATATAACAATTCCAAAGTGGTGATAATTCATTATTGGATAATGAACGAATCTAGAACAATGATCCGTCTCTTTCATTTTAAGAATGTTAACTTCGTTCTTAATTAACAGATAAATATTGACATCTTTCTGGTAGTATTCTAGTCCATTTTTCTTCAAACCTTGAAATTACTCATGATGTTTTCAAATAAGATCAGAATCTCGAGAATATCTTGATCTTTTTGTTGCATGGGATGCGATAATATATTTGTCAATTATGATGCTTTCTTGACCAATTAGACAAAAAAAATAAATTGATAATCCTCTATCATTTCTACAAAACTAATAGCATAAAATTCAGAAAATCATATTTTGTGTTTCATAGAATTATGAAATAATGACAAATATATGATCGATGTAAAGGTAATGGATACAAATATGACTTAATAACTACTGTAATAACTTTAGTGATCATGGTTGTGTTCAACTCTACCACTTTAGTGTTTACGTGATGTAACTATAGAAATATTTTTTCCTATATTTTGGTAATATTTAAGAACAGTCTCTTTAATTATTTAGATGAAAAAAGTGTAAAGAGTAAAATAAATAAAAATGAAGAAAAAAAAAATAAATGGGGTGAATAAAATGGAGAGAGAGAGAGAGAGAGAGCAGGTCCTAAAATGGCGGAGCTTGCTCATCCGTCACACAAGACCAACGGTACTCCGAATGCGGCAATAAGGAATAAATAACAAATGTATAAATAAATACAAATAAGATAATATTTGTCATTTGTCTTCTCTAATGATTTGGCGGAGCTTCATACCACCTTTTACATTATATCAGGTTCCTATCTCATTTCCTTCATTAAATTCCATTCATTTTGCTGTAAAATGTATCTTTCATGACGGAGTTTGAACAATTTCACTTGCATGCGTGTTTTATTTGTTCTTCATTTTATATAATCATTTTTTGTATTCTACATTGCGGAATTGTGCATGCCGCTTTGTTCTTCATCTGATTGGGGACCTAGATTTTCTATTCAAGGCCAAAACAATACTTCTTTTTAAATATTTTGATGCATATACCTTACTAGTTACAAATAATATTAATATTTTATATTTATATGTGGTTTTCATTATTTTTAAAGAGGAAATTTTGTGTATAAGTATACCATTAAATATAAGTTTGGATTTCATTGGCATAGAGTTTCAATTTTCCTGTGAACCACCCCCTCGAACCCAAAAGCTATTAAGATATGAAAAATCTGTATTTCGGAACTTCCATAGATTTCATAGTTCTTATTCATTTGTTTTTCACTTGTAAACTTCTATAACACTCTATTTTCCACTAGCCATTTCTAGGGAGTCAGAAGTCCTACATTTCTATTAAGTAATGACATATGTTGATACCAGAATTCTTACTTAGAGTGCCAAGAACATAGTTGGATCATAACTTTGTCAGAGAACTTAAATATGTTAACCGGTTTCATTTTTTTATTCTTTTAAGTGATAACACATACATACGTACACTATGTATTCAATCCAAAGTCTTATTAACACATCATTCTTTCTTCAACTTTTTGATGTGCAACTTTAACATATAGTATTGCTCTTACTCTTAGTCGTGTTGTGTAGATGAATTGTAGTTGTCCAGCATGAACTCTGTAGCATCTCGCCCAATCAAGGACTATGGTAGACTCAGCGACTCAAACATATCTATTAGTTGTCGTGTATTCGAGCCATCTTCAAGTAGTAATGGTGAGGTCATCAAACATGGAAAGCACAATACTTTGTGTTTTGACATAGTTTCTTGATTAACCTAACTTTCTTGTTGCCTTGCCCTACTCCCTTCTCATACAGCTAAGCACCGGACAACAGTGTTGGAATGGTTAAATGATACGCTTCCTGGTTTGAGTTTGCCTGTAAATGCTTCAGATGAGGAACTTCGAGCATTCTTAGTTGATGGTAGTGTTTTGTGCCAACTACTGAACAAGTTGGAACCTGGTTCTGTGATAGAGGTAAATACAAATTTGCTATCTTACTTGAGCCAAACCATTTACCAAAAAATTGAAGTATTACTTATTTCAACATGAAGTTTTATAAAACATTATTTTCTCAATATGACACTTGAGCTAAGCCACATTTTAACACAAGATGTTACTCGTTTTCTATATAAGACACTTGGATCAAACCACACTTGGGACTCTAACACTCCCCTCAAGTGGTTGCTCTATAAGAAAACAGAATGTGGGATTTAATTCGAGTCTTACCACTCGACATAAGATATTAGGGACAAACTATACTAAAAGATTAAATCTTAACTAACATTGGTAATACACATAATCTTATTGAATCATTATCTCTTTACTTGTGTGATGTGCGACTGAGATGGTTGTATTTCAAAGTATGATGCTTGAGTTTCCTATATCTGCTTTCTCATCTAGGATGATGGATCTGGCCATTCATGGGAATCGTGCTCACAAGATGTTAGGAGATTCTTATTTGCCATGGATAAAATGAGACTACCTAGATTTCGTCCATCAGACTTAGAATATGTGAGTCATTTGATGGATTTTTTGCTTTCTTTACAAGACAATTTAGTAACCAGGAATCTGAAAATAACCTTTTTTATGCTGTATTTATGCTCAATTGGTCATAACGAGTTTGTGCTTTCTTTTCTGCAAGAGTCTTTTGTGTTTATTTTCATATGTTCTCTTATCTATAACTGTTACTACACTACATTTCCAGGGGTCTATGAAAATTATTGTTGACTGCCTTTTAACACTTAAAACACATTTTGTGCCAAGTGTTGGAGAATACAAAAATTTGAATATGCATACATCCAATCTATCCGGAAATGCTTCGAATATAAGATGGAAAGGGTTGGGTGAACATATTGGATATGATGTTTCTCCTCCTCAAAGACAAGAATCTCGTCAATCTAATTCTTCGCAATCTTCTAGGCGTGCATCGCATAGTCCTGTGGTGGCTGGTACTGTTAGTTTACATGCATCCTTCTTTTAGATTATATATTTGTAAACTTCATCCGTTCTTTATTTGTTGCAACCGTTTTACTTTCGAACTTTTCTCATACCGCACTCGACCATTTATTTCATTAGTGTATAAAAATAGAGATATTACCCGAAATAGGACTAAAAGAGTTAGAAAATTCCAAAATAGGACTACCATGTTTTATTTCCAAAATAGACTTCAAACATGGCAGTATTTTCCAAACTTGGCAGTAATTACTCCTATTTTGGGAATAAAAACATGACAACCCTATTTTGGAATTTCCAAACTGTTTTAGTCCTATTTTCGGGAACTTTCCCTAATATATGATGGAATAAATCAAAATGACCCACTAAACTGTCTGCGCTTCTTTATATGAAGTAGCAGTCAGTCTATGAAATTTTTTATGCGAGTTTCATCATGGGTCATTCGGAAATAGTCTCTCTATGCTTTAGTACATGGGTAAGGCTTGTACACCCAACCCCCATTACCTCACCGTAGGTGGGAGCCTTTGCAGCACTAGGGTAATGTTGTTGCATGTTGTTGTAGTGTATAAAAAAAATTATAGTATACAAATGTTCTTAATCAAAACTAGTTAAGAAAAGGGTTACCATAAATTTTATTGTTATTACTATTTCTTTTCAGATTACATAAAATTGAGCGGCCACAGAATATCTTTATCACATTTAATTAATGTTCTTACAATTAAGATGTTTTCGTGCTTCAATTCCAAATATATTTCTCAATTTGTTCATTTTCCTTATGCAGATCCATCTTCTGCATTGTTGCATCAAGTTGGGAATACATTCAAAGAAGTGTTTCAGGTTAAGCACGGAAGTTATGTCGATCGGCTACCATCAAATATTTCAGAATTGAAGAGATCAAACAGTTTGAATGTGAGTTCAACATGGCCCCATTTCTGTTGAAGAACCATATTATTCTTTTTGATATATTTGACTAGTTCATTAAAGCGCATGACACAAGTGTTTTTTTCATTCTATGACTTATTCTCTCATTTATTTTCTTGTCTTAGAATGCTCCGACACACTCTCTTTTAAGCTTCGTGAATGGAATTATAGATGAAAGCATTGAACGGAAAAATGGAGTACCAGAAGTATGGAATAACATGTTCTTGCTGGATTGCAAAGCATTTATGTTTAGTCTGATGTTTTCATATGTGTCATCAATATAACAAGCTCTCTTAACACACTATTTACTTATTCCACCACCAGCGTGTAGCCTTGTTGTTCAGAAAAGTGGTGCAAGAGACAGAAAGGCGGATATCTACACAAGCTGAACACTTGAGAATGGTATACCATGCTAATGTTTTGTGTTTTAATCTTCAATATGAACTCATTATACATTTTTTTCTACTTGAAGCAAAGTGATATGTTCAAAGCCCGTGAAGAGAAGTACCTATCAAGAATTAGAGATCTGGAAGCCCTTGCAACAGGCGCCGATGAAGTGACAGAGGAACTAGTAAGGAATCAATCTAGTTTCTTTAGAATAAACATAGTTCAAGTTTTTCTTTGTTTAGAAGATTCTAATAGAATATTATGAGGATATTTGTTTCCTATTTTGTATTAAATTCTTTTATTATAAATAGACATGTCAGGGCTCCTATTGGGGTACTTTTTTCCAAAATATTCACATGGTATCAAGAGCCTAGGGTAATTTTTTTTTTTCGATCGTCCTCTCTCTATAAAAATCAGCTCCGCATCTTCTCCATCATGGAGTCCACCGTCGAAACAGTGGTCACGCCAATTTCCTCCACCATGGAGTCTTCTTCCAGTGCAGCGCAATCCATACCGGTTTCTACAGATATCGCCACTATAGAGGGCACTTCCGGCGCCGTGTTCTCTTCCACGTCGCAGCCGGAGAACTTCTCCTCCATACCTAGGCTGTCTTCCTCCTTCTGGACGCCACCCAGCCCGTATGAGCTCTTCCACAGCAATTCCCGTGGCAGCAAGTAGTCCCTCCAACCTCAACTTACTCTTCCTTTCACTTTCTTAATAAGAATATATAGTTAATCGAAAGATATACGTAGTATATTATTAAGACTCGGGTCTCATATTTAAAGAGTTAAACTAATAGGAGTAGTAGTTCAAGTAGTAGTCTAAGACTTTATATATAGAGTATGTATCTTTACAATTGACGTAGGTAGACTGATAAGTTGAATAAAGATATGTGGATTTTAAATTTATCTCTGGCCTGTGTAGAATTACTTACCACTTAGTTCACCTTTATTTGCAAAAGTCTTCACTTATTAGGCATATTCAGCTTTCATCCATACAATCAGCTATTTTCCTTCCTTAGTGATCAGAACTAGGTCTGGGTCCGAAAAATCGAAAACCGATAACCGAATCAAATCATACCGAACCATAGCCAAATAAAACCGAACCGCTAACAAACCGAAACAGAATGTAAAAAACCGAACCGAACCGTAGTTGTTTGGTTTGGTTTTGGTTTTTACCCTTCAAAACCGAACTGAACCGAACAAACCGAACTAGTTAAAATATAAAATTTATTTGTCCATTGTTAAGCATGTTGGTCCCAGATTTCTGCAGACTAACACATCGCTAGATGGATATCATCGAATAATAGAGAAGAACGATTGCACAGAATGATTTATGCAATATCGAGAACTTGGAAATCGTCTTTCTATTATATCGAGAAGAATTTTGGCAGCGTAAGGCTAAAGTGTATTAATCGATATCGGAACCTGTACAGAAAGCGCATATTTATAGGCGCTGTACAGGTTACCGAATTAGGTAAACCTTGGGATTTGGGCCAAGGCCTTTTTGGGCCTTATTCCCTTTAACCCATTTATTACAAAATGATTACTAATCTAATACCATAAATGGTATAACTAGTCTACTTTATTAAACAAGACATTACAGACAAACTTGACTCACAATAAAAGTTCTAACAATGCATTAATCCTAACTAATCCTAATATCATTAATAGTTTTTGGTTTTCTTGTGCTAGAGAAATAATGTTTGTTATGTTTAGTTCAGTTTATGAATTCATTTACACATTCATTGCACGTAATAATGTAGCTATACTGATAATATGTTTTTACTTGTTATTAGTATTAATTAACTTTTATTTTTATTTAACTTAATGAATTCGTATTGATGAAACAATAAATATTTATCTCAACTATATCACATATAATGAATATACTCATGAACTTTTTTTGAACTACTCACAAACAATGTAAATTAATAATATATATTTTTATCTCTCTCACATACTCATATAATTCATGACATATTTATTTATTTTCATTTTTATTTTATTTGTTGTAGTGCGCTTGCATTCTTTATGTAATATATGTTTGATCCCTCAAAGTATTATATCAATTTTAAATCAAATGATAATTTTTTGGTAAAAACCGAAAAAACCGAAACCGAATCGAAACAAACCGAACCAATTAAACCGTGGTTCCAAGTTTTGGAGTGTAAAACCGAACCGAAACCGAACCGAACTTTTTACTTTGATTCTATATTTGGTTTTAGGTCAAAACCGAACCGCAAGAACCGAACCCACCCCTTATTCAGAACATTGTAATATTGCTATTATTGGTAGCAAAAATATCATTTCAATTGCTGAATTCTTTTTATGTTTTACTATGTAATTCATTTATAAAAATTTCTTGTTTAATTAAATCAATTTACAGAGTGAGAAGAAAAGGACGGAGGAGAAAATGAGAACTACAGAACATGATGGTGCTTTATTGAAAGTAAATGATATCATCACTCAAGAAGATATTGGAGCTTCAAGGCTAGAACTTGAAGGAGCTCAAAGAAGTGATGGGCATAACTCAGATGTGAGAAAAAATGAATGTGCAGTGGTTAGATCGGTGAAGAGAAACAATGGTAACTTGCAAAGGATTGCAACTTTAGAGAAAGAACCACCAGAAGCTTATGAAGAGGCCCACAAATTTATTAAGCTTGAAAATAATGACGTGTCTGAATTGATTAAGGGGAATGATGATGATACTCATGAAGAGATTGCAGGTCTAAAAAAAGAACCAGAAGTTCATCCAGAAGCTTATAAAATACAAAGTGATGTGGCTTCGTTGATGAAGGGAAATGATGCAGCAAATCAAAACATTGCAGCTTTGAAGCAAGAACTTGAAGCAAATAAAAAAGCCTCTAAGCACTGCTCACAAAACAATTATAAAGATGATATCACTAAATTGGTGAAAGAAAAGGAAGATTCTAACAAAATGATTGCAATTTTGAAGTTAGAGCTTGAAACGGCTCGAGAAACTTATGAACAACATATCAAACAAATGAAAACTAATGAGCACAACATGGTTAGATTGATGAAGGAAAAAGATGATGCTTATCATGAAGTTGCAGTTCTAAAGCAAGAACTTGAAGCAGCTAGAAAAGCAGTTGAACAACCCAACCCACAAATGGGTAAAAGTGAGAACGATTTGGTTAGATTGATTAAAGAAAAAGATGATGCCATTCAAGAGATTGCCTCTCTAAAGAAAGAGCTTGAAGGTGTGAAAAAATCATATGAAGAACACTGCTTGCAGATGAAAACAGAAGAACGGGATGTGGTAAAGTTGATGAAGGAAAAGAATGATTCAAATCAAGAAGTCGATAGATTGAAAAAAGAATTTGAAGAGACTAAAAGAACTTATGAGCAACAGTGCTTACAAATGAAGACAGAAACCACTGGAGCTCAACATGATCTAGAAAAAAGGTTAAAGCAAATTACAAGCCTTGAGGAAAGATTGAAGAAAGTTACTGAACATTTTTCAGAATCACAAAAAAGAGTGGAGGAACTTGAAAAAATTTCAGAAGAAAAGTCTCATAAGTGGAGTAAAATACAACATATCTACCAGATATTCACCGAATTCCAGCTTGGAGCACTACGTGTATGCTTTGAATTTTCTCTCTCCATTATATTTCCTATTATATATCATTTTAAGTTACAAACATTTGCTGAGTTCAGGAACTCAAGTTTTCTTCCCAATCAGTAAAGTCAGAAGTTGTTAAAACACAGAAGACTTATTCAGATGAATTCAATCAGTTAGGTAAACACTAATGCTTAGCAATTGTTATCAACATGGACTTTTAATTCAAAATTAATTATCACGCACTGCTCTTTTGAAATTTTATATTTCAATAGGCGTGAAAGTGAGGTCATTAGAAGACGCAGCTGCAAATTACTCTGTAATTCTTGCTGAAAACAGGAAGTTACACAATGAGGTCCAAGAGTTAAAAGGTGCAAGTTTATGATTCATTTAAAAATTATATGTGACATGGATGATGATTCGCCCTTTTAACTGATTGACCTTCAATTCTCTCATGGGTGTTTAATATTTTAGGAAATATTAGAGTATATTGTCGTATTAGGCCGTTTCTTCCTGGACAAAAGGACAAGCAGGCAATTGTTGAATATATTGGTGACAATGGTGAGCTAATTATTGTGAATCCTTCAAAACAAGGAAAAGAGGGTCGCCGCTCATTCAAGTTCAATACTGTATATGGTCAATCTGCAACACAAGGTTTTACAACAATTTTCAGCATCATGCATGACAATTGGTCATGTTGACTTTTCATCTTTTATTTTTACGTTTCGTTCCCTCTCTATAATGATCAAGAGACTTCACTTTTGGTCAAAAATTGCAGCACAAGTATATGCAGATATACAGCCATTGGTACAGTCAGTGTTGGATGGATACAATGCATGTATATTTGCATATGGTCAAACAGGATCAGGGAAAACATACACTATGGTAAGAAACTCATTGTATTGTACATAGTATTTTTTTTGTTAAGTTGCTGCTTTTAAGATATTGCCGAGTACAATGAGATCGATCAACAGACTGGTCCTGATGGAGCTACAGAAGACCAATGGGGAGTCAACTATCGTGCTTTAAATGATCTCTTCCGAATTTCACAAGATAGAGGGAGTGCTTTCTCATATGAAATAACTGTGCAAATGGTGGAAATATATAATGAACAAGTTCGTGACTTACTATCTAACGATAGCTCTCAGAAAAGATATCCTTATTCCTTAACCAAATAATGATTTCTTTAGTGTGGCTAAACTAAAATAGTTAACAAATCCTTGAATATTTTTTGCTTTCCTACACGAAATAATAGCACAAATATGGATAAAATAAAATAATAAGCACACATGTGAAATCTAATGCATAATGACCATATGCTATTTTTGTAGTGACCAAACTGATGTTCTATTTTACATTTCAGTTACCATGGGCCATATATCCATTTTGTCCATGAATTCTATTTTAGTAATAACAGGGAAAAAAACTTTTATTTACTTCTCGGTAAATTTGTAGTCTATGATTATTTGATGTCAAAACATTTGTTTTCCTTAATGTGCACACACTTGGGGTTTTGACAACCTCCCAACCCAATGGGTTAGCTGTCCCAGATGCTAGCATGTTTCCAGTCAACCAGCCCTCTGACGTGTTGGACCTAATGAATATTGGATTAAAGACCAGAGCCAAAAGCTCAACTTCGATGAACGAAAGAAGCAGCCGTTCACACAGGTTCGTCATTGGAAATAAAAATATCTAATCATTCTTAATATATTATATATCTGTCTTGCTAGTTTAGAATGTTACATTAAGATTATAATTCCTACTCATCTCAACAGCATTTTAACCATTCATATACGAGGGACGGATAAGAAGAGTGGGTCATCCATGCGGAGCAGCCTTCATTTAGTAGATCTTGCTGGAAGTGAAAGGGTAGACCGATCAGAGGTCAGTGGAGATAGACTGAAGGAGGCACAACATATAAACAAGTCATTAGCTGCCCTTGGAGATGTCATTTCTGCTTTGGCAACAAAGAGTCCTCATATCCCATATCGAAATAGCAAGCTTACTCAGGTTCTACAGAGCTCCCTAGGTATATATTATTTCTCATCTCTTCCTCGTATAGTGAAACTCTATAGATAGTAATATTGTTTAAGTCATTCCACACCGGAATATATATAAGTTACAAACTCACATACAATATATTGAATGGATCCTCATATAAGGTTTAATTTTTAGGATGAAATGTCAAGTCTTAATAATAAACTAGAACCAAAGCTTAATCAAGTAATCGATCCAACAGAACACCCAAATGTTAAGACTCATTTTCTCCAAAGAGGATACAAATTCTTGTGGGCATACTAAGTTATTCCATAGTAATCCATACCGGCCAAAAAGGATACAAATTCACATTTAAGTCATGTACAATAGGAGTGCTTACATTTTCTTTCACTTCTGAGAAGTGATTTATTTTAGAGATTTTATGAAAATCGATAAATAGTAAAAGTTAATCATGTTTGAAAAGCAAAATTATTTTAAAGAAAAAGTTAGAATGTTTTGTGAAAAATGTTAGTTTGTGTAACATAAAAAGTGAAAACCAGTTTGAAGTATCCTTCTCCTGCATTTAGCTTTAAACTGTTCAACTTGAAATAGAAGCACATGTTTGGAAACACTACTTTTAGCTTTTCTAAAGGAAAAAAAGCTGAAAATAAGCAATTGCTTCTCGCTACTTCTATTTGCGGCTAAACGTTTTAAGATGTAGTTCTAAGTCTTAATAGGATACTAGACTTGGCCGAAAATGGAAAGTGTGGTTACATTACTTTTAGATCATATATATGGACAACTAAGCGCCCATTAAAACACTATATATTTTCCCCATATTTTATTCAAATATGGAGTATTATTTTCTGTTTTCATTGTTTCTTTAATGTAGGTGGCCAAGCAAAGACCCTTATGTTTGTGCAATTGAATCCTGATGGTGTTTCATATTCTGAATCCCTGAGCACATTAAAATTTGCTGAAAGGGCATCTGGGGTTGAGCTTGGAGCTGCCAAGAGCAACAAAGAGGGTAAGGATGTCAGAGAATTGATGGAGCAGGTATAAATTCAATAATCTCTACCATCTATGTTAAGTTTGAATATTTTTAACATTGGCCGGTTAAGCAGGCTTATAAATTGTTTTTCATGATTATATGTTTCTATTAATACATAATTTACATTCATCCACATGATTGAGTGGGAATCTTGTGATCTCTTATAGATTGGTATAACACATCATATGGGTAAGAAAGTCCTAATCTAACTTAAGTCACATGCAAATATATTATCTATTCTCTGTTGAAAAACGAAACCAGCTAGATAACCAACTTTTTACTGAATAAATGATTTTAGGAAACTGCATCATAATAAGTTTGTCCATTTTGTTTTCCCATTTTTTCATCTTAAGAGTTCAAGTAAATGAAACATTGGCCCTTTCTAAAGTTAAATTAACCTGCAGGTTACAACTCTTAAGGGCACACTAGCAGCAAAAGATGATGAGATTACGAAATTGAAGCTAATCAAAGATCCCCAAAAGGTGAAGGGTTAAGTGCACCGTGTTCCTTGATAATTAAAGGTTTGTATTACTTTGACCCTTAACTAATGAAGTGATATGAGGGAGTTACTTAATGATTGCCATCATTTCATAATACTACATTCATTTTAATGCATAATTGAGGCACTTGTCACATTTTACTTTCAGGCTTGGGATGTTCTGCCAGAAGATAGCTGGAAAGTAGCGTTAACACTTAGTTATATTATTCAATTGATTTATTTTTTCCTTTTTGGATTTCCTCGTGCAGCTTGTTTAAACCATTCTTCTGCCGGGAAATCCTCTCATTTTTAACCTATTTGTCCCCCCTGCCGATTAGATATTCAGGTGTATAGTTTTCTATCCTGGACCACCGGCTAATAGGACATAGTTTTCAGATAGAATGTTCATAGTATGTTTTCGTGAGGGGATAATGACACACTTACTAGTTTAAAACTTGTATAGGACCGTACTATGGATATATGTAAATAATAGCTGAAACTTAAAGAGTTTCGACTCAATAAGCAACTGAAATTGCAGCAATTGCATATTCATTATTCAGTTATTTTCTATATTTTTACTACTAGAGAACTATGCTTAGCCCACAAAATTTGCCCATACAAAATTAAATTTGTAACTTAATGCGTCCTTGGCCCAAAAAGATTATATTTTGTGGGGATTGTATTTTCCCTACAAATGCTTTTTTAAATGTAAAAACTCTTTGTGGTTAGAAGTTTCCTTTCCTCACCAAAAAATTTTTTGTGAGCTTTACACTTTTCCCACAAAAATATTCTACAAACAAATGGCAAGGCGTATGAAAAAGTATCATTGCACAACAAAAGTTATTTTTCCCCACGCATTAATTGTAGTTACTATATGTTTGTGTCCTTTTTATTGTGTAGTACTCCGTATGATTATGATCTAATTAGGATCCACATGTTACATTACGTGCCTCCTAGTTTTTATCTGCATAGGCTTTGGGCTAATACTTATCATGAGTAATATAATGAAAGTTATTTGTTCTGTATACAGCTTGAAAATGTAGGGTTTACTGAATGTATCTTATGTTTTCAAATGGCTACGTATTTTTTCTAAACCATCATTTAGTTTATGAATGTAGATATGATAAATTAGTCATAACGTCCTAATAATTGTATTTATGGCTTTTAGAACTTGAATGATATATCATGCTCACGTTATACTCTAATTAAGTTCCTATATGGATATTCGGTATCAAATTTTATTTAAATGAGGTTTCATTATAAAAGACTAGAGCTTGTTTGATAACACAAAAGCTATTCTAAAGAGCCTCTTTACCAAAAATGTATTTTTGCTAGTCAATAAGTTTAATCAGTTAAATATGGTCAAATAAACTAGAAAAATGGTGGACAAGTCATTTACCAAACAAGGCCATTGAGTTGAAAAGATGTTTTTTGGAAGGGAGAAATGGGGTGGCAATTCGTGTGAGTTTTTTTTCTCATTTGAATTGATATGGTATTATGTGCATATTTTAGTATTACTTGTTAAGTGTAATTATTTGGGAACTGAAAACATCCTCCTAAATCTAATCATTGGTCACCGTTAATTAGGTATAGTTTCATTTTTTTTGGAAAAGGTATATCTTCATATTTTGGTTCACAATATTTACATTGGTGATAGTATAGGGCTCATGGTAGGGTGTTTACCATATAAATAAAAGTTTTAAATTACAACATGAATGAATGTACATATTCTACTATAACTATCATCTAAGTCTAGAGTAGTTTTATGGAATCATATATGAATCCTTTATGAAGTTATATAGATGATCATCTATCACTACAAACAATCATTTTTTTGTGGGACTGTCTCACTAAAAAGGATTGTCTATTCTGAATCTATAGTCATCCACGACTCCATAAATGAATAATATGTGATTTCTTAAATTTTGTAGGCTGAAATGGGTGGGTCAGTGTGAGGGGAAGAAAAGTGGTGAAGAATCTCTTTGGAGCATCCCATTATCTTCTTTTATCTTCACTTTGTTCATCTTCTCCTTGCACCAATGCAATTGATCCCCATTCACCTCTTTCATTCTCAAAACTCTACAAACAACTTTCAAGTCTATTTGTGCCATCAAAATCTCCATTTCGTCCTTCTGTTTTAACTTTATTTTTCTCAGGCGCAACTTCCCCGTCCGCTTCATATCTTTCAGCTTTCTTTTTTTCTACATATTTTTACAAGTCATATCATTAGAATGCCTGTTAGTATTCTATATACCAAATATAAAGTATGTTGGTTCAATGTAAGAAATGAGTTGGACTTGGTGTAGACACTTTTTGGTGTACATACTTTTACACATGTTTGTGTGGGTTTTTTTTCTGTACAAACAAACAAAAAAGCCTACGCAGACATGTGTAATAGTGTGTACAGTTGTACACCAAAAAGTGTGTACAAAGAGTATTTTTGATAAGAAACAGTGATAAATATAAGATCACATTAAAAACAATGGATAAAATGCGACTTTTATACTTTAGTGATAAGAATGTTCAAAACTACACAAAAGTGGCAATAACAACCTCTGTTAGTTTATTCGTGTATAATTCGCGTATAATACACTAAAACGTATAATTCGCGTATAATACTCCCGTTTATGAATTTTTCAAAACATTATGAAAAATTCACGTACTTTAAGGATAAAATGTATAATACACGTAGTGTACGTATTGATTCGTAGTTTATTCACGAATAATACTCCCGTTTATGAATTTTTCAGAAAATTCTGAAAAACTCACGTACTTTAAGGATAAAATGTATAACACACGTACTGTATGTATTGATACGTATTTCATTCTTAAACACACACCATTAAACGGAAGCTTAATGGAGTGATACAACTGAAACGAAATGTCTAGCACTCTAGCTGCTCAATACTCCCTCCGGTTTTATTTAATCTTCACACTTTGACTTCACACAAAATAAGGAAAGAAATTTGACTTTACTGTAGAGTACACTGTTGAGGCACTGTTTGACACTGTTTGGCACTGTAGAGACACTGTTTGGCACTGCTGAGACACTGTTTGACACTGTTTTGATGTAGATTTCTTTGCCAAAGAGGAAATAAGGAAGTGTGAAGTCTATTTTAGACCGTCCCAAAAAGGAAAGTGTGAAGTTTATTAAAAACCGGAAGGAGTATTATTTATATTGCTTAAAAAAACTTTATGCCTTATATGTTTGTTAATTGTTTAATAGTCATTACATTTAATAAATTAGCTTCTTAAATTCTTAATCTGTTTCGACATTACTATTGTACTACTATTGTATTACTTTTGTTCTACACCCATACCAAGACTCCAAAGAGATCGAAAAATGTTGTGGTGGCTCACCAAACTCACGATCACAATAATATCAACTATTCTTTGGTAATATCTCGTACTTCTACTCAAATAGGCAATGTCATTTTTATTACTTATTGTACCTATGCATTCAAATTTGTACTGATAACTCTTTATTTCTTTCATTAAATTAGTATATAAGACACATATTATATGCCGTATTTTAAAAATGTGAAACGTTTAAAACACGTCTGTATCTTTATATATTTCACGAACATATGAAACATATATTAAGCCGTATTTTATATAATTGCATCGTATTATACACGAACGTATGTATTATTGTATTATTCACGAACCGTACATTACTAACAAAGATAACAACATATATATGCATAATAACTTTAATCATATATTTATTTAAAAATTATATTTCAATAATATTTTAAGAAAAAACTCTAACGATAACCATTTATGTATATCTTAAGAAAATACTTAATAGTATTTAAGTATGAATAATATATGATGACTTGTAATCTTGTATTCTATGCTCATACACACACGCATATTTTTTTCGATATCAATTCGGCTCTAAATGATTTTAGAAGAACGAATCGATATACAAATCACTAGTATTATATCAGCACAATTATGGTATGATGTCAGTTAACTGTTAACTATTATTGTGTTTCATCGTCAGACTGCTAACACATAAAAATATAATTTCACATTAATAAATCTCTAATCATAAATAAGTAACAAATGAAACAATATTAAGGAGTAATAAAACAAGTAAATATCCAAGATTTTTATATAAAGAAAATGCAGTATTAGTAAATTACCAACAATAAGTATTAGAAAATGCAGTATTAGTAAATAACCCTGAAGTCGTACAAAAATTATTTACTTATGGATTTATTGATAAAATAATAGTACTTATGGAATAAACTTTAATGCTTGTTATTGATTCGAACATTTTCATTTTGTTTAAACACACAATTTGGGTAGATAGCCTTAGCATTCAATCGTTCAAAGGTTGGATGTGGCAGTGACATACCCCTTCCCTTTGGTTTTATTAATTTCCGCTGCAAACAATTGAATGTTTAATCAATAAATAAAAGTTCATTTTTATTTCAAAGTATTATTTGGGTGGGAAATTTGGGGGTGTCACAAGTTGATGAGCATTAACTTACTTTTTTGTTTACTTTTTGGAGGTTCAAAAGAAGGAGTGGATCAGCTGAGCCTGGTCTGCTTTTGCTTTTCTTGAAAAAAGATGCTATCATTTGACAATAATGGCCCTCCTTGTCTGCTTTGAGAAAATTCATGAATGTCCGGATTGATTCCTCCATTATTTGAAGGAATGAATCTGAAGGAATCCTGGAACAAAATCCTTCTTCTCTTTTCTCCTCGTCCGAATCTTACGTGCGCAAGTAAATACATGAATATTAACATAAGAATAACAAATTAGATTATAATAATTTATATGTATCTAATCATAAAGGAAAGAATTAAGACAATAATATTACTAAAAAATAACAATTGGATACAAAAATAAGAAAAAAAACGTGTATATTATTAGTAGAGCTTTCCCGGACACAAATATGACTAATTATGTTTTGAAAAAATGACATGAATATTACTAACAGAGTTTTTCGGGACAAAAATATGACTAGTTATATATTTGGAGGAAAATATGACTAGTCACAGTGTACGCGTAATTGGACAAGTCACTATAATGTATTCCAGAGTAACAAGTCACTTGTAGAGATTAGTCACTGAACATGTCACTTTTTCGGAAAATTTTAAAATAAGTTACATTTTTGTCTTTTAAATTTAATTTAGTACTCCGTAATATTCATGAAAAAAAGTCTCATGTTTTTGGACAAAAATGACTAGTCACTGTGAACGAGTAACTGGACAAGAGACATTATAATGTACTTGAATTTCATAATGACAAGTCCCTATTAGATGATGACTCACTGAAAACTAGTCACTCAATGTGTCATTTTTTGAAAAATTTGAAAATAAGTTATATGTAATAATTTTGTCTTTTGAATTTAATTTAGTAATATTCATGAATAAATGTCAAAAAGTAATCTTTCCTTTTAATTTTCAAAAAGCGAGACTAAAAATGGGTATGAGGGCTACTATGCGAGTTACATTTATTTGACCCTACACGCTATTTACAGTTACCCGATAGGTCAGATACAGTTGCCGGATACGCCAATTATAGTTATCTAACTCACCAATTACAGTTATAAGACCGGTCAGTTACAATTACCCAATCCGCCAGTTACAATTACCCGGCCCGTCAATTATAGTTACCTGATCCACCAGTCCGAGTCCGACTTACAATTACCAATTTGACAAGTTATTATAGACTTTATAGTTATCCAACCGGATCAATTACCATTATTGGGTTCGACCATTTATAGGTTCTCATAATGATTACCTCCGGCCACCGTCATCAACCACCACAGGCGATCACCACCGCCTAACACCGAATCTCAGCCCCCTACTCTCTATTCAGCAACAGTTTTCAAATTTAGAAACTTTTACTCTATTTCAAATGAGAGCTATTCAAAACTGAAATTAGAGCATTGGTAATAGTATACCTCTATATTCAGGCACTTGGAGTAACTTTGGGGATGAGCCCCTCACCCTAGCATAAACCTCAGGCCTCCTTCCATGTTCAAATGGTTCATTCTCAATGTACCTCTGGAGAAGAACCTGAAACTGCTGAAATTGCTGAGCAACGTAGGCAGGGCAGCCCCGGTCTTCCGGTTCATTCGCCGGCCGCCGCCGCCGCAAATCCAGTAGGCGCTGGAGTTGCTTGTAATTCCAATTCAGAGCTTCCCATGTCAAGCATATTTGTGCCACGTAAGCTGCCTCTAGATCATTGTATGGATCCAACGGTCCCCGTTTTCTTCGTCTAAACTTATGTACAATCCTATCTGTTACTGATCTTGGATTATTTGATTGTAGTCTTATCCTAAGCGATTCTGGTGGGAAAAAAAAGAACAAAAAACTATTACTTCATTTGCAGTTTTGCACATGCGGTTTTTAACTTTTTACCGCAACTTTTCTTCTAAAATGATCAAAGCAATAACGTAGTACTCTGCACTCCATACGCTGAGTATGAATAATTACCTTTAATTTGATTACCAAAATTTCATAAATAAAAATAAAATATAAAAAATTACCTAAAAAAGGTTGTCATTATTTTCTTCCAAAAGAAGAATCATTAACTTCTAATTTAGATAGTTTCATTTTATTAATATTCCCATTTTAGCAGTCAAACATAATCGGTTCTATTTTTGAAAACATTCCACATTTTATTCCTATTTTGAGCAATTTATTAAACATGTATGAGTGGGAAAAGGTCGTAATTGAGTGCAAAGATCTAGGGATGAATTTAGGGGGACGATAGATGACGGCCTCTTGGAACTTCAAATTTTTATTACTACCTCCATAGCGGAAACAAGTTCTCGCGTTGACTTTCACACAGTTTTAGAAAATAAATTTACTGAGGGGTAAATTTTATTGTTTCGACACTCTTTTGACACTGTTTTGCACTGTTTTGATGTAGATAATTTGTCAAATAAGGAAATGAGAAGTTTATTTTGGGACATCCATATAAGGAAAATGGGAACTTGTTTCCGGGACGGAGGGAGTATATATGTAATACATTCATAAAATTATCATACTTTAATTAAATATACAAATGTTCACCCTCCTTAACTTTTATTTTTCAAAATTGATTAGTGTTACGTAATACTACGTATAATACTTATAAGGAGCTATAAAAGAAGAAACCCCTATTTTTTGTATGAGAGTTTTGCAAATGTTCAAAATTGATTATTGTTGCGCAATATAATACAGTACTTATAAGGAACTATAAACGGCATATCTATTTTACCAATTTATCTTCATTAATAAATTTAAAAGCCAGTTTACTACACGTTTCGCACATTTGTTTATGTAAACAGAGCTAGAACAATTTTACATTTTTTAGATGAATGGTTTGTGTTTACGAGATTTTCCCAACCAAACCAACCATAAGGTAACACTCAAAAAGAAAAGGTAGAATCAAGTTGGTTACGTAATCAGTAAGGAATGGGGAGTATCAAGCAAACTTTATTCAAATATTTTGCAGGTAGCTAGTGCGAGTAGATCTCAACATATCATCTCTTATATTTTATGGTATAAAGTTAAAGTTTTATAATCTGTATATACGTGGAATAAGATTGTCACACTGCCCACTCTCAAACATTACTTTATGCATTTGACCAATGTGACCCTAGATATATCCACTCAAAATGATACCAAGCAGCAAAGAAGAAATCAAAGCAAGTAATCTTCATTGTGTATTCCGACTATTTGCGGTCAAAAATCAAAATGAGACAGAGAATAAATTGAATTCATTATCTTATCTTACCTTTATATATACCTCAAGACTACAGTAATTAGCATTTTGTAGAAATTCGGTCTAATAATGTGACAAAATACTAGGATAACACTCATTTTAAAGATATGTGATATGTAAGCACGAGTGGCGAGTAATCAAAGGTAAAATGAGGATACAAATATTGCGGGCATGTTTGGCGGACACAAATCACTACCTTCTACCTTCTGTACTATTTAAAAAGTTTTTAAAATTTTCCAGATGTGTGTTTGACATGCTAATTTTTAAGAGTTTTTTTAAGATTTCTTTAGATGCTACAGTGAGTAACATCTCAAAAAAGTCCGTAGACCGGGGGCGTAGCTCACGTGGTAGGATGGGGGCGCCACAAAAGAGAAGTCTCGGATTCAACTTCAAACAATGACTTGGGATAGAACCCCACTCTCTTTCCATCAGTGAGAGATCAAAGTTCGATTTAAATCCTCCGAGATAAGTGTCTCGTCGGTTCTGGGGCATCAGGGATGGGGTGTCATATTTTTTTTCCAAAAAAGTTCATAACTTTTAGTATTAATTAGTCCCAACAACTTGTATACCAAACATAACTACATCAAACAGTCAGTTTCTTATCAAACAACTAATATTTTTTGCTTTTGAAATCTTTTCAGTCACTTAAAGCTAACACTTATTATAAAGCACATAAATATTTTTTTCAATTAGTTGTGCAAAACAAACTCTTATCTTTTAGCCAATGTCATATTCATGAATTTAGGTTGGACTTACTGAAGAGTAATTATAAGGGGTTTTTACAACAATGTTATTAAAATAAAACTTATTTCCATAAATATGACTGTTCATTCCTACAACGTAATGTTGTGGTAACTTAAGTTCAAAACATGAACACGAATTACTGTGACTCCATTGCTACTCGAATAACTAGTCATATTTTTGTAATCACCTTTATTTTGATCATATTTATGTAATTATTTCTAATTATAATAGGTTCACATATTAGCAGAGTGCTTTAAGTATGAAATATGAAGAAAAATTACACTAAAAATTTGAAGAAATAAATGTATTGGTTTAGATTTCAGCCCAATGTAACCCCATGGTAGATTAGATCCCCCAGCGGCAGACATAGGCAGGGGCAAATGGGGGCCGCCGCCCCATCAATTCTTTTTTCTAAGTACATTTACCCCAGAATTTAAAATATATATTTATATATATTTTTTACACTGCTGCCCCAAGATTTCTGCTTCAGCCGTTGATCCTCCCCAACTTGTAGCATATGATTATTGCCTTCTAATGGAAGTATGGACTATAAAATGAACTATCGTAACAATAAAATTGAGAATAAATAGGGAGTCACATACTCGCATTTTACGATAATAAAAATATGTTAAAGTGAAAAAATAATTAGCAGTATTGAAATGGTTGGCACCTGTTTCACGGAGTTTTTGAGCACTAATCCTGTCCAAAAACAGCATTTCTTCGTCATACTTTTGGAAAAGAGTATATGACTCCCACTTGGGGCAACTTCTTCTGGAAGATGAAGAAAATGGATCTTCGGTGCAGGAATCCTTGATGGAGCTTCTCCATTCCGACGAGCTCTTTGAAGTGGATCCAACGGTGCAGGAATCTCCAAATATATCTTCTTCGTGTTTTTCTTCTTCTCGAAAGTGCAACCTCTTGCTCTCCACCTTGGGTGGTGGCGCGTGCAACAACTTCTCCTCCACTGGTTGAATCATACCATTTGCCTCCACTCTCTTTTCTTTTCTCATCATCTCTTTGGGAAAATTATCTAAAACATAAAACGGTTGTTTTTGAATTCAATAGAGGTATTTTTGCTTCTATTTGTAAATTTAGTAGCCCAAATTTCACATGCACTCTCAAAATAATATGTGTAATTCAAGGCAAATTATAGAGTATTGTTGTGGTATTGTAAATTGAGAATTTATTTCAATCAGTCCGGATTGACCGGGAGTCCCGTACTCCCGTCAGCCCAGACAGGTTCGTTTGATGGACTTTTATGTGGAATTTTTTTATTAAATTTTGTAAGCATGTTCTTCGTGAAATGTAGATTATCTTCACGAAATTTCAACTTAAAATCTAATTCGAAAAAAAGTTAAATAAAACATTTAAAAATATTGTGTTTTATTGTATATTGAAAGCCATTTATTTTCAATAATTTATTTAACTGATTTCACAATTGAAGTTTAAACTTAAATTTTGTGCAAATAATCTACATTTGAATATGCTCACTAAATTTCATTAAAAGAATCACATGAAAACCTCTCAAACGGGTTTGGCAGGACGGGACTCCCAGTCAGACGTGCCTCAGGAGATCTTTACTCCGGTAAATTAGTTTGCGTCATAGATATGATATCCTCACTTATTAGTGCATGGAGTAGCATAGTAGTTATTGTGATTAAAATATGAGTCACTATTTAAAATACCAAAATGACTTATCAGCAATATAGGTACTATTTATGAAAATTCAATTAGAAATACTGATTTTATATGACTACAAATTTCTCTGGTTTTTAACAAAATTATTAGATGGATTAACATAAAATTGAGAAAAATTAAATGTGAAAAAATATGTTTGAACAAATACCTACCTATACGAGCTTTATTATTCTCACGTGACATGTCCAGGCGGTGAACACTTGTTTTAGAATAACCAATATGATTGTCCCTACTTGGAATATTCTCTTCATCATCAGCCACTTCTCCATGACTAGTAACATTAGTCTCCATGGCTGATGGTGATGATGAGGTCCAAATGCTGCAGGGTGGTTCTTCATTGACAACACTTTTGATTTCCTCTACTACTTCATCATCTCCCTCTTCTTTGGGAGCCACATCATCATCATCATCACCATCATCATCATTATGACAATCTTGGAAGCTTCTACTATGTTGCAGATGATGATTCTGGATATGATGATGTTGTCTTGCTGATACACTAACAGGGGTACCATGGTAGGTAATGAACTCATCATACTCAACTTCATCTTCCACTACTTTTTCTTCATCATCAGAGTATGTGTCAATGAACTCATCATATGCAGCCCTGCAGTAAAAGTATATAACATGCAAACCACTGATTCAGTGATTCATTAAAGAAAACATTATTTTTCATTATATAGAATTGAAAAATTCATACCTTCCATAAAACAGGTCACCACCAAGAAAGTGAAGGATGGTAACAAGAAGAATAAAGGAGAGATATGAGAAGAGCATGAAAAGTTGAAATGAGGCTGAGGCATTGTAGAACAGCCTTGCAATTGCTTCTTTTGAACATTGCATCCTTTTTTTCTTTTTCTAAAGCAGAGGGAGAAGAGGGGGAAATAGAATGAGAGTTGTGATACTAATATACAAAGCTAAGGAAAGGATCTGTAAGGGCAGGGGATGGATAGATGCATTTACCTACCTGCTGCTGGATGGCCGGCCTGTTACAGTACAGCTTGAACAAAAGCAAAGTTAAAAAGCAATTCAAAGTGTGTGGCACTGATAAAAGTTTGCTGCTTTTAATGCCTATATTCAATATCGGCTGTTTCTGATATCTTCTTTATTCTCTCAAATGACTTCAATACCCCGTTCTCCATATATTCAGTAATATAATATTCTCCATGCTTGAATTAAATTCAGCAATTCATGCCGTAAAAGTATAAATGTATACAATATACACACACGTACACATTTATTAAATTATTATTATATGTGTAATGGGAGATTGAATTAATTGGGTCATTCAGAATGTGAGGTACGTACCCACTACTCCATGCGTGGTACTGAATTGAGACTCTGTTGGGCCCAAGAAAATAGTCACGCGAATGGGTTAGTTGCTGGGCCTGGTTATTTAAAGAGATTAGCACATGAAGTCCATTGGGAGAATACTCAATTCAATGTTCTGGCAGAATGACTTGGTCAATAATCCAAGGCATTGAAGATAAGAACGAAGTAAACGGATACTAACTGAAGTGGACGAGCTAATAGGGGAAGCCACCTATTTCGGTGGAAGGTTGTTGCACGTGGGTATGACATTTTAGAATAAATAGAGTCCTTAAGTGGAAGATTTACACAGATTACTTTTTGCTCAACTCTTGTAATACAGAGGAAGATCACTCACGATCACTTTTGATCAAGCCATTAATTGTATTCACAATCAGTAGATATCCACTATCACATATGTTCGAATTCTTATTCCAAACCCATTGTTTAATCTATTCAATATATTCATTTCATTCATACCTCTTTATTAATCCATAGCCGATTCTTTTTGCTTGATTCCCTCTTCATTAAATAGCTTTTGATTAGTTAATTTCTAGTCAAAACAATTGGCGCCGTCTGTGGGAAATTCTTGCAAAAAGAGAATCAATTATGGCCGAAAGTTCTAACTCCCTGTTTAATGAGATTCAAGCACAACTAGAAGCCGTTCGAGAAGAGCTCCGCGCATCCAAAAGTTCCGACGCAGCACAATTAGAAGCTGTCCGGGAGGAAATGCGTCAACGAATCGCCTTCCTCCAAGGTGAAAATGACGCTTTGAGATCTCAGGTGCAATCGGTGGCATCCATAGCCTCAAGCTCACGACGGGGCGAGGATGTGGCTACCATGGCAGCGAGACTGGACATGGGTTCGATTCCGGCTTCAACCGAACCTTTCATCCCTCACTTCGGGGCCGACGCATCTGGAGGAACAGGGCCCTCAACTCGTTCCTTTCCACCCCCAAATCCCAGAAGGAGCATATTCCGAAATCTGTTTGCACAGCCCCAGAGACAACATGTTCCAAATCATGTCGACATTCCCAGATATGTCGACATCAACAACCAGAGGCGACAAGTTCCAAGCCATGTCGACATCCACAGACATGTCGACATCAATAATCGAAGCTGTCAGGAACCAGAGGTCGTCACCATATATTCGCCTCCCGAAGCAGCGGATCCGCAGATACAAACAAACTTGACAGGTCCCTTGGCCATCATCATGGAGGAACTGAGGGAATTGCGAGAGAAGTTCAACAGCATACCTGGAGTCCCACGTCCGCTTGACATGGCGACGCAAACCTGTTACGCAGACTCACCCTTCGGACGACATATCACCGATGTCGAGATTCCGAGGAAGTTCGCCGCCCCCTCAATGAGACTGTTCGATGGGACTTCTGATCCGGTGGAACATGTCGCTCAGTACAAACAACAAATGTTGGCCGTCTCAGTCAGACCACATCAGAGGGAAGCTTGCATGTGCCGGGCATTTGGGACAACGTTGACAGGACCAGCGTTGACATGGTTCGTAAATCTGCCAAATGACGGCATCAATTCATTTGCGGAGCTGGTCAACTTATTCAATCAGCAGTTTGCAAGCAGCCGAGCCTTGGAGAAGCAGACTAGTGACCTCTACCGAGTAGTCCAGCGACGGAATGAACCCTTAAGGGATTACTTGCACCGATTCAACAAGGAGAAGGTGTCAATCCCCAGGTGTCACATACCGACGACAATTGAAGCATTTAGAAGGGGACTGCTGGAGGATTCAGAGTTATATCAGGAGTTGACGAAACACCCTAGTCGGTCCTTCGAAGATGTCCAAGTAAGGGCATTGGCTTTCATCCGTCTAGAAGAAGACTTACGATGTCGTCACAGACAAATTGAACAAGACGGGGGGCACAGAAAGTCAGAACCTCCCAGGAGACATGACTACAAGCATGGAAAGCCTTATTCGAGGCTTGAGGAATAAATCGTCACTTCTGTGACAAGGTAGATCAGACGACATGATCGAAGTCGTCGGACGGGGGGCATGTCGTCCGATGGTAGACAGGTTCTTAAGACCTGCAATACGGTACACTTAAAATTGTTTCACTTTTAATAATTTTCTTTTGCATATTGACATCACTCCCGTGATAAAATAGACCAGACGACATGACTGAAGTCGTCAGACAGGGGGCATGTCGTCAGATAATAAACCTGACGAGACGATTGAAATCGTCTGACGATAGACAGATTCTCACGATAGATATTTAGTTTCATATACATATTGTCGATTGATTACTTTCATTCATCCACAAACGATCACTAACTTAAGCATCGGAGGGCCGTTGGCTTTTAGCCAACGGCCGACGTTAGCGAAATATTTATTGCACAGGTAAAATCAAGAATTGACGATGACGGAACCCTAACATGCAAAGCCTTACAATACGTCAAGACACAATTGACGGGGGGCTTACATCAAACAACGCCTTACAACACGTCAAGACACAATTGACGGGGGGCTTACAGAATTTTAGGGGAAGAAGTGGGAGTTTTCATGTACACTAAACATGAGTATAAACACCACCGATTCTCCGCAATGTTTTGGCCAAAACAACAGATAGATCATACATCACAAATGTTGACGACATCAAAGTCAGACAAACACAAAACAACAACAGTACACGTACAAGCGACATCATCATGTGGAACAACAACCACATCCAAAACTACATAAAATACACAACAGAAGTACGTGCTCCAAGAGCACGAGGACAACACAAGCTCCAAAACATAAGGAGACAACACGAACGACATTGACATACATCATAAATATTCATGTCGGCGATATTACTAAACCAACAAACGAAATGGTGCTTAATGTTTTTGCAGGTTACGGTCACACTCACAGAGTCAAACCCATTATTTATACAACGAGGGACAAACTCATAATTGCCATCAAAAGTGTCGACATCAATCTGAATGAAGGTTGACGACATGTCTCACCAGACACATGACGAGTTGACAAAAGCGTCTTTTTATACGAATGACAGGTTGACATCATGTCTGATCAGACAGATTACGAATTTACATGGGCGATATTCAAGGATGACATACATCAAAGTTTTCATGATTTCGACAAGTTGACGCTTAACGGGTTGACATGTGCGTCCATACGCTTCAACTTCTCGAAAGGGGGCAATTGTTGGGCCCAAGAAAATAGTCACGCGAATGGGTTAGTTGCTGGGCCTGGTTATTTAAAGAGATTAGCACATGAAGTCCATTGGGAGAATACTCAATTCAATGTTCTGGCAGAATGACTTGGTCAATAATCCAAGGCATTGAAGATAAGAACGAAGTAAACGGATACTAACTGAAGTGGACGAGCTAATAGGGGAAGCCACCTATTTCGGTGGAAGGTTGTTGCACGTGGGTATGACATTTTAGAATAAATAGAGTCCTTAAGTGGAAGATTTACACAGATTACTTTTTGCTCAACTCTTGTAATACAGAGGAAGATCACTCACGATCACTTTTGATCAAGCCATTAATTGTATTCACAATCAGTAGATATCCACTATCACATATGTTCGAATTCTTATTCCAAACCCATTGTTTAATCTATTCAATATATTCATTTCATTCATACCTCTTTATTAATCCATAGCCGATTCTTTTTGCTTGATTCCCTCTTCATTAAATAGCTTTTGATTAGTTAATTTCTAGTCAAAACAGACTCATCCGCTCCACTCGTGAATGAGCAGGGGAGAATGAGAAAAATACTACACACTTTCTTAAAGAATTGAAATTTTATAGGGGTAAAATTGACATGAATAATCTCTATTTACTAGTTAACTGTTTTACAAAAATAAACTTGAGTTAACAGTGCTAACTTTTGCGATTACTTTTTTGGTGAAATTAGCACCAATAGTACCTACCTACTTTTATGTATTTTACAAAAACAGACTCAGAAAATTTCACAGTAATAATCACAAAAAGTTCTAGTATAACTTTTACGTTTAGTTTTTTGTAAAATACGTAAAAGTAAGGATTATTGGCGTCAATTTTGCCAAAAAAAGTAAACGGAAAAGTTAACACTCTTAACTCGCGGTTTATTTTTGTGAAACAGTTAACTAGTTGAGATTATTGTTGCGAACTTTTTCGATAAGGACTATTTTTGTAAAATGTGTAAACGTAAGGATTATTAGTGTCAATTTCGCCTTTGAAGTTTGATATTTTCTATTAAAAATCTAGTATATTTTGTCTGCAAATTTTTTGAGAAGTGCATTCTTCCTATTGTCATGGAGTTCAAGATTCACGTTAGAAGGAAGCAATGCAAAGAGAGATTGATGCACTTAATACAATGGGAGGTGGTCTCTTAATTAATTACCACGTACCTTGCCTACAGGAAAAGCATTCCGTGTAATTTGGGGTTTTGGACTTTTGGGGTTTAAAGCGGTTCTCTTCTCTATGAACCGGTTTAAGAGCTGGATCATCTCGTTGTTTGTGACAACCATCAAGCTAAGCCCTATTGCGGAAATGGTTACAGACTTACAGGTCGAGTATTATGGAGGTGGCAGCATCTAACCAATTCAATGGGAACTTCATGAGATGGACATTGACAACTGTTGAAATCCTACACCGCTAATTTAAGGATATTTATTACAAGTATTAAAGAAGAATTGCAAAAACAAAATAGTCATTGGGGACTGGTCCCTGAGAGGGGGTAACACAACTCCCTCCTGTTAATTATCACGATTAGGCTAAGATAAACGATAAATTTAAAGCAAGGACACAAGAATTTACGTGGTTCACGCAATCGGTGTGATTACGCTAGTCCACGGCGAACGAGAGAGAGATCTATTATTATTCCAGCGTCTGGTCTGTTTACAGATACATTAGGGATGTTTAAATAGGTTTAAGAAAGGCTAAACAAGGGTTAAGGCCGCAGGCCCAAAAATTAATCCCGTCATTAATTTTCCCGTATACTCGATCGAGTATACATACATACTCGACCGAGTATAGATTCCAGACTACTACTCGAGTAAGGTTTTTACGCATACTCGATCGAGTATACCTCCATACTCGATCGGGTACAAAACACAGACTTTTACCCGAGTAAGCCATCCATGCATACTCGATCGAGTAATGACCAATACTCGATCGAGTGTAGAAACCAGGGAACTACTCGACCCATCAACACCTCATACCCGATCGGGTAACCCAACATACCCGGTCGGGTATATACTCCTGCATTCCAAACAAGGCTCCATCTTCAACAATCTCCCACTTGGAGGCTTGTTCAACAGTCATCTGCCATCCAAGAACATGTATCCTCTGCAACACCCCTGATCTCTATCTCTCGTTCACACCTTCTCATCAAGTATCTGGAAGGCCAGTTGAAGCCATGCATAGCTTCAACTTCTCCGTTGTCACCACCTTGGTAAGCATGTCTGCTGGATTCTTCGTACCAAGGATCTTCTTCAAGTTTATGATACCGTCTTCAATCAACTCTCGGATAAAATGGTATCGCATCTTGATGTGTTTCGTTCTGCTGTGAAACACTGGATTCTTCGCGAGGTGAATAGCACTCTGGTTGTCACAGTGCAGTCCGCAATCCCCCTGTTCCATGCCCAACTCCGAAAGAAAGTTCTTCAACCAGATCAACTCTTTGGCCGCTTCAGCAATGGCCATATACTCTGCTTCTGTGGTCGAAAGAGCCACACTCTTTTGAAGTCTAGACATCCAACTGATCGCCGTGCCTCCAATTGTGAATATGTAACCCGTAGTGCTCTTCCCGGAATCACAACAACCCCCCAAATCAGCATCAGCAAATCCTTCTAGAATTACTCCATTCCTCCTGAAACAAAGAGCAGTTCCAGAAGTGCCTTTCAAGTAGCGTAGCAGCCACTTGACTCCTTCCCAATGTTCCTTCCCTGGATTCGACATGAACCTGCTAACAACTCCCACTACATGAGCAATGTTCGGCCTTGTTGACACCATTGCGTACATCAAGCTGCCAACGGCTGATGCATAAGGGACTTTAGCCATCTCATCTTTGTCTTCATTGGTCTTTGGAGACTGCTGCTTGGAGAGTTTCAGCTGACTCCCTAAAGGTGTACTCCTTGGCTTGGCATCCGTCATTCTGAACTTCTCAAGGACTTTCTGAATGTACTTCTGCTGTGAAAGCTTTAAAGTACCTTCCACCTTGTCTCTGACTATGCTTATCCCAAGAATCTGTCTCGCCTCCCCTAAATCCTTCATCTCAAATTCTTCGGACAACTTCTTCTTGAGCTTGTTGATCTCCTGCATGTTTGATCCAGCCACCAACATATCATCAACATACAAAAGAAGAATAATGTATGATGACTCGAATTTCTTCAAGTAACAGCAATGGTCCATCTTGCATCTAGTGTACCCATTCCGCTGCATAAAACTATCAAACTTCAAGTACCACTGTCTAGGAGCTTGCTTCAGTCCGTATAGACTCTTCTTGAGTTTGCACACCAATCTCTCCTTGCCACTCACTGGGAAACCTACTGGTTGAGCCATGTAAATGTCTTCTTCAAGGTTGCCATGAAGAAAAGCAGTCTTCACATCCAGCTGCTCCAAGTGTAAATTTTCAGCTGCAACGATACCAAGAATCAACCTGATAGTAGTCATCTTCACAACCGGGGAGAAAATTTCATTGTAGTCAACCCCCTTCTTCTGTTGGAACCCCTTGACAACTAGCCTGGCCTTGTATCTTTTGCTCCCATCTGCTTCATCTTTGATTCTGAAAACCCACTTGTTCTCCAATGCTTTCTTTCCCGGTGGTAACTTGACTAAGGACCAAGTTTGGTTCTTGTCAAGTGAATCTAACTCATCTTCCATGGCCTTCTTCCACTGTATGGAATCTCTCACAGCCAACGCCTCTGAGTAAGATTCTGGCTCTCCATTCTCGGTCAGCAATAGATAATTTGCTGAAGGAGAATACCTGTTAGGAGGTCTCCTGATTCTGGTGGACTATCTGATGTGTGGAGTAGCTGCCTCTGAACTCCCACTGTCTTCATCACTCCCACTATCTTCAGACATTCCTGTATCTCCTGAGCTCCCACTGCTTCCTGAGCCTCCAGCCGTCTCATCACAACCGACCGGTTGTGCTATGTCATCTTCAGTCATTCCTTCAAACACCACTTGCTATTTGTTTTCTGGTTGCTTGCCTTTGCTTGTTCCTGCTGCAAGACCATCTTTATAAAGGGCATTCTCGTTGAAGGTGACATCTCTACTTCTGATAACCTTCTTGCTTTGGTTGTCCCAGAACCTGTAGCCCATGTCATCCGACCCGTACCCAATAAAGATACACTTCTTTGCCTTTGCCTCAAGCTTGTCACTATCTGCATCTCTGACTTTGACATAAGAAATACAACCAAAAACTTTCAAGTGATTAAGAGATACCTCACGACCTTTCCATTCCTCTTCTGGAATTTTGAAACCAATGGGAGATGAGGGTCCTCTGTTGATCAAGTACGCTGCTGTGTTCACTGCATCGGCCCAGAACATCTTGGGAAGTCCTGCATGCAATCTCATGCTTCTGGCCCTCTCATTCAATGTTCTGTTCATCCTCTCTGCAACACCATTTTGCTGTGGTGTTTCTGGAACCGTCTTCAGCATTCTAATCCCCTGTTCAGCACAATACTCTACAAACTCTGTGCTACTATACTCACCCCCATTATCACTCTTTAAACACTTAATTTTGAGATTTGTTTCATTCTCAACTGCAGCTTTGAACTTCTTAAAAGTGTTAAAGACATCGGATTTATTTTTAAGAAAATAAACCCATACCTTCCGTGTAGAGTCATCAATGAATGTAACATAGTAGCGGGAACCTCCAATTGAAGAGACCTTTGTAGGTCCATAGACATCTGAATGAATCAACTCCAGCCGCTCAGTCTTGGGTTGCTGTCCTGTCTTCACAAAGGTTACCCTCTTTTGTTTGCCTAGAACACATGGCTCACAAAAGGTCAACTTTGAATTCTTCAAATCTGGGATTTTGCCCTTTGAAGACAACATCTTTATTCCATTCTCACTTATGTGCCCAAGTCTTTGATGCCACAAAGTAGAGATCCTTGTATCTTCAACTGCTGTGTTTGCTCCATCTGTAGACACTTCAACCATGTACAGTGTACCATGCTTTTGTCCACGAGCAATGACCAGCTTTCCCTTTGTTACCTTCCATTGTTTGTTGCCAAAACTAACGTTATGGCCTTCCTCATCAAGCTGTCCTACTGAGATCAACATCTTCTTCAGGTCTGGAATATATCTGACATCTTTCAGCCTCCATGTTGTACCCAAAGTGGTACTGAGATCAACATCCCCAATACCCGTGATCTCCAGGGATTTATCATCCGCCAAACGAACTCTTCCGCCGTAGGGCCTGAAATTTTTCATCAAATCCCTGCAATGACAAGCATGAAACGACGCACCTGAATCCATGATCCAGGACTCAACTGAATTCTCAATGCTGCAAATTAGAACATCTTCATAATCTTCTGCCACGTTCACCTCCTTCTTGCCTTTATTTGTTGAGGCTTTTGGGCACTGATTTCTGAAGTGTCCATTCTCCTTGCAATTCCAACAATTGATGTCCTTCCTGTTCTTGGATTGACCCCTCTTTCTTGACTTTGATCTTCCTTTCTTGCTACCCTCTTTAGTGGATTTTCTGCTCCTATCTTCAGTACTCAACAAACTATTGGAGCTATCCCCCGAACTCCTCCTTCGGATATCCTCACCAAGGATTAAGTCACGAATACCTTCAAAGGTAAGCTTAGTGGTTCCAGCCGAACTGCTAACTGCTGTGACTGTACCGGACCAACTATCGGGCAAAGATGATAACAAAAGTAGTGCTTGAACTTCATCATCGAATTTAATCTCAACCGAGCCTAACCTGGATATGATTGAATTAAACTCGTTGATGTGATCTGTCACAGATGCACCTTCCTTCATTCTTGTATTCACCAACTGTCTGATTAAGAAAACCTTGTTGGCCGCTGAGGGTTTCTCGTACATGTTGGATAACGCCTTGAGCAGTCCAAACGTTGTCTTCTCGTTGACGATGTTGTAAGCAACGTTTTTCGCCAACGACAACCTCACCACACCAAGAGCTTGTCGGTCCAACAAGTTCCATTCCGCCTCCGCCATCGTCTCTGGTTTGTTCTCAGACAAGGGTAGATGAAGCTTTTTCTGGTAGAGATAATCCTCGATTTGCATCTTCCAGAAAGCGAAATCTTGACCATCAAATTTATCGATCTTAACCTTCCCTTCGTCAGCCATAGCTCTGATACCAGTTGTTAATTATCACGATTAGGCTAAGATAAACGATAAATTTAAAGCAAGAACACAAGAATTTACGTGGTTCACGCAATCGGTGTGATTACGCTAGTCCACGGCGAACGAGAGAGAGATCTATTATTATTCCAGCGTCTGGTCTGTTTACAGATACATTAGGGATGTTTAAATAGGTTTAAGAAAGCCTAAACAAGGGTTAAGGCCGCAGGCCCAAAAATTAATCCCGTCATTAATTTTCCCGTATACTCGATCGAGTATACATACATACTCGACCGAGTATAGATTCCAGACTACTACTCGAGTAAGGTTTTTACGCATACTCGATCGAGTATACCTCCATACTCGATCGGGTACAAAACACAGACTTTTACCCGAGTAAGCCATCCATGCATACTCGATCGAGTAATGACCAATACTCGATCGAGTGTAGAAACCAGGGAACTACTCGACCCATCAACACCTCATACCCGATCGGGTAACCCAACATACCCGGTCGGGTATATACTCCTGCATTCCAAACAAGGCTCCATCTTCAACACCTCCCCCATTACAGTTCTGGCCAGCCGGTCCAGGACCCGGTTAAAAAATAAGACAGTTCCAATCAATGCCATGACACTGAGACCGTGGCAACCCCGAGATGCACCCGTACTTTCCTGTACCGATAAAAAATTTTCCAGTACATATTAGTGCGATTGTAAGTTCAGGTCTATCAGTGTATGAGAATGTGGACATAGCCATGCCAATAAGACATAATTTAACTTATAGTGGTAAAGTCAGGCTGAAAAGTGAACACTCATAACAAATGTCTATAAGCTAACAGTGGTCAAAATCTTTACCTAATGCTAACAAAAAAGTCAGTGCCAAAATATGATGAACAAACTTCCAAAACAGTCAGCTGAGCAATATATAAGAGTCAGTTCAAAACCGCTCAAAAACTCCATTCTTCTTCAAGACCATGGCTCAATGCTAGAAAGGAACGGAGGTAGAACCCTGGCACCACCTCTTTCATTCTAGTTCCGTAGTCCGCACAATCATCCGGAATCTTGACGATCTGGCAGCAAAGACCATCGTGATCAGGAAGTCAGGAACTAACAGCACAGTTCGAAGTATGGCACTGAGTTCAGAATAGTGAGATGGAGGCAAAATACAAGCCAAATCGCATGTGCCGTAGATGTTTTTAACTTTATAAGTCCACCGAGGGGATCCTGCTGTCACATGAGGATCAATAGGCTTCAAAGGAAACCCGAGCTCTTTAAGGGTTGGGATGAAGGATAAGTACTCAGCAGAACAATAAGTTGGTTGACTAATGCCTTCATGTTGTAGACCCTCTGGGTAAGTTGCTGCAAGAATAAGATTGGTCACCATGCTGTGTGTCTCGAAAACACCGAAATCTTGAACCGCCACCGCAAAGGGTAGGGGGAGGGGTACATCATCGTCGCTAGCATAACGGCTTTCATATCTTCCGAATGATTTATGGATGTTGTGGAGCTTAGCATAAATAGCAGCCATGCACACATCTGTTGTCAATTTGGTAATCTCAGTAGTCAGTGCTAGGATTGCAGACTCAGTTTGGGTCTCATAAGCGGCACTGGAGAAGAAACGAACACACAAGGCAGCAAACATACAACCATTAAAACAACGTCTAAGTTCTTCAGCATTAACCTCGTAAGTAAGAAGCTGCGGCTTTGAGCCTAAAGGGCGCTGGAATCCAAGCACTTTAATCTCCACGAGGTGACGGATATATTCGGGGTCCACGGATATATTCGGGGTCCACTGCTAAAACAACACCCTTCTTCACCCTAAACTCTGGTACAGTCTGTGACTCTCTAGCAGCTGCATATGTAATAGATCATGCAGGCCGCTTGAATTTCTTTGCAGCCGGCTGAGTAATATCGAGTGAACCTTGTTCCATTGGTGTAGACATACCTGGAGGAAGATGGTGTGTGAAAGAATCATGATTTCTGCACAAGTCCTATAGCAACAGCAACATGCATTTTTTACATTTTCAGTTATTTTGCAAGAGAACTTAATGTATCAGTGTATGTATGACCCTGTTAGCAGTATCTCTAACATGTTGAATTAAGTACTGCTCTTATATGATGAATTTGCAACTTCATAATCTCTAGACCTGCAATGCTTATATGGAGATAAATGGACCTGAACTCGGCACAAATGGGAAACCAAACGTTAAACCTAATAGGAGCGTGAAACTTTAATACTCCTACAACTATATTACTATTTCTATTCTTCAACAATGTTTAACATCAAACAAATGTAAATGTAATGATTTTGAATAATGGTCACTAAACATACATACATATGTATTTCAAATGTATTGGACATTTGGCCCTTCAGAAATTGCCTAAAATGGTTAATTACTATCATGTTTGAAAAATAATGTCAATTATGACATTAAAACAGTCATATTAATGTCTGGTAATGTCAAAGTATTGGAGTACTATTTTAGGATGTTAGTAATTTAATCCTACTTGGAGTGGAAAACATAGTACTACTGTATTAGAATTTCACATCGTTTTTACTCTTATTTTGGGAAATCTCCCTTGGACCTTCAACCATGATCAGTCAACCCTTCAAGAGCCCTTCTGCCACATCAACAAAAGAACCAGTGACTGCCATGAACCCAACAAAACAAATAGGTTATAAAGAACTACCCCCATATGGCCATATAGACAAAGTTAAAGTACCAAAACATATGTCAAGCAGATCTTGCAACAATAGGAGCCAAGATGTCGAAAATTAGAAAAATAAGGTAAGAGCAGGGAAAGTAAAGACTCTCCCTCAATATCCTATGTTCAGATGGGATACAGGAATATTCAGATTATACCAAATATATCTTCTTTTGTTTCAACAAAGTATATCTCAATAGAGAAATTTGAACCATTTAAAACAGGAAATTAAAATACACAACATGTAAAATCTCACCTTATAGCATCATTCTCGAGTTAACCATCAGAAATTTTACAATTTGGTTTGCATCCTTTACAAAACACTACCTTCTATATACTTCATAGCTATTGTAGTTTTGTGGGATTTCAGCCACTAGTTTCTGCTCCATTGTTGATTTCGGCAGTGTTTGCTTAAGCGTAAAAAAAACACTTTTTAGCTTTTGGCTTAAAAAAAGTTGAAATCAGTGTTTTCTAATACCAACTTCTACTTTAAAAAAGCACTTTAAAGCCAAAAGCTGGAAGTTGGTATATGGTAGCTTCTAACTGCTTCTTGGGTTTTTAGTAAATAAATCCAACTCCAAGGATAGTTATAATGGCAAATCTATTCATCAAAAACCCAAAATGTCCTTTCTTCTTCCTCAATCGCAAGGCACTAACGGTACTCCTCTGTCATTCGTATCGCACCAGCTCACCGAACAACAAGCCCATCTTCCTCCTTGGTAGCCTTTCGGCACTCTCATCCCATGTTGCTGCTACTCTAATTTGTCTGCTTCTGCGTCACAGACCTGCGAGAAAGGGGATGATGCCGGAAAGAACCGGAAAACGGAACTCATGTGCACCCCAGTTTCATTTATGTAGGGGCAATTTTGTACTTTAACAAAATATTCCATCAAAAATCACTTTTTTATCAAACACTTCAACTTTTACCTTTTAATTAAAATCACTTCTGTTTACAAACACTATCTACTTTTACTACAAATCACTTTTCCAATAATCTCTTAAATAAATCACTTTTAAAAAGCACAAGCAAACGCAAACACTCCCTTCATCAATCCCCTTAGGGTGCTCTCAATTAAAGAAAGGTTTAAATACGTGTTTAGTCCCTGCAAATTAAGCACACTTTGTTTTAGGTCCCTCAAAATATTTTCTTTGTTTTTCATCTCTGAAATTTATGTTCGTTTTCTTTTTAGTCCATAACTAATGATAACTAATGACAACGAAACAATCCCGACTAATAGATATCCTTTTATTCTTTGTCATGCCATTCAAAAAGTATTTAATTTCATTTTTAAAAAGGTTTTTAATATATATTTTTCAAATGTGAATAATTAGTTTTAATATTGTTTTAAAACTCTCTTATTAGCCTAAAAAAATTATAAACTTATAATTTAAATGTTTCTAGTAGATTTATGCAACCGACAATAAAAAAATCTAAGTAGAGTTGAATCGGAGTTAGAGATGGACTAAAACTAAAATAGCGCATATTACAAGGATGAAAAACAAAAACAAAAATATTTTGTAATGACCTAAAACAAAGTGTGTGGTATTTGCAAGGACTAAAACCATATTTAAACCTTAAAGAAATTAAACATTCCCGAGTTTGCATCTTAGTACATTACTCCTATCATGAGTAATCAAATGAAGGCATCGAACTACTACTGGCATTAGCAAGTAACAACCAAACTACTAGCTTTGGGCCTTTGGTATATTCAGATTTAAACCCATCAATTTATGTACCTAAGTCCCAACTATGGAGGGATGAGCTGCGAGCTTCTGCGCACCCTTCGATACTTTGGCATGAAACCCTAAATACCGATCCAAAATTTTCAGTGCAATAATAGCACCCTGATTATCAAACATAGGATGAAAATAATCCGTTCTCTCATACACTTTGGAGCATGTAGAATATTCTCTCATAACTTGAAACAAGAGCAATTTCTGAAGGGAAAAGGGGCAAAAAAACCCTCAAGTTGTCAACAAAGGGCACATATACCCTTAAACTTTTTTTATGTGCAAAAACCTTTAAAATACTTTAAAAGAGGGCAATCACCCCCTTGGCCCCTTGTTTAACGTTGAATCAATTAAACGAAATGGGCAACCGTTAAAAGTTGCTCTATATATTGCCTATAACGTATACTACGTGTATAACAAATACTACTATGAGATATCTTTCATATTTTTTACTTTTAAAATAATAAATCTAGTTGGCTAGCAGTTAGCAGTTTAGCACCTTGTTTCTCCATCCGGGGAGAATCCAATTTTTAATTCAATCAACAATTTGATTACTTAGACAGCTATTAAGAATAAAAATTGGAGAATATCTCCCTCAAACACATGAAAAAATGTTGTTGCAAAAATTCTGTGGCAAAAAAAATTGCATAATACCTCCAAAATTATGTTTCCAAAAAAAAATCAACATAATGACAAAATTTTGGGTGAAATGCATAAATGGTACTTTAACTATGATTTTTTTTAAATAGGAATAAAAAAGAAAATTCTAAATTTTAAATGATACATGGCGATCAAAATTACATGTATAGAGTCTAGGGTTGGGAAAAATGGTTAGGTTTGATCGAACCGAACCGAAAATTGGTGGTTTGGTTTGGTTTGGGTTTATTTGCTCAAACCGAATGGTTTGGTTTGGTTTAAAACCGAAAAACCGTAAGTCGAACCGAACACCGAACAACTTGTAATAAATAAATAAATAAATAATTTAGACATGAAAAATACAAATTTAACATATATCATTTTAACTTTTACACATTTCATACATTCATTAGTACAAAATTAGCTAATACGACATATTTTTATTTGCTACGTTTCGTACTCTACCTATATGAGAATATATTTGACGATTAACGACAACAAATTGCATTTATATTTTTTATATGATTCATTCGAATAAAATTGTGAATATTACAACATTCGTACCATTCACTCATTTAGTTCTATTTGAATATTTTATGTGATATTATAAGTGATAATCAAATTTATTTTTTGTGAGAAGTGAATCTTTTTCTAATAATCGAAAAGATATTAGAAAATTTAAGTTATAATATTTTATTATTTCTTTTTCTTTCTTTTATTTCCTTTTACATTTTATATAAATAACAGATAAAAGAAGATGAGATGGACTAGTACTTTCATTTTCTAGTTCTAAAATATCGAACTTGATCAAATAAAATAATAAAAATAAGAAATCGAATCAAATCAAACTAAATCGGCCTAATAACTTTTACTTTGGTAAACCAAACTTCAAATCGAATAGAACCGAAACTAAACCAGAACATACACAAATAGTTTTAGTTTGGTACAAATTCTCTCAAACAGAATAAACCGAAACCGAATCAAAATCGAAGAAAACCAAACCGTGAACCGAATTCACATCCCTAGTAGAGTCCACCCTATTGTGATAACATGAACAAAAGCAACTTGAAGTGGATTTTACCCATAAAATTTCGCCGTCACGTATGATTTTTTTACCATAAATTTGAATAATATTGTGACTTGAAACATTTATGTATAGTTATGATACTGATTTGATTCATTTAAAACTTAAGATACCAAAATGCAATAATACAAGTACTTCAAGTATCATTTCTATATTTCACCCAAAAATCCATTTATTACTATGAACTCTAGGCTATGTACTACGTATACGTATGAACAAATCGAACTTGAGATCTGAAGTAAAGTTAAAAAGATTAGCTATGAACTAACTAACTAACTAACTAAGCTACATAAACAAATGTTACGGGTGCATCAATTTACGAATATTTTTCAAAAGAACCTGAGTTTCTTACGGTGTTCATCAATTTACAAAAAAAAAGTCTATGTCATCCTAATATTAAGTTATTAACGGGGTATACATGTTTGCATGTTCACCATTAGGTGAAGGGGCTATTTTCTCTCTTTTTAGGTATCTTGATGGTTTTTGCACAAAAAAATAGTTTAAGGGCATATTTATCCCTTGTCAACAACTTAAGGGGTTTTTTTGCCCCTTTTCCCATTTCTGAATTAGTCTAGAAGTTGATAAAGAAACGAGGAAAACAAAAAAATCACCCGTTTTTTCGAAATGCATCCCTTTATCCATGGTACTTCCTTCGTTCTTTAATTCTTGTAACATTGTAACTTTTGCATTATTCACAAATCTTACTTTGACCATGATTTTTCTATTGATATACCTAATCAAATTATTATGTATAAAATGGTATTGAATTCCCATCGATGTGAATTTCCAAAATATCAACTTTTTATAATGTTTACTAATACATAATTATATTTAATTGTAGTCAAAGTTTTGCGTTGACAATCGTGTAAGTCAAACTGTTGCAAGAATTAAAGAACGGATGATAGTATATACCAATATACCAATCGTCCTCAAGCGTAATTGGAGTACGTAGTTAGGATAATTTAGAATTTTTTATCTGGTCTAATCTTTTTTATTTGGTTTACTTAAATTGATATAGTTTGATACTCGGTACATGTTTGGTCTTTGTTTATTTTATAATTGTTGAATTTTAGTCTTATCTAATATGTTAAAGCTAGTCTGTTTGTTCTAGTATGTCTAAATTTGGTCTGATATGTCTAAATTTGATTTAGGCTTATTTGTTTTGCTATAAGACTGAAATAAGCTAAAGTAAAAACATTTTTAGACCACTAACGGTGTAGCACTAAGAGCCCGTTTTGGTGACCATGTTTTCGGTTTATCAGGCTTATCAGTCAACTTTTTCACCAAACACGTAATTTTTGATTTCACGACTTGAATTATTTAATAATAAAAAATGCAAGGTTGAAGTTATTTTTCCGGTTGTATTAGTTGAAGTTACTGTAAAGGGTAATTTTAACCTTTTTCATATAATTTTTTCTTTGTTTTAATAACAAAATATGTTTTAATTTTTTTTTTATAAATCATCATAATCAATCAATTCAACTACTTCAACAAGAACTTCATAAAATTCATCAAAATCAGCAAATACAGCCAGTTTGAATATTACCAAACGAACTCTAAGTGCTAAACAGAGGTGTCCATTAAATATGGTGAAATTAATAAAATATGACTAATTGTATTGGGTAAATATGTTAATTTATATATCAAAAAATTATGTATAATATAGAATACATGGTTTTTTGGTAAAATGTTTATATTAAGATATTAAAAACTTGCAAAACAGTTAAAAAAAACTTGTAAAATAATGTCCAGGGAAAACTACTTGGCTTTGTCGGCCATGAAAAAGCAACTCGACTCATTACATAGAAAAGCGACTGAATTAGAAACACTGCCTACAAAATCTCATCAAATCTAATCTTATACGATAGTATTAACTACTCCCTCCGTATCAAATTAATTGACCCGCTTTCCCTTTTTGGACGTATCAAAATAAATGTCTCATTTCCCTTTTTGGAAATAAACTCACCCAAAAAGCAGTTACAGTACCGCTACAGTACTACTACAGTACGAGTGCCTATATGGTACAACCGGGTGTACGTACACCCGGTCCAATTAAGGAAGACAACCAAATAACTAATATAGGCCAAAAAAATTCGGTGGCATTCTTGTAATTTAAGCAAAAAGTCACGGCCTCCACTAAAATGAGTAATAGTGTACTTTTAGTGAGCATTGTACCTGTTGTATTGAGTATTAGGAGGCTAACAATGAATATCACAATCTCTGTTTCATATCTTCTAATTTTTTTTCTTTTTCTTATTTTTTCTTTTATAAAAATGTATTAAATTATATCTATAATTCACTCCTATTAATTTCAATTTGTGAGTCTAATGTAATATGATACTTTTGAAATATGACATTTAAAAATGAGCATAATATCAATACCAAATGAGCATACATAACTTGGAAAGTGCACATTGATATGAAAATCGTAAAATTTGTTAGTTGAACATCATGAGATTTTAATTGAGCATCAAACCTCCGCTATTGAGATGAAAATCGTGGTTTCTATTGAGTGAGCATTAATATGACATTTTGAAAATGAGCATAACATAAATACCAATTGAGCATACATAACTTATAAAATGAGCATTAATATAAAATCATAATATTTTTAGTTAAGTATCAAGCCATTTTCATTGAACATCAAACCTCATGTATTGAGTATTACAAACATACAATTGAGTTTCATGATTTGCGCTCTCATATCTATAATCAACTCATATGTGAATCTAATGTAATGCGGAATATGATACTTTTGAAATATGCATTGATATAAAATTTTAAAATGAGCATAATATCAATATTAAATGAACATACATAATGAGCAATGATATGAAAATCATAAATTTTGTTCGTTGAGTATTAAAACATTTTCATTGAGCATCAAACTTTCTAAATTGAGTATTAGAATCATGCAACTGAGTACTCCTATAATTAATCAAATTAAAAGAGGTAGAATTATTTTGAATCAAATCTTCATTGCACAATTAAGAGGAATGAAAACGAACAAAAAGAAGTGGAAAACTAAAAAAGAAGTTGACACTGTAGAAATTATATTCATTGCAAATTGCCGACTTTTGGAACTCCATCTGCCTCGCTCGCAGAATCCACTTGCGGCTACTCCGTCTCTATTTTCAACGCAAGTGGGTTGTGTGGTCTTGTGGACGGTTGATTTCTCAGGAGGAGCTGAGGCATCAGAACAGTTAGAAGGTGTAGTGCCGAGGTCGGGGGCTGGGAAAAGCAGATCAGCAGATGCAAAACAGAGTAAATGCCATCTCAGAATAATTGCAAAAATACCTGGTTGTACGGTGAGGACCATACAACCGGGTGTACGGTATATTTTGCCCTACAGTACCGCTACAGTACCAAAAACCTCCTACTTTACATATATTTGCCTTAAACTACGTGAAAAAACATACGGGTCAATTAATTTGATACGGAGGGAGTACCACATAAAAACACTCAAAAAGTCTCATCATTAACTCATAGTCATAAAGCCTAATGCAATCAACAATTTTTTTGATCATCAAATTGAACGAATAGTAACGGTTGATCAAAGAAAAAGGAGTAAACAAAGCGATAAAATACCTTATATCTGCCGTCCGCCCTCAAATCAGACTTAGAATATATCACCTCTGTAGAAGTAATAATATTTGTTGATCCTGTAATGGGTTTAACTGAGCCAATGACTAGCAAACCAGACTTTTCATCACCCGGCTTAAAATCTAGAATCTTTCTGCTAGGAAATAAAAACACGTTCAAAACAACATGCAATTCGAAAGAAAAACACAAACAGAATAAAACGGAATTAAAATAGAATTCATTCTTCTTCCAAACCCTAGTCTTGCTTGCACTCCATGGCGGCGGCTCAGGAGGGGGACGCGCCCACCACTCATCCGCCTCAATAGTTATGCTTTTGTATTGAATGACGATAACCACTTTTGACATCCCTTGCAGCTGAATCGAAATCATATTCCGACTTGAAATCATACTTAAGCAAATTGCAACTTCGGCTTCTTCAACAACCGTGATAGGACTGCAAACGAGCTCGAAACACTGCTCCTTCCAAGCCGGGAAAAACAGATTGAAATGAACACCGACGCCGTGATCAAATTGATCACCACCGGACAATTCAAGCTAGACAATTAACTATTAAAAAAAGAAACGTACGCCTTGAATAGAGAGATTAACTCCTAATGCAATCAACAATTAAAAAAAATACCAAATTTATTTAACAAAACTCAATATAAAAACTACTACGTATAAATCAATACATCATTTGACATTTTGACATATAGGATATCTTTCAGTTTTTGCCCAAATTTGCACCAAAGTCGCCCTCATGCTTTCTTGGCCCTATGGCGTACCCAAATTCGTCGGCCTTTTCATTGTCAACCCCAAATTCATCTGCCTCGCTCTTGGTTCAAGGCCTAACAGAATCTAAAATACTGTATAAGATTATGTTAGCAACAAAATTAAATTCTTTGTTTTCTAATATGAATTGTGCCAAACACTTAGGAGGTAAGAAGGTTGAATAGTTTGAGGAATTTCTATTTGTACACCATTTGTACACTCTGTTTTGAGTGGTTTACAAAGACAATTCATAATAAATAATCCGCAATGTAATTAGTCTATGAATGATCTTTGTAAACCACCAAAAATAGGGAGTATACAAATGGTATACACCAGGATTGTATTTTTTGAATGCTCTCTGTCAACGGCAATATGTTTGACAATATGTTTGAATCATCACGTTCACACTTCACATCACCTCTGTTTATCAATCAAGATATATATAGCATCCTTACATGTCATTGTTTCAGCAAAAAAAGGAACTTGATGACAATTAATTAAGTTACACCTGAACCGTGCATTTCCCTATCTCATACAGTCACAAGTACTGCATTTTTCTATCAAAAACTCTTTCAATGAACAATACTGCTAAACATAAACAACCATTAGGTATCTTCATAATAATACACATTAAAGTTTAAACAATATTATAATTTTTAAATTACCACACATGACTACATGAGTTCAAAATCAGTTTGGCACAACCGCACAAACATGACAAACGGTGAAACGCAACAGAACTATTCCAATGCAAAGCCGCTAAAACGTTTGCATTATTCTTAACACGTCAGGCCAGGGTTACACCACACCCCTGCACTTGACCAACGCTGTTCCTACACATTTTTTGTACACGCCATTTTATAAGTCACACGAATTGTCTATGGATGGACAATTCGACCACAGCTTAAAATGACATGAACATAAAAGGCATAATTCTAAGCATAAACCTTAGGAATATATAAAAAAAACACAAAATAAACAGTACTTATGCAGTAGTCAACTAGACAAATCTAGAAAAAGCACGACAAGACCGCAAATGACAAGAAGACACAGAGAATCGACTTGGCGTGAGAAATAGCCGATGAAGCATCCGGGGCCGGAGGCGGCGGCGGGACTAGTGCCGGTGGAGACGGAGTGGGAAGGACCGGAGCCGGCGGAAACGGAGTCGGAACGACCGGAGCCGGTGGAAGAGGAGCCGGAAACTCCGGAGCCGGAATGAACGGAGGGAAGCTGCTATTCTTGAACATAACCACCAACGGAGCATCGGTCAGGGCCAAGAACCGGTCACCCTCCGGTCCGACAAAGACCCCAACGTTTTGGCACAGAACCTGGCTCGGGCAGAACACGAACTTATAATCCGACCCGTGCTTCTCGATCTTGAACCGGTTCACGACGGTCTCCGGTCCAGTTTTCCCTTCCTCGCCGCCGGTGACGATGAAAAACTGCTTCAGCAGCTCGTCGTACTTCCCGACCATCCACCCCGTCCCGTTGGCACGGACCGTAGGGGCGGAGAACTTCACGTTGACGTCGGTTGACAGCAGCACCGAACCGGTCCGGCTGTCGACCGGTGAGAACGCCACCGGAAACCCGGTCTGCACCTCGCTGGCTTCTTGGATGATGCCACCCGGACCGGAGGCGACCGGAGTGAGACCGCCGCCGCTTCCGTGGGTGACTGGAAGGACAAAATAGCTGAGGCCTGCTTGCAAGGCTCCGCCATCGGCATCGAGGACCGGCGACGGCGACGCACCGTCGGAGACGGGGTTGTTGCTAGACTCGGAGAGTGCTGTGAAGGCGGAAGAGAGGAGGGGCGAAAGTAGAAGGATGAAAAAACAGGGGAGCTTCATTTTGGGGGTGGAAGTGCTATATTATAAAATTTAGGGGTGGAGGGTTTTGGTAAGAGATGGGTTGAAGTGGTGAGGGGTGAGTGGAATTTATAGCAGCAGTAAGTAAAAGGAGAGGTAGTAGAGGGCACAAAATTCACCTAACTCCATCCATCACCAAACGGTCCAAAACGCCTTCAACAAAGAAGTGTAGCACCATTAAAGCACTTGTTGGTTGTCACACAACCACAATTTGGGAACAGTGCGCAGGAGCTAGGGGCATGGGGGCAAATGCCCCGCTTTAAACAAAAAAATAGTGCTACTACTTAATTAAATTTAAAATACAGAGTATAAGGGTGTTTTTGCAAAATCCCTTAAAATTAAGTGATTTTGAGCTTTTGACTTTAAAAATTTTTAAAAAGTTTTTTTTTAAGTGACAACTTTTACTTAAATTAAATACTTAAAATCTAAACCCTGATATCTGTTTTTTACTTTTTGTATTACACAAAAGCATCTAGTATACCAAACACTATCAACTTTTAATTTTCAAAATCAATTTTTTCTCAAACACTATCAATTTTTACTATTAAATACTCTTTCCAAAATCAATTTGAAAAGTGATTTTTTAAAAGTAAAAGCAACTGCAAACACCCCTAAGAATATTACTTCCATGCGAACTTTTGAAGAGCCGACCCTAGGGGAAACCCTAGGCGGCCATCCACAACCTTTTTCAAGATCTGATTTTTCAACCTTTTCTTTTTCAATTAGCAAAAAGTTTTGAAAAATGGTGACATTCTCTATACAATGGAAGGGATTAGCAGCGTTGCGAACAGAAGGGATGGTCGTCTCTTCGTCTGACAAGTCCACCATGACCACAACTTTAGAGGCATCGTCGTCACGCAACCTCTTGTGGGGATGCTCGGCTTCCGAGTTTGGCTTGTGCCCGGGACCATATCCCGAGACAGTCGGCCTCGACAACCGTCTTTCCTTTCTCCTTGTCATGCCGACCGGGGATCAGATGAGTGTTGTTTGTATGACCCGTGGCGGGAGGACTAGCATTAACGCCTGCAAGGAGAAAAACACAGTTAGAATCATGGAACATGCAAGGCCTAAAACCCCGAGTTGTGAATGGGCATACCTATCCCGGCCTTAACCATGAGGGAGGACACCACGAGCATGCGGAGGTTTTGGGTACCAAGGTAAGCAATACAAATGGCATACTCTAGCTCCTCATCAGTCAAAGTCGGAGGATCGAACTTGACCGGGAAGGGGTTCCATCGATCGGAAAAGGGCATCGGGGAACCCACTTCAACGAAAAAGAATTTCCTCTCCCACCCGTCCAGATTGGAACCATTATTGGTGAAAAGAACTCGCCAAGGATGGGCGGTTAGACCAAGGTAACCCGTACGGCTGAACGGGGAAACACAGAAAAATGAAGGAACAAATCCATTGTGGGGACGACCCCTACGCTATGATAACGGGTTATGAAACCAGCAACAAACTTGTACGTCGTCGGTATAAGCTGCGTGGGGGCTATTAGGAACGTCCGAAAAAACTCGATATGGAAAGGGTGTAGGGGGGGACTCCAAACCAGCTAACACTGAGTCCAAATGGACGATCACATGATAGGGTAGGTGATGATGGGCTTGGTTGCTGCTGCCTCAGATAATTTTTGTTCATGCTCCAATAGAATGCAGCGAAGTTCGGCCAGAGGTAGGGCCGTCTCACGGATACGTATACCAGATCGTACTTCACCATATTCCGGGCCTAGACCTTTGAGAATATAAATAACTAGGTCCTCCTCAGAAATTGGAATTTGAGCGAGAGCAAGATTGTTGGGGTATTGGGCCCAAGCCCAATACGCCCAGCCCAAAGCATAAAGAAGGCCCAGGGCAAACAGGAATCCCAAACGCAAACAGAAAGGTCTAAGACGTCCCGAACGGGGGATACCTGAACAGCATTCGGGTCGATTTATTCAATTGAGATAATCAACAGAGTATTGGCATCCAAACACCCACAAAGGGATCCCGCACACCGAACGCGCTACCCGACCGGGTAGTCAGCAAGTGGGAGCCGCATTTAATGCTAAAATATGGCAATAGCAAGTAGAGGCATGGGTGCAAGGTGGCAGAGGCAGCAACCAACTGGGTACAGCCACGTCACTATCCCACCTACCCCTCTTAGTATAAATACCTGCAATGAATACATTGTAAAGGGTTAGCAATTTGAGACTCACAGCTTAGCAATAGAATCATCTCTCTTGTTCTTGTATTTGAACTCATACCGACAGACCGTTCGGGGAGTTTCTTTGTAATCGCAGAATTACGTAATACAAGTTAGCTTCTGAGTTAAATCTCAATTCACTGTTTTATATTTGATACACCTTTTAACCGAGACAAACATCCTTAATATCCAAAGCGTGTGTTGGAATTTCGGATCTACGGGACTAAACCTCAACATTGGCACCGTCTGTGGGAAACTGAACAAAAATCCCAAGCAAAACTATTTGACCTAAGCACCACCTTCTTCAAGATGGTTAGAATCGCTTCAGCAACACTAAGCTCTGCTACCAGAGGCCGGAGGGGCTACGGATCCTCCGGGGACTGGTCTACACAGGGGCACGCCAGCGGAAGTGCCTCTCAAGAATTTGAGGACGTCATTCCAGATTATATCATGAGAAACCCTCAACTAATGAGGGAAATGGCAGCCGTCATGCAGCGCATGGCGGACGAACAGGAGAGGGGTGGGGTTACCTCCACTGATGACACCTCCAACTCACTATCCCCCATCTGCTCTATGCCATCATTCGATGAGGGGGAGGACGATACTCAAACCACTACCACATCAGCCCACTCCCAGGCATACCGAGGAAACCATTGGAGAGCCCCCACACACCCCGGCACAGGCAGCACACCCCGAGGGACCGAACCCCGATCAGGCCTAGGGGCGGGGCCCACTTCAGGGAGCCTACTCCCATAATAGACCCTGTGGGACAACATTTCCAATATGTGGAAAGGGATGGAGAAAGATTCATCCGCCGAAGGAGGGAAACAACAGCACCTCCACCAGAACAAACTCCGGGATTCATGGACCTGAGGACTCCGCCTCCACCTCCTCGAACGGCCCAAGAGGAGGAAATGGCCGAAATGAGGAGGCAAATGACCGAACTCAGGGAGCAGGTTAACCACACCCCCTAACAGACCCCACCAGCTTGGGTTGAGATTACTTCTCCCTTCACCAGGGAGATTATGAATGCGGAAATATTAAGGGACTGCCGACCCCCAAACGGTCTGACTTACGATGGGGTGGGAGATCCCCACATACATTTGAGAAGCTATCAAGGAGGCCTCATGCTCTTGGGAGCCACTGATCCTGCAATTTGCAGATAATTCTTCAGCACCCTTCGGGGGCCCGCACAGGAGTGGTTCGACACCTTGCAGCCGGGATCGATCGGGAGGTTTGCTGAACTGTCCACATTATTCTTGGCTTAGTTCGCCTCCAGCACTACCCCCAAGTTACACTTTGGTTACCTGACCATTGTGAGGCAGGGACCAAGGGAATCCATCAATGATTTCCTGACCAGGTGGAGAAGTGAGACCCTAAAAGCTGAAGGTGACGAGCATGACGGATGAGACAGCAATCCTCCTATTCACTAATGCCCTCCAAACTGGGGAACTGTACAGAGATTTAAAGAAGAACCCAGGTACGGGCTATGTCGATGTGCTGGAGAGGGTCGGGAAGCATGCTGCCCTGGAAGAGGAAATCAGGATACGGGACCGAACGGCCCAGCAACCTGCCCCTACAAGGTTGGCTGACCGGTTAGGTCCCATGCCAGCAACTGCACCACCCCATCCAAGGAACAAGCGTTTTACCCTGCTAGTTATGACGATCGCTAACGTATTTCATAAGGAGAAGGGTACTATCCCCCCCCCGACCGATACATAAGCTTTCATGGGGCCAAATCCGAACGCCTTCTACAAATATCATAAGCGGAATAGGAACCTTACTGAGAACTGCCGGGCTTTGCAGATTGCGATCGAGGAGTTACTTCAGCAAGGTTACTTGAGGAAATACGTCAATACCAACTCGAACAACCCTTCCCCTAACACGCCCCCAATTAAGAAACCGAATAGTTGGAGAAGGGACAGTCGACGGGATGCGGAACCCAGGAATGACGCATACATCCCGCCCAGAGAGGAGGCTGAAGAGTCTGGAAACCCGGGAAAGAAACCAAGGATGGAGGTGGAAGTGATATTTGGTGGAGGAGAGACTGGAGATACGGCTGCCGAACGGAAAAGGTTCGAGCGGGGTTTGTACGTAGCCTCCGTATCTACCTCGCCCCAGAGAAAAGGAAGAATGGAGCCAATCACGTTCGGGGTAGCAGATTTACCCAACTCACCAAGTCCGCCCAGGGACGAATTGGTGATTAGTATGTGCATTGATAATGCCCTTATCCGCGGAGTTCTGGTAGATACAGGGAGTAGCGTAAACGTGTTGTTCCTACACACGTTCGAGAAAATGAGACTCCAGAGGAGTCAAATGACAAACTTGAAGACACCGCTTGCCAGCTTCACCGGGAACTGTATCGAGGATGAAGGGACCATCCAGCTCCTGGTCGAGATTGGGGATGAATCACACCGTGCAGCTGTCCGTATGACGTTCGTAGTGGTGGACATTAATTGTGCCCGCAACGCCATATAGCTTCTGTTCGACACTCCTGCATCAAGTTCCCTACTGATACTGGTGTAGGAGTAGCCCGAACAGACCCAGCAACCGCCCGAACAAGTTATCGGGACGTTCTGAAGAAGATGAATACCCGGGGAATGCGGGTGAACAGTATCGAAGTGCAACCAGGAGGACAAAGTTTGTTGCACGTCCCGCACCGTCCACCATGTTGGAATACATTAAGATTGACCCCCCCCCCCCCCCCCCCGACCGGAAAATTGCAATCGGGGCTGATTTTGAGAAAGAGATTCGAGAGGGGGTAATCATGGTCTTAAAGAGGTTTCAGATCTTGTTCGCACGGGGACCAGAAGACATGTCAGGGATTGACCCTGAGCTCATCTACCACAAATTGGCCATTCGGCCTGATGCAAAGCCGGTACAAAAGAAGAAACAGTATCAGGCTGCCGAACGGCGAGAGTTCAAAAAGCAGGAGGTAGCTACCTTGCTGAAGATCAGACACATTCGGCCAGTTATTCACGTTGAATGGTTGGCCAATGTAGTCATTGCCCCGAAGGGATCAACATGGAGGATGTGTGTGGATTACACTGACCTGAACAAAGCTTGCCCCATGGACCCCTATCTTGTGCCGATAATTGATCTGTTGGTGGATGAAACTGCTGGATGTGAGCTGCTGAGTTTCATGGATGCTTTCAGAGTTTATCATCAAGTCTTTATGCACCCGAATGATGCAGAAAAAACTGCATTCATCACCTCGGACGGTGTGTTCTGCTATATAGTCATGTCATTCGGGTTGAAGAATGCAATGGCCACATTCAGAGGATGATCGAGATTCTTTTCAAAGAGGTCCTGGGAGTCACCATGGAAGCATATGTTGATGACATCCTGATCAAGAGCAGAAAGAAAGAAGATCACGTGCGGGACATGGAGAAATTTTTTGGGATTATGTAAAATGCAAACATGAAGTTGAACCCCAAGAAGTGTGCCTTTGCAGTCAAGGAGGGCAAATTCTTGGGATACATGATGAGCGAACGAGGGATCGAGCCTAATCCCGAGAAAGTGAAAGCAATCATGGATATGAAAGCACCAAGGAACTTGAAGGAGGTTCAGAGGCTGACCGGCAGGTTGGCAGCCCTGAGCAGATTCTTGGCCAAACTGGCTGATCGGGCAATTCCATTTTCCAGATCATGAAGAAGGCAAATCCTTTTGAGTGGACATCAGAATATCAAGTAGCTTTTGAGGAATTCAAAGCTTACCTGTCTTCCCCCTGGTCCTGACAAAACCGGGCCCGGGGGAACATTTGTATATGTATTTGGTCGTGGTTAACCTTGCAGTCAGCTCGGCCCTGTTGAAGGAAGAGGGGGGCGTTCAGCGCCCGATTTACTTTGTGAGCAAGGCCCTGAACAGGTCCGAAACGAGATATACACTGATGGAGAAAACCATCCTGGCTTTGGTCGCAGCTATCAAACGATTGGCACCATACTTTCAAGCTCATCCAGCTATCAAAAAGCGTAAGATGAGACTTGGGTATCTTTCAAAAGAAATGGCGTTCTCGTGCCAAAATGACAAGGAAAACTAAACATAATTAATGAACTTGGAGGCTATTGAAATTTAGCTTTAGTCCTCCGCGTACTTCAAGTATACGTCAAAGCAAAAATGTGCAGAGACGGTTTAGCTTAGTTGTACACCATGTCTACTCTTAGCATAGGTTTAAATGATTGTTCCTAAATTGTGGCCTACTGAGTTCCTTGTTCCTAAGAATAGCCCTGAAGTTCCTGAATACATTGAGTCTTTGTTAGAATGTTCAAATCTCTCAAAGAAAGGGGCTGTTATTTGTTATCCATTGACCATTCACCATCACCTTCACAAGTCCTTCTGATCAATAACTAGTTTATTTGTGTGTGTTGTCACTACTTTGAGGATGTTGTGAATAAATTTGTCAAATAGTTTAGCTTGAGTACAAAGACGTAGTTTAGGGAAGAATTTTCTTGGTTTAGTCTGCCTGTTCTATGAATATTCCTTTAACTACGTGTGCATGCTAATTGTTTAGATTCCGTGTGGTGATTATCGTAAGTCCCGTTGTTCAGTTTGCTTGAGGACAAGCAAATGCTTAAGTGTGGGGGAATTCGATAAGTCCGTATTTTCACACGTATTTGATGTGTGTTGAGATCGGCTTTTGATGATTTTCCTAGCTTTAAGGTGTTACAAGTCTCAATTTTAGCTCAAGTTATGTTTATCGGGCGTTGGTTCGAGTTTTGTGTTGTTTGTAGTCAAAATCAGGGAATTTGAGTCCGGCACTGGCACTTGAGGAACAATCGGGATGATTTTAGAAGCATTTGAGAATGATTTGATAGATTTGGAGGTCACCAGAAGATTCACGATGAAGATTTGAAGGAAAAAGAGCTCTAGGATTGGCTTCGGGATCAAAAGAAGATGAATGAAGCTTGAAAACGATGATCAGAATGACCTTCTGTCAATTGTTCAAGCTTATCTCTTTATAGGAACAACCAATAGACACGATTCAAGTTGCATAGGAAAGCCAACTTCAAGGGCTACAAATCATATGAAGACACCTTTTCGAGAATCTGAGAGGAAGAAGGTGAAAACAGACGATGAAGTAAGATGATCTCTGCTGCGATTTCAGAAAGACACCTTCCACCGTTTTGATCATATCTCTTGATTGGATGATTCAAATCACATTCGGCAATATGGGGTGGATAGAGGACTTCATTATGTACAACTTTCATGAAGAAAGTTTTGTCAGATTCAGAAGTTACGTAGGCACAATCGTGCCCTCAAAGTTAGACACGATCGTGCCTGAAGAGAAAAGCACCGCGAAGTTACTGCCTGCCAGGCACGATCGTGCCTGGAGGGAGGCACGATCGTGCCTGCCCAAAATGCGCGTTTTTGATCCGGAGGCACGATCGTGCCTGGTATCGTGTCTGGCTCCGAAAATCCTAATTCAACTCAAATTTCACCCGATTTTTCTATTTAAACAGCCTGTAAACCCCGTTTTCAAGGGGGAAGCTTAGAGAGAGTGCCTAGCACGAAATTTAGAGGGCTTTTCAGTCTTGTTCATCAATCTTTTGGTATTCTTTGTAAGTTCCATCTTTTTAATTAATGACAATTAATTCTATTCTTCCCAATTCTATTGATTCTTCAATTATGAATTGTGAGTAGTTTAATTAGGGATTGGGATTGATGAAGGGGCTGATCATGATGTATGGCTAGTTTCTTGATGGATTAATTGCATGAATTCCGTTTAATTTGTGTTTGAATAATTTAACTGATATCTTTTGTAACCTAGAACGCGCGCTAGAATTACAATTGCTTGTAGAATAAATTAAGAGAGATCTAGTTTATTCTAGGACACCTTCACACACACTTAATCGTTCACTAAGAGATTAGTAGCGATTAAGGGGCCGTAAGCTCGCTCGTCTTGGCAATAATTTAGGATCCTGTCGCATGAGAGATCAGCCTGGTCCCCTAAATTATTGTACTCTACGCCGCGAGAGAGGTAAGAACTTAGTAATGATTAGCAAGGCTCAATTGAATTAATTTCATGTAATTAGGCCTGATCTGCCAGAAATCATGTTACCCCGGAATCAATCCTTGTTCCCTTCGTCATTAATTAGAGAGAACCCATTTATTTTAATCGTTTAGTTGCATTTTAATTTTTCATAACAATCATATCTCGCACGACGCATTTATTTTATTTATTTCTTTTAATCGCTGAATTTAATTAATTCTTGATTCCCTTTTGTCCGTCCCTGTGGAGACGATACTCGTACTTACACCACTATATTACGATCTATTTTAAGTGCAAGAAAACTCACATCACACACTTTTGGTGTAATACTTTATTTTCATTTTTATTTGTAATTTGTTTAGATTAGGATTATTTTGAGCTAAACAGGTCAAAGATCATTCAAGGGATCAAGATTGGACCTTAAAAGATCAAGGAAAGTGCAATGAGGCAAGAAAGATTTTGATTTGGAAAAAAAAATTTATGTACCCGGTCGGGTATTACCTGATCGGGTATTTACTTGATTCGATTGTCCAAATCAAATCCGAAAACAAATGATCGTGAGAGCAAATTTTCGTGAAAATTTGTCACATACCCGATCGGATATGCCGACATACCCGATCGGGTATGCCCAGAAAAGTGACTTTTTGGGCAATTTCCTAAGATACCCGGCCGGGTGTCCTATATACCCGGTCAGGTATCAGACCCTGCAGCTCCCAAAAGCCTATAAATACACCTCTTTCCTTCACAATAAATTCACCAATTCCTATACACTTCTAAGCTCAGTCTAGATAAGTTCTTTCTTTATATTTTCATCATGTTTAGTCTCCAAATGAGGAGCTAAACTCTTCCATCTTGGTTTTGCTACTTTGAAGCTTAATGAATTGTAAGTTGTGAGTTATTTTCTTTAATCTTCTTCCTTGAATATTAATTAATTCATATTCCTATTTCACATTAATACTTTGAGCATTACTTAAAGGATCAACTAGTTTTGTTTCATATATTAATTATTACTAGAAGCGATCGGTTAATACGCTTGTTATTAATTCGGTCCTTTCACGGTAGTAAACTTGGGTTGTTAATGCATGCGTCTCATGGTTAATAACCGAAGAGGAATTAATTATATTGATTAAACCGATAAACCATTTGTGTTGAGGTTATCAATCTCAATCGTTTTCATCTTGATTTTATTGCTACTATCGGGTTAATATACGGCGCGTGTTCTATATTGACTCGGTAGTAAGTTTTATTAATGAACGCGTCTCGTTATTAATAACTACTCTCGATGAATTGGATATACTCCTCAATTGAGTATTCGAGAAGAAGATAGTTAAAGATATAACCGGGATCGACGAACATTTCATTAAGTGGATAAAAGCAAATCAAACCAAAACCCCCCTTTTTTTGTTATTAGTAACAAAATTAATTAAACCAAATCTTCGTTTTTAAATTAATTACACCAAATCAAACCAAAATCCCCTTTTTTTTGTTATTAGTTCTAGAAAAAGAAAAGTATTTCTTTCCCTGTAGATACGAACCTTACTATACTATACTATACTACTTATCAAATCAGTTGCTAACTTAAATCCGCACTTGGATTTGAACTTGGAAGCCGATTTTGCCCGAACACTGTGTTGAGTATCACGATAGCACTGTTTATTTTTTTTCCTGCTTTTGTTGAAGTTATGGCTATCTGGAAACAACGCGTGGTCTCTTGATGAGTTTAAGATGATTGGAAGTCAGGTGACTTAAAATCATAGGTTCGGCTTTCATTAGTGACTCTTGCTTCTGCTACAATAGGAGCGTTCGTATTGTGGGATGGTAAGGAAAAAGCAAGAATGTGGAGAATCTTCCAGGGTGAGGTCAACCCGGTCTTCTTCCAGGTTCTCTGTGGTGGAGGTTACGGATGAGGAGTTTCCATCCCATCCCTGCAAGTAGCCAGTTTGCTTGCACCAGCTAATGTGAATAAGGCTGACATTGGTAGAGTTGCTGGAAAAAATTCTGGACAGAGGGTTGTGGCTGCTGCTGTACACTCCCAGGGAGTTGTGGAGAATGCTTCTGCAGGTATGAGTCTAGAGATCACAAAGAAAAAGCAACAGGTGCAGCCAGATGCTGCCAGTTTGGTGATAATCCAAGCTGTTATGGTTTCTGCCCGTAATGCAGCTGAACAGATTACTATAACAAAGCCTAAAGGTGCTGATTCAGAAATGAAACCATGGAACACTCTGTTTAAGGACAACCGAGCTCCTACGCACGGCCTTAAACTGAAATATGTTCCGCCCAAAGAAAAGGGACTGGACTTTGCTGATAGGATCTTTCCCACTATGGTTAAGATGTGGGGTTACTCTCTCGTTATGTGTTTCACTGGTAGATTCCCCGGATTGAAAGCGGTTCACGAGTTGAGAGAGGAATGGGATGTGAAATGCCAAGTTAGGTCCCATAATAGGGGTTGAGTCATTTTCAAGTTTCAAAGTGAATGTGATAGAACTAAAGTGTTGAATGGAGGCCCGTACTCCAAATTTGGGAAATTGTTGATGCTTAAACCACTGTTCGAGGACTTTTCTTTTGTTGATGAAGAATTTTTAAAGGTGCCTATTTGGGTTAAATTCCCCAATCTACCTTTAAAGCTTTGGAATGATGAGGCGATGAGTGAAGTGGCGTCTATGGTTGGTGTCCCACTAACCACAGACAAGGTCACCCAAGAGAAGAGCAACCACCACTTCGCTAGAGTGCTTATTGAAGTGGATGTTTCCAAGCCACCTCAATTATCATTTCCCATACGACTACCTTCCCGTAAGGTATTGAAACAACATGTGGTGTACGAAACATTTCCTAATTTTTGTTTTCATTGCAAAGAGTATGGGCACCATCCTTTTATTTGTAAAGTTTTGGCCGAGAAGGAGATTACACCTGAACTTTCCAAAGTTGATGCAAAGACATTAGGAGTAGGTGCACTGGAGAATGCAACTCTCAAGGACGATGTGCTTGTGCCTAGCTTAACCAGTGAACTTTCCGTTGAAGAATTAATGATGATATGCAGACTAGCGACATGCCAAATGAACCTGTGGAACTTAGTGTCACAGTAGGTTTGGAACCTGCTGACACAGCCTCTTTGGAACCTATTGCCACGCCCCTTTTGGAGCTTGCTGCCACGCCCTCTTTGGAGCCTGCTGCCACGTTTGTTACAGCCGAGGAGGAGTTGATTGTGCCGGAGCCTACTGTGCCGGTAATGGTTCTGCATGCTCCAACCACACTGGTTGGGGTTGAGGAAAGTGATAGCTCAGGATACGATTCGTATGAGACTGAAGAGGAACCGGATCAGGAACATCATGGCAACAAAATCACTAAAAAAATTGAGGAGGAGAAAGGGTGAGACAAATGAGAAGTATAAAAGACGGCTTGGAAGAATGATTGGAATGAAGGTAAAATAATCTTGTGGTAGCTACTGCTCTTAAATGAGTGGGTTCTAGCACTAGAAGGAAGTTATTTCTTGGATGGGGAAGCTACGGCTTCCTTTGATGGGCTGGACTTTTAAATAATTAGCTTTATTTAATTAGTGATTTTGTGAAGTGGGGACTGTCCCATTATTTTGATGCATTATATCTAGGTTAGTTTACTCTAGCTTAGATAATCATTTTGATTTGGACTTGATGCATTGTAAAATGCTATTTTTGGGTGGCTTATATATACTTACATTTCATCCAAAAAAAATTAATACATTTATTTTATTGATAAAAACTTTTAATTTTATTTATAATATATATATAACAAAAAATATAAATTAATAAAAAAAACAATAATAAAAATTGAATAAAAAAATAAAAATAAAATGCTTTATAATGTCATAAAAATAAAATAAAATACCTAAAAATTTGAAAAAAATATGTAGGTATACAAATGTCATTTTGCATAAAATGTCACATTCTACTGAATTTGATTTGAAGATAACATTTTTACTCTTTGAAATTATCCATCATTTTTTCAATATTGTTATCATGATCACTTTTTATTGCAAATTGGCTTATTTATTTCCCGGTGACCTGAGATGATAGTGCTAGAAGGTGGTTGAAGTGGTGGTTGAGGCTTGTAGATTTTTTATTTATTTATTTTCATTTTTTATTTGATTTTATTTTAATTTGTTTCATTATTACTCCGTATTATTTAAAAAATTCTAATATAGTACTACGTATTAAGCATGATAAGGGAAAGAATATAATACAAATAGTTAGTTTTAATCTGGAAATTTAAACTTTAGTGTCATTTTTACAAGCTTACTTTTATTCACTCTTACTTGAGAAATTTTAATTTGTCAAATTTATTTGAACAACATATACAATCTGTGGAAAGTTGGGGCATGGGAGCTTCCGATCTCGACCAATAATAATAGTATTAGTACATACATACGTGAGATATTATATTATAAATTTATAACTATTATTGTTTCAGAAAACAAAGCACTGATTAGGTGTTTCTATTATGATCTACCTATTGGCCGGTTCATCCATCCACACACAATTACACAATTACACATGTCATTTAGGAATTGGGAAGAGGGGTAGGTATGCTATTTTACCTAGGAAAGAGAAGTTTTGACGTATAGAATAACCTTATCCTTCACAAATAAAGAAAAATAAACTAATTTAACACAAATATTGATGTTAAATAATTAATTTCTATGCACACAAAAATATAATGGAAACAAACTCAATTATTGATTTCCCATCCTCTGTGCTCTGTTTGCCTCTTTGAAGAATTACAGGACGTATTCTCTGATGCGTAGCTATCCAAGCACACATGCATGTAGGGCAGTCGTCTGCTTCATAATAATCATTATAATATGCCTATAATGGAAAAAACGATCACAAAATGACCACTCGATATACTACCAACCAGAAAGCAAATCATAGTGGTTACATTATAATAGTCCGTAACATTCATATCTTCCAACTTTCCTTATTTGGATGTAACATTTATATCTTCCCATTTCTAAATTTTCCCATCATACCCTCAATAATTTAAAAAATAATACACTATTACACCTACTGTTTTTGGATTTATCCTTCATTCCATCACATTATTTCACTATCTTCCCATCATATCCTCAATAATTTATATCCTCTTTCACTATTCTTAATCTCACCCACTTTGGAAGTGAGAAGATATATGTGATATGGAGGGAGTATATCTACAATCTACAAATCTATAAAACTCTAATCATATAGTCCATATATACACACACAAATATTCTGGTTGGAATTTCCTGACCGGAGCGCCGTGCGGACACCACGTTTTGAGGTGGTTCCCGATGGTATATTCCATTAAAATTTTGTGTGCATGTTCCCCATTAAGTGTAGATCATGGATGTTTTTACTTGGATTGTTTTCAGTCTCAGACAAGACCAGATCAGACCATACCAGATTAGACTAGATAAGATCAGATCAGATCAGACTTGGATAGTTATAAATACACGACATTTATCAGATCAGACTAGACCAATTCAGATCAGATTAGGCCAGACCAGACCAGAAAATTTCAATCCAAATAAAAACATCCATGTATCCCACAAATTTCAGCTAAAAGTTTAATTATTACTAATATATATTAAAATACTTCCTCCGTTCTTAAATAAATGCAACAGTCAGCATTTCACACTTGTCGAGACACAACTTTAACCATTAATATATATAAATTTATATTAGTAAAAAAATTAAAAAAAATAGATATTGAAAATTTACAATGAGACAAGTTTAACAATATTTTTTTCATAAAAATATATTCATATATTAATAAATAAAACATCGTCAAAGTAGAACATGTGAATAATATAAAATTCCATATGTCGCATTTATTTAAGAAGAGGGGTAGTATTTTTTTACTATAAAGTCTATGAGGACTTGTGGTTGTGTACGGAGTATTTTTCTTTCGGTATATATTTGTCTTAAATTACTTGGGCTGTTAGCTAGCAAAGAGAGGAAAAAATGGAGACTGCTCCGGCTGCTTATCCCCTGAACGCCGTGAAGGTCTTGCGGGGGTCGCATGATTTTCAACCGTATATTTGCTCTCCTCTACGCCTTTGCCATCGCCGCCCTTCTCTACCGCCATGTACAGACCCTCCTCCGCTCCACCGCCTCTCCTTCTTTCTTCATCCACTTCTCCATGCTCGTCGCCGACGTAATCTTGGCCTTCATGTGGTCAACGGCTCAGTCGTACCGCATGCGCCAGGTGACCCGGACGGAGTTCCTGGGGAATCTTGAAAAGGCGGTGAGAGAGGAGGACTTTCCGGCGATGGATATTTTCATATGCACGGCGGACCCCTTCAAGGAGCCGCCCATGGACGTCGTTAACACGGCGCTGTCGGTCATGGCGTACGACTACCCGCCGGAGAAGATCTCGGTCTACGTGTCGGACGACGGCGGGTCGGAGCTGACGCTCTTTGCCTTCATGGAGGCGGCTAAGTTCGCGGCGCACTGGTTGCCGTTTTGCCGGGAGAATGGGGTGGTGGATCGGTGTCCGGCTGTGTTTTTCGAGTCAGCTTGTAATGGCCGCCGCCACACGAGCCTTGATAGTTCTCAAGATGATCTCAAGGTAAGTACAACTACCTAAGCTAGCTTAATTAGATGATTAAGAAGCCGTTTGGCAACATGTAATTTTTACTTTCGCGCGCTGACTTGTGTAATAAGCAGAAAAAGTAAGGTTGAAGTTACTTTTCTGACTGTTTTGGCTGAAGCTACGGTAGATAACCATTTTAGCTATTTTTACATATAATTTTTTCTTTATTTTATTAATAAAATATATTTTAAAAATAATTGTTTCTTAAATCAGCAGCATCAGCCAATACAGCCACTTCAGCCAAAACTTCAGAAATTTCAGCAGAATCAATCAACACAGTCGATTTTCGTGCTACAAACGGGCTCTAATTATTTAGACCAAAACTTTCTTGAATATGACACCCAAGTGATTTTTTTTATTAATGCCTTCCACCCACTATTCAAGTACTCTCTCCTTATATGATTAAAAAAAAGTACTCTCTCCTTATTTTATTCATACTCCGTATGTGTCAACATTTTTTTTAAAAGAAATAGAAATAATGGCCCTAAGGCATATTTAGCCCTCGCAATCCAAGGACTCGTTTCTCGCGTCTTAGTGTTGGTCCTGTTGGATAGGGTTTGGTCTCCCTGGCCCGTAGGATTTTCTTCTAGCCAATTTTGTGTGGCTCTTTAAACTTCAGCCAATTTTGTGTGGCTACATCTTTTGAAAACGAATTAAAGGTTCAAAAAACGATAATCATGTCTAAAAGTCTTCTAAAGATGATCTAGAGCAATGTTGTTTTATTCTTGCAATTGAGGAGGAGGTGGAAAGGTTAGTTTTTGGCAATCAACATGAGTAGAGGGCGGGCGGTGGTGGGCCGAGCAAGGGAGAAAATTAAACAGATCGGTTGTCCGCTCCCCTCCTGAACCGCTGCCTTGGAGCGGTCGAGGTGTTAGGGTTTGGAAGATTTATCAGTTATTAATTTTTTTATGTTTTTATTTTCGCATTATGTTAAATATTGCTATGTTATTTGTTGATGTCTTTAGTTTTAGGTCTACAATTATGATTGACAATTCTGCTAGATATTACTTCGTATGTCGTTAGAAGGATCTATATGACCAGTGATTGTTGTGTCACACCCGCTTGGTGGTTCGCGATTCGTATTGCTCTCTCAAAGGTGATAGTCTTTGAGTCTAGCAGTAGGATTGACAGTCTATTTGGTTAGGATTGTTGTTATCAAGGTTAATCTTTTTGAGTTTATTGTAACGATCCGATTCCTAATGATCTTAATATAAGCGGTTTGTTTTAATGATAAAAAATAATGGTCCTAATATTACTCTTAGGATTGTCATTGACATAAATATGTCTCTTTTATTTTGGACAGAAAAGTAAGTAAATTAAACGATTAATGCCTAGATCCAATGTTCTAAAAGGCGCTAGGCGCTAGTCGTTCGCCACCCAGCGCCTAGCGCCTAGGGTGGTGCCTAGGCGGGGACTAGTCGGAGACATAGAAATTATAGTTTTATTAATATTTTTGCATAAATATGATTAGTAATGTTGTGTTTGTGTATGTATAAAAAGTGTGTGTGTGTGTGTGGACACACACACACATTAACATGCATGAATGATGGAGTTGTCACATCTAATAATATATTATACCTACTCATTTAACTTCATTATGTTATAAATATTATTAAACAATAACAACACTAAGGATTATATATAAACATGTATAGTTTTTATCTTAATTTACAACTACTAGCATTCTTCATATGTGTTGTTAAAGTTAAAGGTACATATATCTCATAGAGTACTAAAATAAAAGGGCAAAATAAAATGTTTGACCAATCTATATGCCCGGCGGCCAATTAGGCGCTATGGGTGGGCAATTAGGCACCTTAGGCGACCGATTAATTCACCTAGGCGCCAAATCAATTAGCTGGAGCGCCTAGATCAAAATCA
>CAMAPF010001122.1:600000-1005000 GCA_945859915.1 Cuscuta epithymum | reverse complement strand
TCGTACATTTACAACATTTGGTTACTAATTCAACTAGGTAGAATATTAGTGTGAAATTCAAATGTTTCAAACTTTTCAATTTAACTTATACAAGCCCAATATGTCTACAATTGTTCATTGTTGATTACACTTCTATCAAATTGGGTTATTAAGATGCAATCACAAATATACATATAACTTGAGTGTGGTGGGTGAAATAGAAAATGATTTTAGACACTCTTGATAATAATTATAGTGATAAGTCTTTGTATTGCATTTGATACAGAGTACTAACTTTAATTTATTATGATTAAGATTCGAGTCTCTGGTGTTATGACAAATGCCCCAATTATCCTAACATTGGATTGTGATATGTACTCCAATGATCCTAGAACACCTAAACGGGCTTTATGTTACTTTATGGACCGCTCAGTAAGGCCCCATTTGGGTTATATTCAGTTTCCTCAACGCTTTTATGGGATCAACAAGGGTGACATATATGGGAGTGAACATAAACATGTTTTTCAAATTAACACAATGGGCATGGACGGCTTCTCAGGCCCAAATTATTATGGAACTGGGAGCTTTTTCTGGCGACGGACATTCTTCGGTGGCCCATCTAGTTTTGTTCACCCTGAAATTTCGGAATTATGTCCAGATTATGCTATGACAAAGCCCATCAAGGCTCCTGAGATTTTGGAGCTTGCACATAAAGTTACAAGGTGCAAGTATGAGGACCATAATGGATGGGGTTATAAGGTATGTGTAAAATTAAAGTTACATTGTGTATTGATGGACTCTTATAAATATAAAAGATAAAATTGTATTTTGTATCCACATTTACATCGAACATTAATTTTTTTACCTCACGTTTTTAAGCTATATTATTTGCATCACACTATTTTGCATTTCTTTAAGTATCATATATAGGAAGTCTATTTCAATATCATACTGTCGGTCATACTTGTCTCAATTGTCTCACCAACAAATAGAAAAATAAATACTTTCAGAATCCATGTTTACATCAATGTTGAACTTTACACTATGCTCTTAGTAGTCCTACCTAACACAAAAACATTAAAGTGAGGTGCAGACTTAAAGAAATTGGAGCAGGAGATTTAAAGTTTTTTTTGGCGTAAACACAATTTCAAAAGCTAAGTTTTCATGAAGAAAATTAAAAAGTTCTTGGTTCACATTTTTTAGCAAGTTTGTAGAGATAATGCAAACCTCATAACTCTTCAAAGTATTTGCTGATATTTAATTGATAGAGCCACCATATACTGATCAATTTTTGCCTAAAGTGGAATAATGTGCTCACAAATTGGAATGGTTATTAAGTTTTTGGTATTTTTTAATTAATCCTCTATAATGTAATAGTTGTATGGTACTTTATAACTACTTAGAAAAAATTACGAGGTAGTCTTGTGGTATTTTCCTAAATAACTATTTGATCATTTTCCTAAAACATAAAGGTGTTTTTAGAAAACTTCCCAAAGAACTTCTTTTGTCTTTTACTAACATTGGTAAATCTGTTGGTTGATAACCAAATACTAATGAACTATGTCTGTTGTTAAATGTATGTAAAATTCATTATTGTAATTTTATCCTCCAACCTAATAACTGTGCAAATAAAAAACTATACGATAGTATATAGATTTATTATTGGAAAAAATGAGTGTTTATTATACTAAATACGTCCTAGATTCTTCTCTTTTCACATTTCAAGAGTGAAATATGGATTGATATTTTCAGATGGGATTCAAATATGGATCAATGGTGGAGGATATGTATACTGGTTACCGACTTACATGTGAGGGATGGAATTCAGTATATTGCAACCCAAAAAGGGCAGCTTTTCTTGGTAGCATACCGACTTCACTAAGTGACACACTCAGTCAACAAAAGAGATGGGGGGTTGGTCTCTTACAAGTAGCTCTCTCAAAGTACTCCCCACTAACATATGGCACTCGTGCGGCTGGCTTCATAATGGGTTATTGTTATACCCACCTTGCCTTTTGGCCAATTTGGTGCATTCCGATAACGATATATGCTTATCTCCCTCAACTTGCTCTCCTTAATGGAATTTCCATCTTTCCGAAGGTACAAGTTTAGTATTACTTTTAATCATATATTAACAATGTAGTGTCAATTTTTTTAGTTCAAAGTGGGCAATTAAAAAGAGATAGAGGAGTTTATAAACAGAAATTAACATGTCAACATTAATATTAACTCGTAGCAACAAATTATAATGATAACTTTTATTTTGTAATATGAAAATGGTATTGATATTTTTTGTATATTTATTTGCTTATTACTAGAAAGATAGTCTCATTAAAATCAGCTCGTAGCACATTTTTTAGTGTGTGCCACATTTGATTTGTATTCAGCTTCCTAAGCTTTTTTCTCTCCACATTGTAATTCTGGCTTTGGCCATTTTTAATAAACTTCCTTCCTTTAAAAAAAAGTCAAATCATTCCAATGACTTAAATTGTAAGCAAATCAAGTATTCAAATATATACGGAGTAATACATACTTTAATTCTAAAAGGATGATAAGGTATACTTTTAGGTATATTTTTCGGGATTAGTAATTACTATCAGTATTTTATGCATCTTATTTTATTTGACACGCAATTGATTTATGTATCATTACTTTATGTATCTTATTTTAATTTTGAAACATTAGGTATGCTTCTTCATGCATAGATAGCTTAGATTCAATATTGCAAATTTCATAAATATGAAAATCAAAGTGATTGGATTGAACGTTACAAGTGGTGAACATGTTCAGAGGGACTTAAGATTGACAAATTTGTGTCATTTTGTTTTTGCTTTTTATTGATTCATAGTGAGAACATAACATAATAACACGGGTTAGACGAAGTTGGAGAGGGTCTCGCTACCCCAAAATTTAAAAAGTGTAGACGCATATACAAATATTACAACCTCCTTAAGATGTCAAAGCGCTAAACTTTGAAACTTGTTTTTTTGTCAAGCTTTTCCGCACATGGAGTACTTAATGTATACATATGACATGACTGTAATACACTTTACTTTGTTGTATCAGGCATCTGACGCATGGGTTCTTGTATATGTGTTTCTCTTCATCGGAGCGAACACACAACATTGTTATGACTTCATTTCGACCGATGGAACATTTCAGAGGTGGTGGAGCGACCAAAGGATGTGGCTAATGAGAGCACTGTCGTCCTACTTATTTGTAGGAGCTGAGTTCATAATAAACAAACAAGTCCGAATACCTGCACTGCAAGGGTTCAATTTGACAAGCAAAGTAGTTGACAAAGATCAAGGAAAGCGTTATGAACAAGGACTTTTCGAGTTCGGGATGTCATCACCTTTGTTCGTGCCTTTAGCAACCGCCGCAATCATCAACGCCGTTGCATTCATCAAAGCAGCTACGAGAGTAATAATCTCAAAAGGGGAATGTTGGGATATGTTCATGATTCAAATGTTTCTTGCTAGCTATGGAGTATTAAATGCTTGGCCAATTTTTCAAGGAATGATGTTGAGAAGTGATAATGGAAGGATGCCTACCATGATTACCATCACTTCAAGTTGCATTGCCACAATTATTTATGTTATGTTTACTTTTTGGATGTAGTGTGTAATGCTAGCTAATACATAATTGTATTATTTTTATTTTTCAATAATGTAGTGGTGTTATATGACACTACACAATATATATATAGGGGGAAGATCCCATGCAAACCAAGCTTCCGGTGCAAATCTACAAACCAAATGCATCCGTTGGATTGAACAATACGGATGGGCATGTGTATGACATCCATGATAGTGTTCATGGATTGAGATGTAGCAAATTAAAATCCTAAGACCCACTACCGTATAAGAATTCGTTGCAAGGCTATTAAGGTCATCTTAAAACATATTTCCCTGGAATTGCCGTCAACCTTGCACTAATCAATTAATTATCTAAATATATGCAATTCATAGAGGGTAAGTGGCAGATAAGCTAAATTCCAGAATTGATCCTAGCCATAAATTGCAAACTAACCTACCATTTGCAATTAATAATTAATTGTAGCATTTACAAAATCAATCTCTTAATTCATAGATCGGTCAATCGCTCCTTAATAAACTTCAATTATCAAAACCTAGCTCCCATTTCATGAGAAATGCATATTAAGATAAAGATATGAGCATTGTATAATTATAATGTTGCATATGATAATATTTTTGAAATAAATTCCTTTATTTACGAAATTATTCACTTCATAATTATAACGTATGCATATTAGTTGTGCATATGATGCACTTGTAGTCACATGATGTGATCATTATTTATGTAATAGTTGTCATATTGAGCCCATTAATTTATTACGTTGCACTTTGGAAGTCCAGATACCGCATTTTATCATTATGACAAGTGCATTCATTTTACAACCATTTTCAAAATTCGTATGTTGAACTGTATCATCGTCACATGTCCACTTTAGAAGTTCATACGAAGTACTAGTATATAGTATTTCAATAAGATGACATGTGCATCTTAGGAGACCATATGTTGCATCTTATTGCTATGACATCTTAAAAGTCTGTACTGCATCTTACCGCTTTGGCCTATGCATCATAGTAGTTCATATGTTGCATTTTATCATTGTGACATGTGCATTCATTTTACACTGATTTTTAAAGTTCATATGTTGCATTGTATCATCATCCCATGTTCATTTTTAGAAGTGCATACAAAGTATATTGTATTTCAGTAAGATGACATGCACATCTTAGAAGACCATATATATGTTGCATCTTATCCATACTGCATCCTACCGCTTTGGCGTCTGCACCTTAGTAGTTCATGTGTTGCATTTTATCATTGTGACATGTGCAGTTAACAATTCATATATATTGCATTTTAGTAAGATTATATCTGCACTAATGGACATGCATACGAAATTTATTAGGTCACAAAATTCATAGTTTCTAGCACATTAACGTAGAAATATTTAAACATTTTTTTTGCATAAATATGAAATTGATGAACTTCATGAACACAAACAATCAAAACATTAAATATGATAAATTTCATAATAGACAAAAGAGTTTTTCCGGCATGCACACTGGATTCAAATCTTAAATGTCAGAATTTTTTAAATTTCATATAAAGAATTAAAAAAAAATCCGAAGTGCATAATTTCATGGGGAAGAAAATGGAGATGAAGTTATAACCAAATCAGAGAAGAGTTACTTATGTTGCAGAGAAGTTCCCTATCAATGGTTGCTATGAACTGAATAACTAAAGCAATTGTTATTGAATGAGATGAAGATGAAAGATTCAAACAAACGTTTGGAGATGGAATGGTGTAGGGATGGAGACGAAGATGGAAGCGGAGAAGGAGATGGAGACGGTGTACTTTTTTGGCGATGGATGTTGATGAATGAACGTGTATGGAAAGTAAATAACCACAAAATCGGTTAGTTAGGGAAATTAGGGAGTACGTATGATTTTTCCAAAAATAAAAATAAACTAAAAAGACTACTTAGCCCATCAATTAAAAGTTCAACCGTGTGGTAATCTAATTAAGATGGATGGCTAGGATTAGGTTTGTAGGTTAGCATATTAAGATAGGTTTGTATTTGATCTCTATTATATATATATATATATAGGGGTGAGATCACATACAAACTAGTCTTCCCATGCTAACCTACAAACTATCACAAACTGTGCATCTTTACATTATTTGTACTGCATATTGAAGTTCAAAGTGTTGCATATTATTTGTACTGCATATTAAAGTTCAAAGTGTTGCATATTATTTGTAATGCATATTGAAATTCACAGTGTGCATCTTTACATTATTTGTACTGCATATTGAAGTTCAATGTGTTGCATATTATTGAGTTTGTAGGTTAGTGTTTTAAGCATGGTTTGTATTTGATCTCTTACCTATATATATATATATATATATATATATATATATATATATATATATATATATATTTGTCATATCACGGTTAAATTATCTATGATTTAATTGATTGACATTCATTTTTATGGTGTGAATTTCATTTCATGTGATTCTTTGTTACCAAACAATTAGGTTTTCCATTTTGATCAACATAATAGTCATACAAAGTATATAACTTCTTTTTTTTACCCCGCTAGGCACATCCCCTGATTATTTTTTAATCAGGGCTGAAACTCGCTCAATTGAATTTTGAACCCTTATGTGTCTAGCGGGTTTCGAACTCGAGACCTCCCACTAGACATGGTAACTTCACAACCAGTTGAGCTGGAATGCTTGGTTACAAAGTATATAACTTCTTTTCACATCATATTTTTCACTTTTAGTTTTCATAATGTTGTCAACTTAATTCCTTTTTATTCTCAGATATGTATCAAAACTTAATATGAAGTATATTTTAATTGTCAACTTATTATGCTTGTGTGTGTGCCCGCGTACACACACATAATTTGATTGAAATGAGAATGATTATAAAGCGTTAGATTTGAAGATTGTGCATTATGTGAAACATAAATGTGTACTACCATGATAATAAAAAATGCGATGGCATTTTCATAAATAAAATCAACTTTTTTTGTAGATTAGAAATGTGCATTATCTATCATAACCATAAATGTGCACATCTGTGAATCATGATGTGCATCGTTTTGGACCGTTCTCATTTTTCACGGAAAGAAATATTCTTACCGGAACCAGGCACTATATATATTTATTTATACATGGAAAAAATAACTTGAGAAGTGTGTCTTCGGCTGAAAACTGCAAAATTTTAACTAATCGAACCAATAAGGTAAACTTTTTAAAAATACATTATAACTTATAGTTCAATAACCCTAAATTAAAAAAAAAACTTCATGGTGATAAAGTGTGGAAGTATGAGACAAGTATGAAAATATGATGACAAAAATTAGTGCTTTATGGTTTCATATTTATTGATTCATAAATACATTCAAAACACTTCTTTTCTGATTAACTATTAATTTGTTAAATTTAATTTAAAAGCCAAATATATAACTTTTATCAATAGTATAGCTCACGTGATAAATTGCGGAAGTATAAGACAAGCATGAGACTACCATGAAAACAATGAATAACACTTGATATCCTATGTTGTTTAACTTATAGTGCGTCATAAATGTATTTAAGACGGTTTTATAATTAACTATTAATTCGTTAATCACTACAACAAAATGAACAATATGCGGCACATAGAACATGTTACATGAGATAGGTAAACTTTTGCAAAATAGTTAAAACAACACTTTTTGAGTGCTACATCAGGACTCGTTGCTACATCCCCTCCTATAGTATGCCAACATTTTCTGAAAGACCCCATTAAACCCCTTTGGACCTGGAGCTCCATTTTTGTTAAGCTCCCAAACTACCTTCTTAATTTCATCAGCATTAGGCAAGAGTAGAAGCATGTTATTGTCGCTGTCATTCAATACTCTGAAACATGTTTTAAGATTTTTTCGACATTATGCATATGTTCTCAAGAGAATATCTCTCTGAAGTACCGTTTAGCAACCTTACCAATATCATCCACATCTGTACATAGTTGGCCCACTGAATCTTTGATAGAGGTAATTTGTTGCATCCTTCTTCTAGTGTTCACATGTGAATAGTAAAATTGAGTATTGGAATCACCCTCTTTTAACCATTTAATATGTGTCTTCTGCTTCCAAAAAGTCCTCTCCTGCTTATGTTTAGAGAGTAGGGCAGTATGTTTAAAGGACCAATCATCTCTGTTTTCCACTGATGGATCATTCTCAAACAAAATTTCGACTTATGTTTAGAGAGTAGGGCAGTATGTTTAAAGGACCAATCATCAATAAATATACTAATTGGAGATCAAATTTCGATATCAATATATTTTATATTTTTTTAATAAAATTTTGGTAAATGTTCCCTGACATTTACCACACCCTCTTAAGGTGGTTCTCAGGAACACACACACACACACACTAGCAGCGTACGCACTACGTGCGAGTTGTGCCCAATATGTTGCACCTACTATAGCCAATTCAAAAAAGAACCAATTCGTGTTCCAAATTGTTGAATTTTCCATTAACCCAAATTACCTTTGCTTATGCATATTTAAAAAAACTAAGGAATTCACAGTTTAATTGATATTAAAATCCAAAGGTATGATTTAATTAAAGGAAACATTGAAACTACTCACCTTTTAGCGGTATTCTAACGAGAGTCCACCTAACACTATTTCGGGAATAATCCAACATTTGCACCTCATCTTTTTTCATCGTTCCCCCACCAGTTGATGACCTGTTATTCCGGTTTTTTTCTTTTTTCTTACTCCCTAAAAATTTCTCTTTTATTTTTATCATATTCTTTGGTTCCCTTTTTATGTATTCTTATTCTTATTTTTATTTTTTCCATGTTTATGTATTCTATTGTTTCCTTTTTTTCTCCCTTTTATTGTTTATCTATTATTATTCTCCCTTTTTTTTGTTTTCTTAAAAAAATATGTATTTTTCGGATTAGTTCCTTTCTTGTACAAGATCTCTCTCTCACCCTACTGATTTTTTTATTTTACTTTCTTTTTATTTCCACTTGTTTATTTCCCTTTTCCTTTTCTACCACCAATATATTTTTCTCTTTTGTAGAAAAATTTAATGAAAATTTTTAAACAAGTAGCCGGGACAAAATTTTAAAAAGAAACTACAACGTATAGGAATACATAAAAAGGAATGAAAATAAAAATGGGGGAGAAGAACAAAATGGAAAAACTATTGAAAGATAATTCTATAAAATCTCTTATAGTAAATGGATAAAGGAATACATAAAAAGGGTTAATAAATGAAAATAAGTCATTCTAGTTTTTTTTTTAATCAATCTTCTAAGTTAAAAGTCAATCTAGTTTTCAATGGTTTGAAAATGTAGGTGGAAGTTTTCTGAGTTTCTGCAACTTCCCTACAACCCTTAAAAACTCCAACTCTAAGCAGCTGCTAAGGACCCTACCGATTCAACTACCGATGACATTTCAACATCCATCATTAGTCCCGCAAATATGCTTCAACTAGTGTCATTACACAATATTGTGCACAAGAAAAGAAAATAAACAATGCAATATTGTGACTTAATGAGACTGCCTTAAGCATTACTACAAAAACAATAGATCACATGACAAAGTAGAATTTGTCTAACTTCAACTCAAGAGAAGTCCAACCAACGATTGGGTACATACCAAGAACTAAGCCTTTGACAGTATACAACTAAGGCATTTAACACCCCCTTTTGAGTAAAAACTATGGAAATTGAATTTAGACATGCTTTGATATAGATAATTCATAGGGTACTTTTCAAAACGTTTGGTCATTTCTGTGAATAAATATTTGAGACCATTTGAATAAATAAAGGATTATTACACCTCGGAAAACTTTAACACTACAGAATAAATACATTCATGTACCTGATGCACGGGTTTAAATGATACTATGTATATCCAAAAGGTACTCAATTGTATTTTTTGTTATTATTTGTTCAGTTGTTTGATGTAGTAAAACCTCAAACTTCAAATGATTTCTCCATTAAAATGACAATGAGAGTTTTATAGAAGAAGCAGTACATGACTGCTTATATCGAGAACCAAATCATCATTTATCATTACAAACTAACCTCGGTCCTTGTAAGAGTTCTCTCTTTTACTGCCTAGTCATATTTTAATTTGACTATAATTTTTTGACAACATTAAGTAAACATATTGTTAATTACGGATGACTATTGATTCTCCTATTTATGCATGCAATCTTCAGGGGAACCAAGCAACATCCAAGAACATGGTTTGTACATAAAGTTAAGTATAATGGTAATAGTGTATTCTCATGCTTCTTGACTAAGAAATGCCTAAGCTAAGGATTAACAATATTGCATTTTGATTAAAACATCATGAATATGCATTATTAAATAGATATATAAGTGTGGTTAAAAAAAATAGATATATAAGTGAGATCATGCACTTTGCACTCTCATAACCCACAAAAATACCTGGTGTGCAGTGTAAACTGGGAACTCTTAGGCATGATCTCAATAAATCCATAATTACAAAATACAGATCACTGTTTTTTTCACAAAATACCTTATTTTACCAACTCCATATCTCCAAGGATAAGCTCAATCAGCTTTTTAGGACGATCATTCTTGAATATTGTTTTAGAATTTTTATCAGACAACTTGGTGAACAATATCTCCATTTCAATCACAATAAGAAGGAAAAACACCACTATGCATTTTGTGCCTGATTTTCACAACCATGAAGTTTTTACTGCAAAAACACATCCTTCCTTGAACAGCCTCCGAAATGTAATCAATTGCTCCTTATTCTGGGTGTGGATCTTGGTCCCTGCCTAATTTACATATAAAAAATTATAAGAATATAAGTCATACTGATCTTTAAATAGCACTTGTAACATGTATATATCGCACCTCATGGAAAATCATCTCCACAGAATTGTGAGTGAACTCTCCCGATTGTGAGTGAGCATTTATATATCAAATTTTTTGTTCAATATTTGGAAACTTCGTCATTTATTTGCAAGTGAGGAAGTTGGCCAACATGATGTTGATAGTTTTGAGCGGGAAAAAACTGAGACATGTAAGTGGTGTGGTTATTAAGAAAAAACTGAGTTTATGTGATTAATACTTAATTTATAAAGTAAGAATAGGACCACACAAATTTTACCAAATTTAGTATGAGACGGTATTAGTGGGATGAAGCGAAAAGGAAATATGATCTTAGCGGGATGGAGAAAGTCATAAATATCACAAATTAATCAAAGCTGAAACTAAAACAAGCATTTACATAAAAATTAAAACAATTAGACAAACTAATCAAAACTAAAGAGAAGCTTAAACTAAAGTAATCACTTATATAGAAAATTACATCAACCACGCACACTAATCATGTCTATTTTACAAATTACATGGCATATATGAAATATATACATAACATATATTAAATATATAATCTATTAAAAAATACGATAGTAAAAGATATTAGTACGGGTCGGGTAATGGTGTGGATCACTGCACCTGAATTAAACGGGGCAAGTAACAGGTCGGGTAAGTATAAAATTGTACCCTCCCTATTACCCGTTTACAGAAATCGGATAATCCCCATTCCGTACCCGTTACACCAAGTCAATGCAATTTTCTCCATTTTGACCGATTCGGTCCGTCGTGGGTATTCGTCGAGTCGATTAAATTGCCATCCCTAGTTTGAATTTGGACTAAGTTTGATTTAATTTGGTGTGATCTTGATTGGTCTAATTGATATTCTTACTCTTTGTATTTTATAACTGTAGAATTTGGTTTGGTCTGATTTGTTAAAGTCTAATCTAATCTGATCTAGATTTTTTAACTATAATCTGGTCTAATCTGATCTAGTCTTGAACTGAAATAAATAAAAGTAAAACCAAGGGTGGTTCAATACGATATACCTCATATTACATCCCAGACCTATAGCACATCGTTAATTTTTTGTATGCAAAAATATATATCGTTACCTTACCATAATTTCGGTATACCTTCTTTCAATATACCGAAATTTTGGTACGATAAAGATACGATATCGATAAATTATTATGACTTACTTGAACTTCAGTATAACAAACTATTATATGCCGAATGAAATATAGATATATAGAATAGCAGTGTTAATAGTGATATGCTAAAATTAATTACAAAACACTAATGATAACTCATTAATGTTTTATTTAATTTTGAACCATAATTAGTAGATGTATTTCAATATTTCAACACTGTGATTTTTTTATAGGGAAAAGTACGGAAAAGGTACTTGTGGTTGTACCCGTTTTCAGATAGGGTCATGTGTTTCATTCTTTATCAAAGTGGTTCATGTGTTTGAATTTCGTTATCACAAGAGGGTCACGCCGTTAAAAGACCGTAAAAAGTAACTTCGATTGGAAAAGACCGTGAAAAGTAACTCCGATTTTCAAAAGTGCCCGGAAAATTAAAAGTAAAATACAAAAAAGTGCGCCTCATCAAGATGACCTCCAACCCACCTTCGCATTTGGGGTTTTCAGAGTTGTTTGAATTATTTTTTTTAAAATGGTTTCGCTAATATCACTTTTCCGGTGGACTTTTTAGTAACAAGGGTGGCTGAAAACAAAAAAGAAAGATGGCCTAGTGGTCGTCTTATTGAGGCGGACCTTCCGGTATTTTTCTTTTAATTTTTCGGGCATTTTTTAAAATCAGAGTTACTTTTAAGTTTTAACGGTCTGTTTTAGACGTTTTTAACGACGTAACCCTCTTGTGATAACAGAATTCAAACACGTGATGACGTGAACCACTTTGATAAAGAATGAAACACATGACTCTATCTGAAAATGAGCTCAACCACAAATACTTTTTCCGTACTTTTCACTTTTTTTTTTAATATCGAGAATGAGCGGCCATTATATTAATATCAAGAACACATACAAGCCAATTTTCAGACAGATTTTACAGATCCATCGTGAACCCTAGGAGCAGACATAGAGTCAATCACCTCATACAAAGCAACATGATTCGTTAAACATGAAACATGCAAATTTAGGCTTAAAACAACCTGAATCGAAACTCTACCTATCAAAAGAATTCCAAAATTTCAAACATCCAAACCAAACATACTCGGACTAAAATAAAAACAAATCCTACTAAAGAGAAAATAATATTGAAATAAAATCTTTCCACAAAACTCTTCCTCGTACGGAGGTGGTTTCGGAAGAGGACGAACTCTTGCAATATGAGAGTGATAGAGTATATGGGCCCGGACCCCATGGCCCACATACTCAAGTCAACGATGGCCAGAAGAACACCCACGTGGCCCCCTTCGGCCAGTGGGTCCGCATCGGCCAGAAACCAAACCGGCCCAGGAAGCACGCATGGACTCCCGGGACCGCATCGGCCCATGGACCGCATCGGCCATGGGACCGCATCGGCCAAAAGGCACCGCATCGGCTCGGCTTCGTACGGGCAGAATGCTTCTCTCTACTTTATTTACTAAGTGTTGTACACAGCCCATTAGTGGCCCTATTTCGCCCAAAGAAGGCATGATTATTGTAATGGGCCTCCTAAGCCCAAGGCTAGGAGCCCAAACCCACATTTTTACCTATAAATAGACCCCATGGGGCTAATTATAGGGGGTTCCAAGTTGAGAAATATAATTACTCATGTACTCTCTCTAGCTCTCACTTCTCTCTAGAATTAATACTCTATCAGAGAGAATACTAACTCCATCAACGTCGGAGCGGCCGACCAAGGCTGCACGATCCAGCACCGATACAAACTCTCAGTCACAACCCGTACATCTGTCAACGATATATCCTCTGCCGTAACTGCAACCCCAAATGTTAGAACACATAAAATCAGTATAATCTGTCGCGGGGGCCCATATTGTGAGGGACAGCGGAAAATCTCAAACCTTGCATACAGGAGAGACAGGGGGCTATGATATATTGATATGAATGTGAAATTATGAATATAACAATAAATTCTTCTAAAATGATTTATCAAGCAACATAAAGTTGACCTGTGAGTGAGGAATTTTGCCGGGCATCAGTTTGGGGTAGTTTGGTTGCTGGAAGTCCTAAAACGTAAACATCGCCGCCCATATATTCCCGCCTATCTGCAAAGAAACACACTAAAAATTATCTATGGCCGCCGCGGTAGAGAGGTCCCTGTTCAAATATAAAGAAGGCGGCACAACCTCTTCCGCCGCCGTAACCACGATAGTGAAGCACCGATTCCTAGGGTTCCTAATCTGGCAAGCTCTCCAAACCACCGCGCTTCTTTTCTTAAAAAGTACACTCTTTTCTCCCTTTCTAAGAAACCCTCTGAAGCCCTCATTTACAGCCTTATTCGCTTTCATTGCCTTCCACGCCTCTCTCATACTCTTTGCTTCTTCTGTCTTCCTTCTCTCAACTCCTCACCCCCTTCGTGCTGCTTCTCCACTTGAGCTGCTGCTCAGTTCAGCGCGGATTGTCTTTGTCCCGAATTCTAGCTCTCAGCCGCTTCTGTCCCCTGACTTCCGTCATCGCGCCAGGGTTTCACTTTGCTTTGTTCTGTTCGTAGGGATTTGTGGCCTCTCTGCGGTTGTGTCCATTGTCTCAGTTTGTTGGAGTGCTGGTGCTTTTAGTCAATTGTGGCCGTGGAAAGTGATTATCTTGAATCTAGGGTTTAGGAGTTGTGGGATTGGGTTGTTCTATGGAATTCACTACGTTCGAAAGAGGAGATGGATTCTGCAGTTTCCTATTGTTCAGGTAAGTTAATGCTCACACTGGATTTATTTGAATGAATTCTTATCAGGGAGTGAATAATGAGATGCAATGTGCGATCTTTGTCTCTGTGACTTTCTAAAGAGTATGTGGCAAATAATTTAGAGCTTGTGCTTCGTTTAAATAGACTGATAACTTAGTTTGAATATGATTGTTGTGGATAAATACAAATTTTGCTCTTCTTTTGTTTTTGATCATTTGTTCTATTGCCATATCCGTTGAAGTGAGAGAATTGATTAATGATCTGGAATGTATAAGTGATTGAGGGGTTGAATTTTGAACAATTAGACAAATTATGTGTTTAAAAGTTAACACCCATCTTGTCTTTTGTTGTTTCTGACCTTCAAAATATGGCTGCCTGCCTGCCTCTGGCATTGGGGATTAATTGTAAGCATTTAACACAGTTTATGCTATGAGAAATACATATGCTTCACTAATCCGCTTTTTTAGAAGTTTGATATTCTCTTTTGTAAAAAATTATGCCGGGCTTTCTGTGAAGATGCTAAAGCAGTTATTCGTCGTATGTCCCTGTTTGTTTTATCGGTTTTCAGTTACCTACCAGTCGGTGTGAAATAGTGCTCCTCTTTTAGCCGCTTACATTGTTCATACGATGGCTTGCTGGATCTCTTCCCCTCATATATGACCTAATAGAAATTCATGATATTGCAGCGCCCTTCTTTCTTCAGCTTTAAGATGGGTATTCCATCAGCCATCACGCGTGCTTTAAAACTCACAACATTGGGTTTCTTAATGTCATCTTTTCTCTCATTTGGTTATCTGGACGAGCTCAGGAGACAATTGACAGCGATGAATCTCATTACTGATCAGATTTTACTCTACATCGGGACTTTTATGCTGTTTCTATGCTGGGAGTTATGCCATCATTTACATCAGGTTAGCCATTTATTTACATGATCACTTGTGCCACATTGTTGCAAAATTTGTAACATATCTTACATGGATTAGTTTCGTATGAATTAGATACTGTTTGAACAGAAAAATATGAAAACAAAAATGTTCTGACACAGTCATGAAATTAGGTTCTGCAAACGAAACGGTTTATATTTTCACACCCAAAAGGTTCTGCGGCAGCTGAAACGAATCCAAGTGAGCCGCTTCTTCTCACTTTAGAAGAGAGCATGCCAAGGTCCCTTTTGCAGTATCTTGCATATAATGACCTTTGCATGGTTTGTGAGAGTAATGTTGATTCTTGGCGCCGAGCTGCATTTTTTGAAGAAACTGGTGAGACTTACAGAAGGGTAGTCGATGTATGCTTGAATCCTTTGGAGAAGTTCATAAAAAGCTTAGGTGAAGTGTTAGATAGCCCATCTGTGGAACCCTCTTTCCAACTTTCTAATCAACTAAGGCCACCTTCAGAAATATTAGCAGACTCCAAACTCCATGAATCATTTGACGACAGCCAGGTAATCTAACTAATAAGCTATCACATGTTTTCTTTTATTTTGTTTGAGAGCTGCTTGCAATTTAACTGCTTACACCTAGGAATCTACATTATAATTGCTTTCTGCTATCCTATTATTCTACCTTTTGCTTCTGTGAATTTGTGTAAACATAGAAAATGTCATTAGGAGGCATCTTAGGGAACTATGGAGAAAATGAAAACAGCAGATAGCCTAACAGGTAGCACCATCTCTTGTTTTGTTCATTGAATTGCTTCAAAAGAGATCTAGTAAGATGTTCATGAGCAAATTGCCAGTGCATGACTAATAGTCCCTTCGGACATAGGTGCTCCAGGATCCATGGTGATACTAGCAACTTTACCAGCTATATCATCAACATCTGCCTCAAGAACAATTCAGCCATTAACAATTTTGTCAAGGCATCAAAGAATAAGATCCAAATTCTCAAGTGCCTCTCTCTTATCAATGCCGCCCCTTAGAAGAATAGAAACTTTATCGAAGAGTGCATGAAGATCTGTAGCTAGTATGAGCTCTATCTCGTCTTCACCCCCATTGACAAAGAAATGAAGGTCTTGAATAATATGTAAACAACAATGATGTTTTCAAACTTTGTTATTTCAGCTTCTGTCCTCACCTTTATGACTTTCGAGTCTTGGCAAAAATAGCCTTTTCAAATGTATCCAGCTTTCAATGATCCCATTCGTCTGAGTTGTACTTGACAGCAACACGCTTTCCTTTAGAATCTAGTAGGAAAATGTTCTTAAATGAAGAGCAGGAAACCATTATGGCAGCTTTGGATCACCCAACCTCTAAAGCTTGGCCAGGAGGGAGAAAGATGTGTGTGTGTGTGTATCGAGAGAGACAGGGAGGGAGGGAGGGAGGGAGGGAGCCTACGGTATTCTTGTCAAGCCAACTTCTGTTTAGACCAAAGTATGAATTCAATGATCCCATTTTATTTATATATTACAATTAACTATTAGTTTCAATTGTCATCTTAAACTTGTTTGAAGGTAGGCCCTTCGAAGTTCGAACTCACATTTTACTTATCTAACGATTGATACTAGTGAGAAAAAACGTTAGATCTTTGTCTTCATTTTTGACCAAAATGAAGTTGGTCTGACAGGATATCTGGGCGTGCCTAGTGAAATCATGCCTCTGTATATATGTATACAGTATACACACACAGATGCCCTCACACGTGCGCGCACATGTACATCTATATATATCTAGTAGCACATGCATTTGAGACTTAATTCACAACATGGTCAAAATGAAGTAAAGATTTAATTTGACACGTGTGTAATTTGAGAATTGTTAAATTGCAGCACTGCATTGAATATGAAATTGTTAACTAGTGATTATATTATAAATACATGCAGCTACTTGCCTGGTGCGCGCGGGCCATATCTTCGTTGACTGCGTCATCACACACAGAGGATCGATATGGGGTGGCGCAGCTCTCTGGAAGCAATGCAGCTGTTGTCTCGACATTACTGTCTGCTTTATTAGCTGTGGAAGCCCTAATGGGGAAGAAGACCAACTTAGAATCTTCTCACCATCAAATGGATCCATCTGGAATCAAATGGGCAACACTAAGCAGCTCTGGCAGGAGGGAATCAGCACCGTCATGGGGGGTTGCAGGGAGAAGAAAGGGGAGCCCTCTTTACACAAAAGCATATTCAATGGCTGATAACCTGAGGACTTCCATTTACTGCATAGTGATTGCCTTCCATGATGAAATGCTGACCAGTGCCAAAACAGGAGCTCTTGATAAGGACTGGATTATCACCAGCAGCAACAAGCCTCCTCTCTATGGAACACAAGAGCTGCTTTTACAGAAATTGCGTGTATTTCTTGATTTCCAAGCTAATTAGGCAGTCTTTCTTTCAGAGCTTCATGTTTTCCCTTAATGATGCCAAAAGATGATTTGAAAATGCAAACTGGGGATGGGAAGAATGTTATCATATTTAAAATTGTAATAACATGGCTTCCCTATCCGCTGTATGTCAGTCTTGTAACATTGACAAAACGATTGAGAAGCTGAGCTATTTTACGTCTCCGGTGGAAGTGGCTCTCAGTATCTGAGTTACAGAGTAATATTTTTGTTTCTTTGACCTTTGTGGGGGCATTGCCTCGCTTTCCATTTGAGTGTCCCTCCTTTCCTTTTGTCAAGAATATTTCCTATTTTCACAACACAATTTAGTGAATTTAGGGGTGTGTACTGTGTATGAATTGGTTCAAACAGAAAACTTGACCGGGCCAAACCGGGAAAACCGGAACTGGAATTCTACTTGATCCGGTTTCCGGTTATGAAAAAATACAATTTGGATTATTCCGGATTGAACTGATTTTGCTACACTTTAAAATATATTAATTAATACAAGGGATAAGAGTCAGATAGGGCCTCGAACTCGAAAAAAAATGTCAAATAAGGTCATATTTCGGATGCTCTGTCTGGCCGACGCCATTTGGGGCGGTTCCCGATGGAATTTTTTGATGAAATTTTTTGAGCATCTTCCTCATTAAGTCTAGTTTACCCATACCAAATTTCAGCTAAAAACTCAACCGGGAAGGTAGTCAAATGAATTTTTGAAGATAACTGTGAAGTTAAACAACGCCGTACATTTCGGAAAATTATTTGACTACCTTCCCGGTTGAATTTTTAGCTGAAATTTGGTATGGGTAAACTAGACTTAATGAGGAAGATGTTCAAAAAATTTCATCAAAAAATTCCATCGGGAACCGCCCCAAATGGCGTCGGCCAGACAGAGCATCCGAAATATGACCTTATTTGACATTTTTTTTCGAGTTCGAGGCCCTATCTGACCCTTATCCCTTAATACAATAATATAAAATACGGAGTAGCTGTAGATACTTCCTCTCTTCCATTTTATCTGTCTTAATATCTCTTTCCTTTTTGGGAAGAGATATTTGATCTATATCATTTTACTTTATTTTATTCAAATTTCTATTAGAATTTTTACATTGTCAATCATTTTCAATCACTTTATCATATCAAATTAGAACACATAAAGTGGGACAGGGGTAATAATAATAATACTAGTAATAATCTAAATATAAATGATTATTATAATATAAATAATCTTAATGTTATATTCATCCATTTATTCTTAATGTTTTGATCATAGTAATAACTAAAATTTATTATTCTGCACTCAAATTACACCAATATTTGCTCTCTAATACTAATGAAAATGAGCAGATAAATATAGTAATAGTATTAGTATTAGTATTATTTGTAATAATACTCCATCTTTACCAAAATATAAGCTGTATTCTTTCTCAACATTAATACTTTAGAAACAGATTTTTACGATCCGCTTCCGGTTTTGAACCGGTTAAAACTCGCAATATATCCGATCTAGTTTTTGGTATCTATTTCTTCTACAAAACTGGTTCCAATTTTGTCTGGTTTGGTCTGCTCTTATTTAGTTTTTAATCGATGTACCCCTTAAGTGAATTTATGACTCTCTTATGTTGATTGGAGTGAATTTATTACTCTCTTATGATGGTTGGAGACTTGGAGTGGATTTATCATTCTGTTATGTTCGTTGCCATTTAAGGTTCATCGCTGTCATAAATTTTGTGTCATTCAAACACCAGCAATATTTGTGCCAAAAATTGTGCTAGCCTTGAAAATTCTCTCTCTTTTAGATGTACGCTAGGAAATATAAATGTTGTTCGTTTACAACTTATGTCATTGACCATAGAATGATGAAGTGAGGTGGAGGTAGCTCGAGGTGGCTTCACAAATAGGAGTGGCTCAAGTGCACCACTTCTCATACTCGGGATACTCATTTTGTTAGAGGTCTTGAGTTCAAATCATTATCATTAAATATGTGGATTTGTGAATCTTACCTCCAATCCTCTAACCTAGAGGTCGGATTAGCTCAAGCACTCACACAAACAATGATTCGTCACTTCCCAAATGTCACTGTGAGAGTTGAGTTCTTGGGGAACATTCTTATATGACTGCCCGAACACATCGAAGCTAATAAAAAATGAAGTTAGTCGGAGCTATATGAACACTAGTGCTTGGTTTCTATAATAATGCAAGAGATTATGAGAATGGAGGTAACATAATGCTTTTCACCTAATTTAGTATTACTTCTATCGTTAAAGACAAGTCAAAATAGTCTAACATATTACCAATACTATCCCTACTTAGTTCAATATGATAGGAGAATTAAACGGTGTTCAATAGGTACACGTTTTATTCAGTAAATTGAATGAAAAAGACGGTCAAAATTCGTTGTAAAAACGTCGACTTTCATAAATGTGTAAATACACATAGTTGTATAATGCGGTATCTATTACAAAAAATTAGACTAAAAATATGAGCCTTATTTTGAATAGCAAATGTCATTACTACATCAATACCTATGTACTATTTTGAATGGATGGAAGTTACCATATATAATCATATTAACAATTTTTCACATCTTTGTTTTTATTTTATTAACAATATATTTTAAGTATAACTTTTTTTCATAATTCAACAGACAATTGAGCCGTTTCAACCAGAGCTTAATTAATTTGAGCAGAATTAGTCGATTTAGTCAACTTCAATGGTACCGCTCTAATTCAGGTTTAATGCATTAAACTCCTCATGAAATATAAATTTGGCGCATTAGCCCATTGTGATTTAAAATATGCGTTAAACGTCGTGTTATTGTTTATTCATGAGCAAAAGCCTCCTTATGTCCCGATTTAGTATATTTGTATGACTTAGAAATCTTGACATAGTTACTTGCATATTCAATCTTATTATTAAGATGATAAGTGATTTCAAAATCATAAATTCATTCTTGGGGTGGAATTTACACACGAATAATTATATTACTTGGAGATTGAGTCGTTTTTATAAGGGAAAGTTCCCGAAATAGGACTTAAATAGTTTGAAAATTTAAAAATAGGATGGTCATGTTTTTTATTCCCAAAATAGGAGTAATTACTGTCAAGTTTGGAAAATACTGTCATGCTTGAAGTCTAATACTGCCAAAACATGACAGTAATTAGTCATATTTTGGGAATAATAACGTGAGACTCTTATTTTGGTAAGGATTATTTTTAAATACCTCCCCTAAGATTTTCACATTTGACACTTTGAGGAAAAATATCAATATATTATTGATAACCCCCCTCCTCCTAAAATACTCAATATCAATAGTATTGAGTATTATGACACCTCCGGCAAAAGGATTTGTGAATTTCCAACTTGAGTTATTTTCAAAAACTTCCGGCCTTTCTCCAAATTTGACATGTCTAGGCGTAACTCTGTGGTATTTAGGCTCCGCTCCACTTCAAATTTTAAAATTGCACTAATTTACATTTTAAAAAATTGTGTAAAAATATTTTAAATTTTATTTGTACCAGCTTAACCTTGTGTGCCCTCGTGCCTACGTCAATGATAATGGTATCGCTCCCGCAACTGCACATTAGGCTATCGACATTCTTGCATCATCAACATCATTTTCCTTGCATTCGAACATCGTCAATAAAGTACACACAATATATTTTTATATATTAGTTTAGTAAAACAATAATTAAATTATTAGAAGTAATGTTTTTGTTTTATTTTTCTGAATAGTATGAAATTGCAAAATACACATTTCGATGTTAAAAATAAATAAAGATTTCATTAATTTTTCTTTTATTTTTTTGGATAAGAAAAAAAATGAGTTTATGTATATTTCGACTATTTATGGAAACGGTATGGATTAAAAATTTGAGTTTCATATTTCCTGAGTTTAAAAAATTCCAATAGTTGATACTTCAGATTATTTTTGTAATAACTTTATATATACAATATTGATGTCATATGATTTTTTTTAAAGTGAATCTTTAATACTCCGTATGAAAATGGAATATATTTGATACACAGTTTATGTAGTTTTGCTATCATACTATTATTACAAGACATTGATGTGTCAATCTTTTATTGTCTTAGAGCTCGTTTGATAACATTGAAATCGGCTAAATCGGCTGATTCTATTGAAATTTATGAAGTTCTGACTAAAGTAGTTGTATTGGCTGATCCTGCTGATTTATGAAAAAAAATTATATTTAAAATATATTTTATTAATAAAATAAATAAAAAAATTATATGAAAAATAGCTAAAATGGTCATCCACAGTAACTTCAGTCAATATTGCCAGAAAAGTAACTTCAACATTACTTTTTATTTTTTTTCACAAGAAGAGTTTTATTAAAGAGAAATAAAAGTTACAAAAAAGGAAAGAAAACAACGCGAGAAAGAGAACATGAAAACCCAACCTAAAGTACGAAAATACATTCCCTCCCAAGATAACCTTAAGTCTCCCTCTAGTAATTAGTCAGAACTCCACTTGTGATTGAGATCTAGTTCTCATATGATGCGATCGCTGATGCTTTTTCCTGTATATCTTAATCTGAGTATTTAGATTTTCTGTAGGCAAACAATTTTCTTTTGTAATCAACAACGCTTTGTTGCAAATATTTTGATTCGAATCACAATCCCATAGATCTTCTAAAGATGAAATAGGAGCTCTCCTTTCGCTTTCTGAAGCATGACCAAGAAAATCATCCTCCGAGTGCGTATAGAACTGCTCTCTAAAAGCTCCCTCACAATCAAAAACTTTAGTGTGATCACCTGAAATAATATCCCTCGAAGAATTTGGGCGTGCATGACTGAAAGCTTTTTCTTCGTGAGCAGGTCTCTTATCCAAACTATCTCGGTTGTCAAAAGAAGATGTGATGATTCTTTCAAATTCTCTGATTAAGAATTGAGAAAGTGAGTCACCCCCTTGCGACAAAGTGATCTGAAAGAAGTCCTTACTGTGATCTAAAACAAAATTCAAAGAGTGAAATAAAAAATTATGTATTTGGTTAAAAAGTTGGTTGATAAGCCTGATAAGCCGAAAAATTGAGTCACCAAACGGCCTCTTAGTTTTTTAAAACAAAATTCGTTGTCTTGGTTGAGTAGGTATGTCCCTGCTGCCGTACATGTATTGTCACGCCCCGGACCTACCCGGACACGTCAACAATCCGTCGTACAATACGAATAGTCAACCATAGTCAAACACATCCATATTATACAAGGTGTCATGAATATCATTCACACGTAAGTCATCCATAAACATACATAATAAGTAATTTAATACGCAGCGGAAAACATAGTTTGAAATCAAATGCCACACGTGGCAAACATGAGCACGCAGGCTCAAGTAAAATATCCATGAGCAAATTTATTAGTGTTCAAATCAGAATGGAGGAAGCACGAACCAAGTCTTCACTCCGGGAAATTACTCGATCAACGAGCATAGGAAGCAAGCTCTAACCTCAACCTGAAATGATGGTGGGACGCCCCCGAAGGGGTTAGTACTCTATAGGGATATAAAGTACTGGTGTGGATGGCATCTAAGGGATATACAACAAGTATTTCAAACATAAGACCCTCAAATAGGGGGGTAGTACGATATGACTGTAACCTCAAGTTACCCCATTTAAAAATATACTTACTTTATATAAAAGTCAAGTAGTCGGCCCGTAGGCTCATGTTTATTTAGAAATCACCATTCCCATTCCCATTCCCCGTGATTACTAGTCACGACAACTCATAAAGTTCATCACATTACCATTGCATAGCAAGGGCTCGGCCCAACTACATTTCTATGCAATCCTTTATGTCAAGTACATCATATCACATTTGCATAGCAAGGGCTCGGCCCAACTACGTTTCTATGCAAAACACAATTTACATGGCAAGGGCTCGGCCCAACTACATTTCCATGCAAATCACAATTACATGGAAAGGGCTCGGCCCAACTACGTTTCCCTGCAATCATAGAGTTCGGCTCCAACTCTTCATTATAGTCCAATTCCTAAGCAAACCTATGTCTAGAATTGACATCTCAATAATCTACCTTGGGTCATTCTTAATGACTGCACATAACTTACCCTTAGCTTCATACTAAGTCATTTTATACACTTGAAGTACATTCAAGTGCATTTCATACAATCCAATACTTAGGATCAATTCTATCAACAATTTCAAATAATCACTAACTAGTATTTCAATACTATTAAGATTATTGTCATCATACAAATATCCTCATTTTGTATTCCCTACATATTTATAAGTATGTAGCAGCAACTTAAATATTCAACTTCAACACATAAATATCCATTTATGTATCCACATATTTAATACATGAGTAAAATGCCTATTTCACAAAATAGTTCATTAATAACTCATTTAATCTCATATTATCCATACAACCTCAAATCATTTACAAATTCATTCATTTTCAACTATATCCATTTTTCATCAATATTTAGGCATCATAGTCCATGAAAAATCATGATTTAGGCATTTAGGTAATCTCATGCTTAACCTACAAGTTGTAAGCAATTAGATGTCGATTCTCACCTTAATTGAGCTTTAAACCTTTCCTTCTTGATCCAATGGTCAAAGCTTCAGTCAAGGTGGATTAAGAACTGATTCCTTGCTTAGAAATGAGTGTTAAACAGCCTCCTCAAAGTGCTAGTTCAACCCCTAACCGTTGATACGAAAACAGCCCCTAGAATGGGTGTTTTCCGGCGAACTCGTTTCCTAGTTTTTCCAAGGTTTGTTCTAGGTTAGCATCTAACCTTTACATCAATAAAATAACCTTATAAGGACATATTATACACTTGGAATAGTGTATAATAGTTTCACCAATCGTTCATAACATTTGGAAAATGAAAAGAAAGGTTTTGGATGTTAAAACTCACTTTAGAGAAGTAAATCCGTCCCTGCGCGTTTGTGTTTTGTTCGGTCGATTTGGAAGCCTTCCACTACTCCGTTTGATACAAACCAGACCTTTACGGGTTCCTTATCTTGAGAGCTATCCGCAGGTACATCACAAGACTAATTTGGATTAGTATAACTCGAGATATGGACCAAACAATATCAACACTCCCACTGCTCGAGTTTATACGCACCAGTTCACTCAACCTCGATTATCGACTGTAAGACTCTCTCTTATCGCTCAGCAACCACTCAATAGTGAAACTAGACTTCAAAGGCTATCCAAGGAAATCTTATACACCTCATTTGGATGAGTACAACTCCCATTAAGGAGGGAGACAAACCACACCTATGATTTGTGCGGAAATTGACAAGGTGGGTCTCAAGTTTGATTCCAATCAAGTCTTTTGCAGCTCTCCTCCAGCTTGTCCGGCCAAGGTAAGTCTCCTCACTTATTTTTCTCGTCTTGCAGGTACTCAAATCATGTGGAGTGCTTCCCCATTGATTCCAATCAATTTGGGGTCCAAAATATCTACCAATACTTCCAAAAATGAAAAAATGGATCCTATTATTTTATCTATTGTCAAAAGATGTCTTTTTGTACTCATTCTAATTTATTTAGAACAAGTCAACTCTCTACATCATATTATTGATCTCCAATATGTGTATGATCATCCCAATAATTTACATGATGAATATTATAGAAGAAAAACGTACTCCCATTATTTAGCTCAATAATGTCAAGGATAGACATTTGTATTCTTCTCTAATCATCCTATCACTTATTTGTGATTTTTGTATTTATGTTCATGGACTACAAGCCGTGTAGGTCACCCTCGAGTGGGCCTCGGATGCTCTTCTTGAATACTTACTATTTTTAGTAGGTTGGACCCAAAATAATGTTTGGGCTGCCTGACCTTCATTAATTTGTACCAAAAGGTTATGTATCATTATTTACATAATGTTGGGCTCTTATATTTAATAAGATGGCCCCAATTAAGTATTTGAAGTCCATCACTAATATACAAGCTCAACAGTAAAATGATCAAACACGTGTTACATAAAACAACGATTGTCTTACAATTGTTTGGTAAATGGAAATTCAATGCATAAACTTTGCATTTAAATTTGAATTTCAAGGACGCTCGAGTGCGGTGTCACATGTATTTTAGAGAGTAGGGTTGTAAACGAATCGAATCGAATACTGAGTAATACTATTCGTATTCGTATAACTTGACGAATATTCGTATTCGGATATTATTCGAATCTTAAATTAGATTCGTATTCGATTCGTTAATGATATTCAAATATATTTGTATTCGAAAAGTCGAATTCGAATATTTGTAGGGGAATTTTTTTCACACATTCAAATTATCATGTTTTGTATGTATTTTCTTTGATTTTCGCAAAAATTTCTACTAACTGAACTATTTTAAAAAATCAAATACTTCGAAAATCAATTGGAAACCCGTTCAAAATAAAGTAAACATTGTAAAATCAATTAATCAAAAAATCAATTACTTAAAAAAACTATTAATGAAAGAACAAAATTAATTAAACTAATAAATTTAAATTTAAACTAACAAAAACTATTTTAGTTGTTTTAATTTAAATTATTATAAATTATAAATATAAATATAATAATCTAAAATATAATTCATGTATACAAATCGAATATATTCGTATAACATACAAATCAAATATATGTATATTTGTATTCGAATTTTATACGAATAACAAAATCGATTTGTATTTGTATTGGTATTCGATTTTTTCGAATTCGAATCACGAATCGGATTAAAATTATTCGATTCGTTTACAACCATATTAGAGAGGAGGGGTTATCAATATTCAATAATAATATATGTTAGATACTTTGCCTCCAAGTATCAAATGTCTAAACCATTTTGGTAATATTCTGTTTTTACAATTAAGAGGGTTTTATGCAACCTCTTAGGTATGGCCGGAAGATGAGTATATAGGTATGGCCGAATGGTGTAAAAACCCCAGGACTTTGGGTATAGGTCTTGTGTAAAACGCCTAGTAGAGCCGAGAGGAGGGAGATAGAATTTCCGTCGGCCGGCGTTGCAGCGTGCAAGAAAAAAGTAGAATGAAGATAGAAGAGGTGCAGTCGACAACAAAGAAGCAGCGAATAGCGACTCACACTCACATCAAAGGTCTTGGCCTCGAGGTTAACTTCCCGCTCTTGATTTCTTGCACTCTTCCTTCCTTCTTATTCTCAATAGGTTTTCGTCTGTCGTACAACATTTTAAGTTCATGGCCTCTCCCTGCGTTTAGGTTTTGGTTTTTAGTTGTTTCAAAGACTGTGACTTTCCTTTTTAAATCATTTAATTTCTCTGGTTCTCTACTTTTAAAGTTCTTTTACCCAACTTGTCAAAGTTATGAGGGACTGAGGGAGTACTACGCAACGTGTTCTTAAAGTTCAGTTTTTCAGAATTGAGTTTTCTTTTAGCAATTGGCTTGTGTTTTCTTTTAGGAATTGCTGCAGTTGAGCTTTCTATGTTTGATTAACCTGTTTCGAGAGCAATGATTCATAATTGTGTTTGACAGCCCAATGGAAATGCAATACCTTTGGCAGCTGGTTTTGTGGGTCAGGCTAAGGCAAGAGAAGCTGCAGGCATTGTGGTTGATATGATTCGCCAGAAAAAGATGGCTGGTCAGGCTCTTCTGCTTGCTGGACCTCCTGCTACTGGTAAAACAGCACTTGCTCTGGGTATATCGCAAGAACTTGGAAGCAAGGTAACTTCTATGAGTTTTTTCAAACCGTTTCTGGTCTTTGGATGCTCACGCTTTTGATCCTGTTGTATTGCATATTTCCTTTATCATGTTGAGAACACTTACCCTTGTTTTTTCAGTCTTTATTTGGGATTTCTGTTGGGTTTATTACTCTTTTATTGTTTTTGGAGTATGATGTATCTTTTTGCTTGCTGCCTAATGTTTTTATGTTTTTCTATGTATCTTGCAGGTACCATTTTGCCCAATGGTCGGATCTGAAGTATATTCATCTGAAGTGAAAAAAACTGAGGTTTTGATGGAAAATTTTAGACGAGCTATTGGTTTAAGGATCAAGGAAAACAAAGAAGTTTATGAAGGAGAGGCAAGCTTCCCGTTCATGACTTACCTACGGTGTTGTAAAGCTCTCGAGTTTTGATTGGCGTAATCCAGTTTTACTGTCTCATGAAGCTGTCCTTTTTTTTTATAGGTGACTGAATTGTCTCCAGAGGAGACTGAGAGTGTCACTGGTGGGTATGGCAGAAGCATCAGCCATGTTGTAATTGGGTTAAAAAGTGTCAAAGGGACCAAGCAGTTAAAGCTTGATCCAACTATATATGATGCTCTGATTAAAGAAAAGGTCAGTGCTTCCTAAAACCTTTGTCTTTCAGAGTAGTAAATCTTCTCTTATTTTTTAACTTGGGTTCTCCTTATGTTTCATTGAACTTATACGTAATATTTTAAGCATGTGTGTGTACACATAATTAAAGAAGAACCAAGCATTCTTGTCAATTATTCATCAAAAAAGAAAATAGAAATAAGAAGCTGAGTAGTGAAGAAAGTTCATTGCTAATTTAGAAAGTTTCAATCAATTATGCCTCTAGGTTACATGGGGGATGTGGAAGCCTCGAGATAATTTTCACTAGTTTTGCCTTAAGGTGTAAACCTCAATAGATTTAAAAAACTACACTTATAATATATATATATATATATATATATATATATATATATATATATATATATATTCATGTCTGGAAGTTTGTAATCATGTGATTAAACCCCTTAAACCTGTTGTATTTCCTTTCACAAGCTATCTTGTTATATTGTAGGTAGCTGTTGGTGATGTCATATATATTGAATCAAATAGTGGAGCTGTTAAAAGAGTCGGGAGAAGTGATGCTTTTGCTACAGAATTTGATCTTGAAGCGGAAGAGTACGTTCCACTTCCTAAAGGGGAGGTTCACAAGAAGAAGGAGATAGTACAGGTTAGTCTCATATGCTAGTGTAAGACATAATATCTATGTTTAATTCAGAACAATGAGATTGGTAGCTAATGGCTCACTTATAATTCAAATCTTTTGAGACTATATTATATTCTCTGGACCCAACACTAAAAACAACATCGAAGCCCTAATCCCAAAAGAGTTTACAGTCGGCTAAGGTAGACTAGTAGATTATTAAATTTATACCCATCCTAGGAATTCTGTGTGTTTAAGCATATTATGTTTACCCCAGGAAGAAGTGATTTTAGGTCTTGACATAAGAAGCAGTCATGAGATCAAACAAGTTGCTTTGTGGTTACTACTTACTAGTATTGGATGATTAATCTGCTTTTAGTGCACTTGTTTCCATACCACAGGATAGCTTCTCTGAACTACAATGTACCCTTTAGTAATTTTACATTTTCTATGGGTTTTATCCTTTTCTGAAGTAGTTTCGTATCTCATCAGGATGTTACATTGCATGATCTGGATGCTGCAAATGCAAGGCCTCAAGGAGGACAAGATATATTGTCTTTAATGTTTCAGATGATGAAACCCAGGAAAACTGAAATTACTGATAAGTTGAGACAAGAAATAAACAAGGTAGATTTTTCAATTAGGAAAAGGATTCTTAGTATCAAATTTTGTCCATTATTTTTTCTTGTAAATGAGTTAAACGGAGCTAAAGGGATTATATGTACTGATAAGAGGTTTTAATAACAGGTTGTAAACAGTTATATCGATGATGGTGTTGCAGAGCTTGTTCCTGGTGTGTTATTTATTGATGAGGTTATAGTTTCATATATTACCTTTCTTGAAATACTATGATTACTTTGGTGTCTTTTATTTTAATTAGAACAATTCATTTGGACAGGTACACATGCTGGATATGGAATGCTTTTCGTATCTTAATCGCGCATTGGAGAGTTCATTATCACCAATTGTGATTTTTGCCACTAATCGAGGCATTTGTAATGTTAGGTATGGAATTCTATGTTCTCTTCTGTTTGTGTATGGCATAACCTCTTCTTGATGTAAATCATTCTTGTATTCTTTTCATCATAGTAGTCTCGTTTATTGATTTATTATGTGAGACAACAGAAATCTGGGAGTAAATTAGGACACCAGAAGTACTTCTGCACCTTTTAGGACATCAGAAGTACTTCTGCACTCCCACCCAAACACTCCAACTTCTTTTCTCTACTCAAATCTCAACCACAACTTATAACTTTTCAACAATTTTCTTGAAACTTGTGCTAAAGCAAACAAGACAATTATTTCGGGATCATTTTCATTTATCCCAGTGCCGCAAAGGCTCCCACCTACGGTGGGGTAAGGGGGCGTCCGATGTCAAGGCAATTATTTCGGGATCATTTTCATTAACCCAAGGGCCACAAAGGCTCCCACCTACCGTGGGATAAGGGGGGATCGGATGTACGCAGTCTTACCCCTGTACCAAAGCACAGAGAGATTGTTTCCGGATGACCCATAGTGAAAATCGCGTTCAAAATTGCATGAACTGACTGTTTCATAACAAAGAAGCGCAGACAGTTTAGTGAGCCATTTTGCTTTATTCCATCATATTCTCAAGCCAAAAAATAATGAATCTTTGGCTCCATTGCAAATGATGGAAAACAATTATTTCAGGATGAAGGGAGTATTATTAAAAAAATAAAATGCAATTTAGCTTCTTTTGTTCAAGTAAGACACTTTCTTCGGGACAATTATAAGTTTTCAAAGTTGTCTTTTTAGGGCATGTAATTGTATACTAATTGCTATCCACAACTCCACAAGTAAAAGTTAATTTAGATTTGAATGTTAGTGTTTTCTTGTGTTAAAATGAGTGAGCTAGACAACTAAGTAAAAGTTATTTAAAGTGTTCTTGTCAAACCTAATATTGTTGAATTTGCCAAGTGTGTTAAACATGAGTCATCAGCTGGTATTGTTAAAGGTCATATATCACTATATGACAAGGCCTTTTGAGAGAAAAAATCTATGATTAGCTGAACTTTTTACATTTCTATCTCATGGGAAAATTTAACAAATGATTTTTGTGCAGAGGAACTGATATGACGAGCCCACATGGTATACCTGTTGACTTATTAGATCGCCTGGTGATTATTAGAACAGAAACATATGGGCCGGCTGAGATGATACAGGTTTGGGGATTTGGACACCCTTTTTTTGGATTTTGGACTATACATATCCTTTCTTTCATGAATACAAAATTATAACTGTTTCATGTTATGGTTTTATTTATCATGTTGCAGATTTTAGCTATCCGTGCTCAGGTTGAGGAGCTAGGTATAGATGAAGAGAGTTTAGCTTACCTGTGTGAGATCGGACAGCAAGCATCCCTGAGGTTTGTTTCACCTGTTTTGACTTTTAGTAGGATTACCAGATTAATACTCTTAGGACCTGCTTAGTCTATTTCTTGATACTGAATATATTTGAGATTTAGAAAATAGAAATATTAACATAATTTGTGATCGTATGACATTCTATCACCTTTTATGTGTTTTAGAAGCATTTTTCTGTTTACCCAGATATAGATAATAAGCATTTAAAGGATTCCCCTCCAAAAAAATTTAAAATTCTTCTTCCAAACAGATCTTAGCAATCAATATTTTAGGTGGATGTTTAAAAGATGGTTTTTGGAGGAGAGTGTAATAGATTTTCTTTATTATTTTAAGACAACAGTGCTTGAATTTGACAATTTTTAAAATAAGAAATTTAATGTTTTTTGAAATTATTACCATAATATATATATATATATATATATATATATATATATATAGGGAAAAGATCAGGTGAGAAGTGCCCCTTAAAATGAAAAGTGAGAAGTAATCTCAGCCCTTGGATTTGCATCTGATCTTACAACGCAGTAAACTTATAGAGTAAATATATGAACTTATAACCAATAAATCATAACTTATAAAGCTCTCCGTAATAATTATGCCACCGCGTCAAAAAAATTTCCAGGTTTCCGTAATTATTTTTTTGCGGTGGCATTTTTGTAATTATTTTCGAGGGGATTATAAGTTATGATTTATTGGTTAAAAGTTTCTATATTTAGTCTATAAGTTTAACTTCGCAGTTCTCAGCCTAAGAGCACTTCTCACCTGATCCGCTCCATATTTATATATATATATATATATATATATATATATATATATATATAGAGAGAGAGAGAGAGAGAGAGAGAGCTCTTCTCATCAGGCCGGCCTGACGGGCTGCCCCGTCCGGCCGAGCCCGTTTGGGCACCTTCCCGGTGGAATTTTTTGATGAAATTTTTTGAGCATGTTCCTCATCAAGTCTAGTTTGTCCATACCAAATTTCAGCTCAAAATTCGATCGGGAAGGTCGTCAAATGATTTTTGCAAGTTAACCGGTCCGGAATATGTATTTTCCGGACCGGTTAACTTGCAAAAATCATTTGACGACCTTCCCGATCGAATTTTGAGCTGAAATTTGGTATGGACAAACTAGACTTGATGAGGAACATGCTCAAAAAATTTCATCAAAAAATTCCACCGGGAAGGTGCCCAAACGGGCTCGGCCGGACGGGGCAGCCCGTCAGGCCGGCCTGATGAGATGATTTCTATATATATATATATATATATATATATATATATATATATATATATATAGTTCCTTCTGAATTCAAAAATAAAGAATAAATTCTCCCTTCACCTCCAATTCTCAAATTTCCCAAACATGGACTAATGGATTCTTCTTTTGATAGGCATGCGATTCAGTTTCTGTCACCTGCCAATATTGTGGCTAAGATGAATGGCCGGGACAAGATCTGCAAGGTATTTTTGATCCAGAAAATCTCTAGGTTATCAGAAGGTGGTACCCCCAGCTTTTAAAAAAACTGATTATGGGAGTAAATTAGAGCACCAGAAGTGCTTCTGGAATTTTACCCAAACACTCCAGCTTCTACTTCTGCTCCTTGAAGGAGCAGAATCAGTTTTAAGAATCAGATCCAAACACCCCCTAAATGATTGGATCGTGCTCACGTAACTTTTTGTGAATTTTCAGGCAGATCTTGAAGAAGTGAGCTTGCTCTTTCTGGATGCAAAATCTTCAGCCAGGCTTCTTCAGGAGCAGCAGGATAGATACATTTCATGATGATGACCTGTATCCTTCCATCATTTTTTGCTACGTCAGGCGTGTGATTCTCTGCACACAACCTATGTCGACAGATGCTTCCCTTGACCCAGTCTACTCATCTGCTGTCTAATGTAGTCTTGAGGTTCTTCTTTTTGTTAGTGTTTTTACCAACTTGTCCTAGATTCATTGTGGTTGGATCTTACTTCTCGAATTTAAGAATACTTGTTCTCATTTTGTTTCTAAATGAACACATTTTGTGCACTTGAGTTTTACGCGGGGAAGGTTGATTTATTGATGAACGTCCTAATGGAACTCAACATCTAGTTCCATGGAGGATAATTTATTGTTTGTACAATTTCAAATTGGAAAAATTCACATGAATAATTCCAACTATTAGAGATCTTCTTATATTAATCCCAAACTAGAATCGGTACCCGTGCGTTGCACGGGATAAAGTTGTATACTCCCTTCGTTTTTTTATTAGTCTCCTTAGGGTTTTGCACGAGATTTAATAATAAAGTAGTAGTGTAAGTATATTAAAAGAGTGTATTAAGAAAAGTAAAGTGATGGTAAAGTAGGAAAGAGAAAGCAGTTTCTAAAAAATAAGTGGGGTAAAAGTAATAAAAGTGAGGATATTTTCTTAAAAACTTTCCTTAAAGGGAAAGGAGACAAATAAAAAAACGTCCCAAAAAGGAAAGAAGGACTAATAAAAAAGAACAGAGGGAGTACATTATTACTCCATATAATATCAGGATATAAGTAAATTGCAGTTTAAAATTTGTTTCATTTTTTTTTTGTAATTTGGCAAAAATACTGATATTCGATTTTGAGAAAGTCTTTGTAGACAATAGGTTAAATTGTTGGAAGAGTCTTTTATGCCATTAAAGTACTATCTCCGTTCCGTTTAGAAGTTCCCATTGCAAAACAACATGATTATTTAAACTGCAACTAAAGAAGGTAATTTGAGTATATTTTGAGAAATATAATTGTTAGTTATATTACATAATGAGATTAGTGATGGTAACTGCGATTTAATAGATGTATCATTTCTAATAATTTAACTCTTAAACTGGATTTTAAGAAAAAATCTAAAATGTAAATATGAGACATCTAAAAAATGAAATAATGAACTTTTATATGAAACATTTATTTATGCACTTATGCATGCTAAATATGCACTTTTGTACTACCTGTTTGACAAAAAATGTGAACGACAAAGTAGAGACTAAAGAAGTGTTGCAATTGCTTCTTCTTTAATAAAAGTTTGTAGTGTTTGAGAAAAAAATGATGTTGAAAAGTAAATGTTGATGATAGTGTTTGATAAAATATACGGAGTATGTTTTTTGTGCAATAGAAAAAGTAAAAATAAATTTCTAGGTTTTAGTTTTTAACTGTTTTATTTATCTTACCTTAGAAACACTCTTTTCGGCTGTTTGTAATCAAAATATGAAAATCACACTTTTTTTTTGCAAACATACCCTAAAATCTCTAAAAAAAATAGAAATAGTTTAAAAATAGCAAAATTAATAATCTAGAATGCAATAGTAGAAACCTGCAGAGTAAGAAGAGTAAACACACCCAAATACTTCATACTTAGATGCACACACTACCCATCAACACCTAACTGAAGGCCAAACTTTAGATTAGGATTTGGGACCCGTTGTTTTCTTCAAATTGAATTGGGAGTTGCATTAATAGAAACCTGCAGAGCAGTAAAAGAGATTGGAAGAAGGTTGGACTTGTAGATGTAGGCGGGAAGCAGTTGAGAGTGAAATCGGAATCCCTGGAGGTCGAAATTGGTGGCACCGAAGTAGAAGTTGAAAAGAAGGTATTCTGGGTCTTTTAAAAAAATATGTTTAGATAAATTTCTTCTGATTCACTCTTTTTAATGATTCATTGATGTCGTATTCTGCTTAGTTGTTCACATATGAGGACCCTGACAGTACTTGCTATTTGGCCAGATTCTGGAAAAATGACATTAACTTAATCCTTCATCTATCCAGAATAATCTAATATGTTAGTGGCGCCATTTGGCCAGATTCTGTGTTCGTGAAAATCACCAGTGTATTACTCAAAGAACTATATTTACAGCAATGAATATGTCTTTATATATATCTATATAATTGATACGGAGTAATTGTTTTTTTTTTGTTGAATTGATATGGAGTAATTGATAATTGATTGATAGACAAATCTGCAATCAGCCAGTACTTCTTACCAAGAATAAGATTTCAAATTGGAGAACATTCATTTTAATACCAGCACATCAATAATGAATTGTTATTCTTACCATAAATAATGTTTGGTAGACATCTATATTATTGGCAGTAACGTATTGACAGCTTCCCCAAACTTAGGGCATGTTTGGCACAAGTAGCTGAAAAGATACTTTTGTGAGCTTTTTAATAGCTGTTAGCTTTTAGTGACTGAAAAGATCTTAAAAAGAAAAGGTGGTAGCTGTTTGATAAAAAGCTGACTGTTTGATTTAGTTCGGTTTGGTATACAAGCTGTTAGGATTAATTAATACTAAAAGTCACTAGCTTTTCTTAGATGCTACTCCCGGTAGCATCTAAAAAAAGATCTTTTAATTTTTGAAAAGCTCTTAAATATTGTCATGCCAAACACACAACTAGAAGCTTTTAGGAACTTTTTGAACAATACAAAAGCTAGAAGTCAGAGACTTATGCCCGCCAAACATAGCCTTAAGAGCATCTCCAATGCTATAATGTCCACGGTGCACATGTGGCATGAGTGATAGCCACATAAATATTAGCAAATAAATTATCTCTCTCCTTATTTGAATGATTTTATACAATTTTGGTAAGTTTTTTCCTGCAATGTCAACAACAATGTCAACATCTAGACGGTCTCCTTGACATTGTAGAGAAAAACTTACCAAAACTGTATAAAATCATTCAAATAAGGAGATAAAGAATTTATTTACTAATATTTATGTGGCTATTTCTCATGCCACGTGTGCATCGTCCACATTTTACCATTGGAGATGCTCTAATGTGCATCTTTTAACTTGTCTATTACTTTCCTTTGATATTTCAATCATTGTATATTTTTGTTAAATCAATTTTAAGGTGGACGAATTGAAATATTAGCAGTATCTATAGTAATATAGCATGTGATTTTTTTGTTTGAAATAATAGCATGCGATTTAGTGTGTACGTTTTGAATGGTTGATTTTCCTTTAGGATATTATTATTGTATATTATATTATTATTGAGTTATTATTGTCATGCAGAGAATACTAACAAATGTGGTTTCAGTATATTATTATTGGATATCTATATTCAGTGATATATTATGGAATATCACTGAATATTCAGTGATATATTATGGAATATCACTGAATATTTAATTACATTTTGTACATTTAATTTAGGATGTTTTTATTTGGAGTGAAAATTTATGTTCTGGTTTGTCCTATTTGGTTTGGTTTGATCTAGTAAATGTCTGGCCATTGAGTATTTTATAATTATCCAAGTCTGATCTTGTTTGATTTGGTTTGATCTAATACTGAAAAAATTTCAAAAAACATTCCTATATATCACCATATACTCGGTATAATTATATTATTATACTTTTACTCTTTTACTCTTTCCAATAATATCACCATATACTCGGTATAATTATTACTATATATTATTATACTTTTACTCTTTCCAATAATATATTATTACTTTATATTATTATACTTTTAATCTTTCCATATAATATCACCATATTATAATTACACTCACTTTTACCATCTATAACAATTATTACTATATATTATTATACTTTTACTCTTTCCATTAATACGGTTGTATGGTAACTTTTAATTTGACATGTACGGTGTATTAACATACGTGTAACGGATTCTTATTCTTTGTGTAACGGATTCTTATTCTTTGTGTAACGGATAATCATTGCAATTGCAATTGGTTAATTGGTTTCCTTCATTCTAAAAGTATTAAATTGTCGGTTATAGCTACTAAGTATTTAATAAAGCAATTTTAACATAGAAGGTCAATACTGCCCCTGAAATGGGCAGGATTTTGGAACAAAAAGGCTCCTCACCTTGTTCATTTATATTAATATAGATAGATATACGTAATTCTGAAATAATCTCAAGTTTACAAGAGGTCTTCCCATATTGATCCAGATTACCCGTAACCTACTAAACAGGTAAAAGGATAAAAAGAAAATTAAAAAAAGCTGCGCAGCCAGAAAATTAAAAAACAGAGTTCTTCATCTTCACTAATCACTAGGCTTTCTTTTCCTCTGCTTCCTCCGTATCTCACAATCAGATTTCCCCTCTTTCATTTATTTTCATTTCTCTGTTTTTCTCCCTCAACACCTATGAAAATGTCCTTCCCACTTTCCATTCGTTTTGAATTTGCACCTAAAATTTGTAGTTCATTGTTTCAATTTCAGATTGGGAAGGTTTAATTTGGTTAATCTAACACAAATATAACACTATTGGTAGCAGTCGATGATGAATCTTATATGATTGGACAACAAAAGTATGAGATGATGGTGACCAAGCTAGTTAATTGGGATGAATGGGCTGATGGGTAGTTGGGATGGGCAGGGGATGGCGGTGTGTGCTTGGGTCACCCAAAAGCCGAATCGGTCCGGCCGGTTCGAGCCCGTTTATGAGTTTTTTAATTTTTTTCAATTTTTTTAACTTTTCGGGTTGGACTGTGTATTTTGGGCCATTTGGGGTGGTTTGGGGGGCTAGGGGTGAGGGGGGGTTAATTAGGAAAAGGAAAAAAAATGACCCGAGGCCTGGCCCGGACCTGACCCGGTGGCTACCTGGGCCCACCTAGTCAGAACCGGTGGCCCGCCCGAGCCTAGGCCCGGCCCGGACATGACCCGAATCCAGCCCAAGGTACTACACTATCAGCTTCAATAATAATAAGTTTACCGATTCTTTTCTATACAACTTATATTTAAATAATACAAACATGAGCTGTGAGGCTGAATTGGTTATTGGTATATGGCGCCCCGAATAAACTGTTAGTATTGATGTGTTTTGCTAAAATAAATACCGAATGCAAGTATGCGACGCAGTGTCTTAGAGGCTTAGACATAAGATTATTACAAATTCTAGCACAATTTTTTTTGACATGGAAGTGTAAATTACTCCCTCCGTTCCAATATATAAAATTACATGGAAGTGTAAATTACTCGGGTCAATTTTTAGACAATTTGTGTGATTCACAAAAAGTATTTTTAGAAAATCTTTTATATAATTTTTTTTACTTGAATGTTAAGACATTTTTAAAATTTGTGGTGAACTAAAGTATAGATTGCCCCCGCTAGCTCCACCCCTGTCTAAAGTTGAGATATACTACGTATTATTTATTTCTGATTTGGAGATTAATGATGGCTGAATGAAATAGACATATTTGACTATATAGTTGAAATAACAGTTGAAACATGTAAAACTATCATAACACATATGAAGTAGACATATTTTTCAAGACTCACCATTGAACTAATTAGACTAATAAATTACACATTGTTTTTTCAAAGATTTGGCAGGGAATCCTGGGATGGTACAAAAAGTATTTTTAGAAAATCTTTTATATAGAATTTTTTACTTAAATGTTAAGACATTTTTAAAATTTGCGGTGAACTAAAGTATAATTGCCCCCGCTAGCTAGGCGTGGACCCGGTTCGGGCCGCCCGGCCCGGGACCGGCCCGGCCCGTCACTGTGCGGGCCCGGAACCGGCCCGGTTCTCGGGTCCGGGTCCGGTTCGGGCAGAGACCCGGTCGGGTTAGCGGGACCGGGCTCGGGTCCTGGTTTTGGAGGCCCGGCCCGGCCGGGTCGGGCCCGGGCCCGGGCCTAACGGTCCAATATTTAAAAAAAAAAAATTTTTTTTGGATTCTTTTGGCTCAACGGCCACCCCAAACGGCTATATAGCCGTTGGGTGGTACCAGGGGGGGTCAGGGGGGTTTGGGTGGGGGGTGGGGGTGGGGGGGTGGGGGTGGGGGGGTGGGGGTTAAAAAAAAAAAACCTATAAATACTCCTAATTTTAAACATTTTTTCACACCTCTTCTCCAACTCTTCTAAATCCTACTCTCTACTCATCTCCATTCTCCAATTCTCCATATTCATCTTCTCTAATTCTCTTATTCTCCTTTATATTTTATTTTACTATTTAATACTTATACAATTATTATATCTACTTATATATTAATTATCTACTTATATATATTATTATCTACATATACTATATTGCTTATATTTCTTATCTACTTAATTTCTACTTATATCTCTTAATACATACATACATACTATATCTACTCAATATATACTTTATATAATAAAGTATTAAATATACTTTATAAACTATTACTATATACTTAATACATAATAATATGGCGAAATTCACAAGAATAATCCCTACTTTTAGGGATTCTACAATAATAATCCCTACTGAGAGTGTCCACAAAAATAATCCGAACTAGTAATGGTGTTCACAAGAATAAATTGGGGTGAATCAAATTAATAACCGTTTAATACTTTCAACCCTTACTCCCATGTTTCTCTTCCCCGAGACAAGAATGGTGAATGAGAAAGTGGAGGTAGGGGTTAGGAGTATTAAATGAGCATTAGTTTGAATTCACTCCAATTTATTCTTATGGACACTATTGCTAGTACGGATTATTTTTATGGACACTCTCAGTATGGATTATTATTGTAGAATCCATAAAAGTATGGATTATTCTTGTGAATTTCGCCTAATAATATCTACTTCTCTACTTATATTTTATATATACTTATTTTCCAATCTCCAATTCTCCATTATACTCTAATATTTAATTCTTATACAATTATTATATCCACTTAATACATACATTGTACATCTACTTAATATATATTTTATATATTAAAGTATAAAATATAAGTGTATTACTCATCGTATAGTATAGTATACTTATATATTATATAATATAAACATTATATTATATATTACTTACTATAACTAGTATTATACTAGTTAATTAGTTAATTAGCATTCTTGTTACATTTTTCATTATACTAGTTAATTAGTTCATTACCATTATTGTAACATTTTTCATTATACTAGTTAATTATTTAATTAGCATTCTTGTTACATTTTTCATTATACTAGTTAATTAGTTCAATACCATTCTTGTTACATTTTTCATTATACTAGTTAATTAGTTCAATACTTCAATACCATTCTTGTTACATTTTTCATTATACTAATTAAAATACTTCACATTTTATTTAACTAGTTGTTAGTTTGTTACATTTGTCACTATACTAGTTAACTACTTAATTAGCATTGTTGTTACATTTTTACTTGTACTAGTTATTTACTTCAAAAGTTGCTATAATTTTAATTGTAGAGACACACATTAATTCTACTTTGCAAAAAATTAGTTTGAAGTATTAATTAAAATAGTTTTAATTAGTTGCATTAGTTTTGTATCCATTATTATATTTGTTGTGAATTAATATTTGTTACATTTTTTAGATGGAAGGTGGTAGATATTCGGTTGATTTGGGTAACCTCCAACGCAATCGAAGAAACGAGATTGGGAGGAAGAAATCCCGCAAAGGTAAAGAACTTGCCGGGTCTTCATCTCAAAGTCGAGATGATTTTGAAACGGGTTACCAAAGGCGAGATGGAGATGCGATGTCCGAAGAACAACTCCAACAAGAATTGGCCCGACATAATAACCGCTTTCTACAACAACAACAAATGCCAACGACCATTGACGAAGAGGAGCTTGAGGATGAAGATGCGGAGGAATTGGAACCGGAGACGGCCGAGGAGGAGGGTGCCGGCAGCCACGACGCCGACGCGCCTGCCTCATCCCAAACCGCCACCGGTAATAAAAAAAGTAAGTCTGAACTAATGAAAAATAATTTTGATAAATGGAAGGACCCACAAACCGGCTATTGGCACGCAACTTGCAAGTGGTGCAACAACAATTATAGTTTGGGAACCTCCGGCGGATACGGATCCGCCGCAAGGCATCTTAAGGCAAAGCACCCCGTGGAGTATGCAAAATTAGGCGGCGGAACGGGGAAGCAAACTCAAATATCGAGGTTTGCGAATTCTCAACCTTTTGGTAATTTCTCCTACAATGATGCACAAAATTTGACTGGTATGGCTAACTTAATTTGTGAAGAAAATTTGCCTTATTTGTTTTCTGAAAGTCTTGCTTTAAGAGATTATGCACAAGGTAGTTTAAATCCTCAATTTAGAAATTATAGTCGCAAAACTGTTAAGAAAGAAATAATAAGGCTTTATAATGCGGAAAAGGAAAGGTTACAAAATTTTTTTGCAAACTTTGATGGGCGTGTTACTATTTGTTCTGACATATGGGAGGATGATTTTCATCATTTATATTATTTGGGTCTGACTGCACATTATATTGATGAGGATTGGAATATGCATAAACGTGTTCTTGCTTTTCGTGAATTTAATGATCGTCACACCGCTGAACATATTTATATTTTGATTGAGCGTATTTTAATTGAGTATAATTTGATTGATAAGGTGTTTGCTATTGGTTTCGATAATGCTACTAATAATACTGCTGCTATACCTAGATTGCGTGAGTTGTGTGGTGCCAATTCTTTGATGGGTAGATTTTTTCATCAACGGTGTGCATGTCATGTTATAAATTTATGTGTGCAAGACGGTTTAAAAGCGTTAGGAGATTCCATGGAGGTAATAAAGGGGGGGGGTTAGACGTATTTGGGGTAATGGTCAACTTAGATTAAAATGGCAAAGTTATTTGACTGAAAGAGGTGTGAGATATGTTGCTTTTCCTAAAGATTTGAGTATTCGTTGGAATAGTACTTATAAATTACTTAAAGTTGTTCTTAGATATAAAGAACATTTTCCTGCTTTTTTAAAAGAACATGATAACTATATTATAAACGCGGCTGAGATCGACACTTGCGAAAAAATTTGTAATGTTTTGATATATTTTTTTAATGCTACTGAAACTTTTAGTCATGTTTATAAACCTACCGCAAACCAATTTATTACACAAGCTGTTAATCTCGCTGATGCTTTTAAAGAATTTCAAAATGCCGTTTTCGTTCATTATTTTTGTGATCATATGAAGGAAAAGTTTTTAAAATATTATGCGCATATTCCCCATATTTATGGTATTGCATTTATTCTCGATCCTCGTTATAGACTTGCTAATTTGGAAGATTGTTTCAACTTCTATTATCTTGCGTTTTTCGGTGAATTTCCAATGTATGAGGATAACCCCATAGATCCGAAAACGGAATACAACGAGGTTAGTACTTTATTTTATGCCTTATTTAATGAGTTTCGTGCACAATATAGCAACGCTCCCCCTCCCCCGTCACGAACATCTTCATCTAAAGGAAAATCGATTTTTAAATCTGCATTTGGCAATCTTATGAAAAAAACTAAAACAACTCACGTCACTGAACAAAGCGCATTGAATGAGATTACTTTGTATTTAACATATGAAGTTGATTTTGAAGAAAATGATGACTTTGACGTTCTAGACTGGTGGAAGTCAAAAGAAAGAACGTTCCCGATTTTAGCACGGATGGCTAAGCAAGTACTATCAATGCCGGTTTCAACAGTTGCGGTGGAACAAGAATTTAGTTCGGCCGGCAACGTCCTAACGGCATCTAGATCGAGATTGAGCGCGGAGTCTCTTGAGACGCTTATATGCTACCACGATTGGTTGAAGGCCGCACGTAGAACTCAAGAATTGAGCATCACCCCCTCCCAAGATTTTATGGATGACTCAACAACCGATGGTGGCTCTACCTATGCCGGAGATTCCGATTGATTAGTATTTTAGAATTTAGTACAAAATGTATTTTATAGCACTTGTCAAATTTATTTATACTTGTACTTCATATTTCAAAATTGTAAACTTGTACTTCATATTTCAAAATTGTAAATTTGTAGTTGTAGTTCAAATTAATTTGTAAACTTGTACTTCATATTTCAAATAAATATGTGTTCACTTTTTCATATGTAGCACTTCTCAAATTAATTAATTGGTTACAATCTAACGACTTAAAATTATTTTTCTAAAATATAAAGCCGGTTTTTAAATTAAAAATACATTTAGAATATGTAATTTGTTTAAATACTTATACACCTATTTTGTAACATTTGTTTTAGTTTTACTTAATTCATTAAATTAATTAATTTATTTTACAATATGTGTATAACTTAAAAAAAAAAAAAAATCAAAGCTCCCAAACGGCTATATAGCCGTTGGGGCTATGGGTGGGGGGCAGGGGGGTCCCGGGGGTGGTGGTGTGGGGAGTGGGGTTCAAAAACACCTATAAATACATCTATTTTCTAACATTTTTCTACACCTTTTCTCCAATTCTTCTCAAACTCTTCTCCATCTTCATCTTCTCTTATTATCCTACATTCCTACTTAATTACTTATACTGTTATACATATACCATTTTAAATATGGAAAGTACATCTTCCCTTATGCAAAACAATTTTGACAAGTAGAAGGACCCGAAGACCGGACTGTGGTGGGCAACTTGCAGGTGGTGCAAGAAAAACTGTTGCTTGGGGCGTTCATACGGATACGGGATGCCAATAAAACATATGAAGTCCTGTGACAAAGGGAAAACAACAACCAACGGTGGCGGAAATCCCAATTGATATTCATTACAATTTACAAAATGTATTTCGTATTGTTATTTTTTTCTCAATTCTCAAATGTAGTTCTTATTTCAAATAAATGCACTTGAACTTTGTTTTTAATAGCAATTTGTATAATATATAATTAATAAAAAAAAAAATTATTGGCCCGGCCCGGCCCGGCGGGTGGCCCGACCCGTGACCCGGGCGGGTGACCCGGCCCGAACCGGAACCGGTCATTGACCGGGCCGGTCCCGGGCCTACCCTTATAGGACCCGAGGCCCGACCGGGCCTTGACCCGGCCCGGGCCCGACCCGGCCCGGGTCCATGCCTACCGCTAGCTCCACGCCTCCACCCCTGTCTAAAGTTGAGATATCCTACGTATTATTTATTTCTGATTTGGAGATTAATGATGGCTCGATGAAGTAGACATATTTGGCTATATAGTTGAAATAACGACTAAAACATGTAAAACTATCATAACAAATGTTTCAGTAGAAACAAGATAAAACTTAAATAACTGGAGAATAAAGTTCACACAAGTTCTCAATAACTTATAAGGACATACTGAATTGAGACATGTACTACGATTGAGAATAAAGTTGACATAACTCAGCTTATTGGTTTGAGATCAAGTCAAGTTTGATTTTTCATTCAAAGAAATCTGCAAGACATCAACCAACATTTATGCGTTTTTTTATGTAACTTATACCCAATTATGACTATTTTAGCTAATGGTTAACAAAAAGAAGCAACGAAATAAAAGATTAATAACATAACAGTGTTACAATATATACTATGCAGCCAATGGCTTTGAGTGGAGATGTATCCTTCATTTCTTTGATGCCAAGGTCCCCGTCTATTTGACAGCGACACACCGCGGCCACAATGACACGCCACCAGCATCGGTCATTACCGCCAGCTATTGCTGCCAGAGTGCCAGTGACCACCCCGCTCCGACCAACGCCACCTCCTGCAAGGCTGCAACACCAGTCCACACCTGCCCCAACTGCCCAGCCCTCTACCCACCCCGGCCCCTCCCAAGCTGCTAGACTCAGCGTTGACCCCACCCCCTGCCCCCATCGGCCAAAGCTAGCCATGTCCCCACCCGCCCAGCCCCCAGCGGCCATTTTGTCCCATGTCCCTCGGTAACCCTAAGCTCCGCCTCACCCCCATCCTGTAACCCTAGCCACCCACCTCACCCCATCGTGTAACCCTAGCCGCCCACCTCACCCCATCGTGTAACCCTAGCCGCCCACCTCACCCCATCCTGTAACCCTAGCCACCCACCACACCTCATCCTGTAATCCTAACCAACTTTTACAGTACACAATTTTTACTATTATACACATTTTATATAGCCCTCTAAAAGTATAAGTGAACGCAAAGACAAACACGTTGTGATTAACTTTCTTTGGACATGCCCCGCACACTAGCATACCAGCTCCACACGTCAATTAATAATACAAATAGTGAAACTGGCTTTGTTTGCCTTGACCTTCCTTCTCCATCAGAAATCATATTCATCTCAATCTGCAGCTTATAAGAAGGCATCCTGGCTAGTTTTCACATATGGGGACAATAAACAAGTCTGTTTATAATGAGCTTATAAATAGTACAACACAATCTATTATCTCACTCTTCCTCAACAATTCCTCTCATATAAAACTCTTCTGTAAAACAAACAAATTAAAATTAATTGACATCTGAGGAAGACTAAACAAATCAAGGTCTGTTGCCAATTTGTGCAAGAGAAGCTTGTGTACAAAGATATGGTTAGACCTTCAGTCTTTATTAGTTGTAATGGACCAACTTGCCAAGTTCAACTTTCCAAGACCCTTAGGTGGACACTCCACACATAGCATAAGATTAGGTTTAGTAGTTAACTCACTAATATTCTGCAGCTCATAGGTCAAATGACAATTCCGATTAGGAGCAATTCTTCTAAAGTACCAGTAATTACTCGGGGCTCTTTAGTAAAACTTTTAAAAAATACATGCTAAAACTTCACAGTATTGGTTGATTAAGTCTTATATACAAGAAGAAAATACAATAATCCACACTAACTAGAATAATCCCCAAACCAAATGAATCCTAATTTCTTATATCCAAAATGAAGCATCATTTGGTTCAAGATCAACGTTGAAAAAGTATTTATTAAATAAAGGTTCATAAGTTCTATTTTAATCTCATAATGACCTAATTTTTACTTTTAAGTTTTAATCTTTAACATTTAACAGAGATCGAGTAACTCATGGAGTACTATGACTCATTGAGCAGGTAAAAACTGCAGGTACTCGCCTAGTAGCTCAGTTATTTGAATAGGACCAAGTAGGTGAACAACTCGCCAAGGGTCTTGGTTAAGTAGCAAGTACTCGATAAGTACTCCCTGATTCAATAAGAGAACAAGAAACAACGATGAGAACTGACAGAACACTAGATGCACATCAAAAGCTTAGACATTTAAGGTACCCATAAAAAGAAAAAAAAAATGTATGGCAGTAATTGGTTGGCTAGGGCCAGACTCCCCACTATAATTCTTCTACTGATGAAAATTAGCTATTTTGAAACACTTACGGGTTACCAAATGTGCCTTCAGAGGGCTACGCCATAAAGGGCTGCTGAAAAACGAACTATTCTCTTGTAATCTACTTCAAACACAACTTGTGCATATGAAAACAGTTTTGGTGATAATCCACAATCAAACACCTTAAAGGAATTAAGCGAACCCAGTGTTGAGGTACAAATGAGCTACTGCAATTGGCTACCCAACAGCATCGCTGCAGGAGTGCAAGATCTGTAAACCCCATCTATGCCATCTATGGTTGCAAGATCTTTAAAACCATTTCACCGGACAAAGATTACTATGCAATCGTTAAACTACATCTTTTATCTTAGCTTCCTCTTTGAAAAAAAACCTTTGCACTTTTTGTTTGTTCTTTAAATATTTATGTTGCATTTTGCTTGTTATACTAGGTATTAAATTGCATATTAAAAATAAATCAAAATACCACTGAGTTACCCCTAAATTATCCAAATAAGACTCATAAAAGGGATTGGTATAATATAATGTCAAACAGAATAACTTCTGTTTAGGTACTCTGCCCAAAGGAATCAAGTACACTGCAAGAAATATACTCCTTGAATAGTTTCCAACCCAAAGACATTCAGATCACAACTTACAAAAACAAAACATTAGAAGCATTTAAAACCCTAATAAGAGAATGTATACAAAACTGCAAATAGAAATAGAAACCAGTAAAATTCGTCTATTTTACCTAAAAACGTGACCTTTTATTTACAGTAGCGATCAGCTTTCTTCTTGACCCGATCATCAAGGGCTTCTTCAACGGACTTTGCTTTAGCATTGGGGTCGTAGGCGAACTTCTTAGCTTCAACAGGGAACAATTCGTCGTACTTCATCTTCTTGGCCGCGTCAATGGTGTAAATGTTGGTATCCCCTCCATCCGGACATGAACCCGAACCCAGTTCCGAAGCGGCGATGGCCGCGTCGCCTGACAATGGCTCGTCGGAAACGAAATCATCTGCTGAGGACTTCTTTTTCTTCTTCTTTTTCTTTTCGATAGCCTTGGTGCGTATTGCCAGGTCGCCTCCCTTGAAGGCTAGCCTACCTCCTTTCGCTCTCTCGTACGGATCCGACATCAAATACCCACAAGTGGTCAACTAAGATGTCCGAAGCTGCAGAGTTATGCCCCAAACTGTTCTTTAGGTCTTCAGCGTGTTTGGTTCAAAGGAGATGACATGATTTTAATCGGTGGCACGGAAGATTGAGTTTATTAGAAGAAAAAATATTACTCCTTATTACAATGATGTGATTTGAACCGATAATTCTATTTTGGGAGTGACACAATGATGTTATCTAATGACAAAGTGCTTAAAATAAACTAACTTAAATAAACACAGGGTAAGTATTTTAGAGACAAACTACCGATATATTATTATCCATGTGCCCTCCATTATATATTTATATTTAGGTTTGTATATCTTTTAGTCCCTGCAAATATAGTACATTTTGTTTTACATCCTTGTAAAAAAAATTGTTTTCCATCCTTGAAATTTATGTTTGTTTTCTTTTTAGTTCATCAACTATGATAGCAACCTCTGTTTGACCTCAAAATATCAAAATAATCCCGACTAATAGGTTTCTTCTAGTTCTTTGTCATGTTAATAAAAAATATATAATTTAATTCTTAGAAGGTTTTTAGCACGTAGTATATATTTAATAAATGTGAATAATTAGTTTTACATTATTTTAATTCTCATACTAGCATCACATAAAAATTATAAAAGGATAAATTTAAATGTTTATAGTAGATTTTATGCAACTCAAAATAACTTTTTTTTCAAGTATAATGATTTCGGAGTTAGAAATGGACTAAAAACAAAATGGTGCATATTACATGGAGGAAAATCAAAAGAATTACTTTAGAGGAACCTAAAACAAAGTGTCATATTTATAAGGACTAAATATGTATCCATGCCCCTTATATTTAACGTTGAACACATTAAAAACGAAAAAAAATCATGGTGATAATTGATAATGATTTAGGTCCCGCGGATCCGGAGTATCTGCCTTGCTTTAGAGCAAGCCACGGTGCCCGGCCATTTGGATTCGTGCGATCAAATCTTCAACGGCCAGAGATCTCAGGGTCTACATCTTGAGGCTTCATCTTCCCCGTGCAACGGCAGAGGATCTCAATCCAGGTCCTGCGGTGATACTGTCCATTATAGGACTGAGTCGACATTATTTTTGCTAAAACAAAATGTACTACACTAGGACTAAAACCACACTCCTTGTATTCAAATCAATAAAATATTCTCAAATATAAATATTTAGAGCCCGTTTGGAGAACTCTGTTTTCGGCTTATCAGGCTTATCAGCCAGCTTTTTCACCAAACACGTAACTTTTACTTTCGCGCGCTGAATTGTGTAATAAGCCGAAAAAGTAAGGTTGGAGTTACTTTTCTGGCTGTATTGCCTGAAGTTACTGTAGAGGACCATTTTAGCTATTTTTACATATAATTTTTTCTTTAATTTATTAATAAAATATATTTTTAAAATATTTTTTTCTTAAATCAGCAGAGTCAGCCAAAACAGTCACTCCAGCCAGAATATCATAAATTTCAGCAGAATCAGCCAAAACAGCCGATTTTGGTGCTACCAAACGGGCTCTTAGTAATTTACTCCTGGTTCCAAAATTTAAACAGTGGTGAATTGAACCCTTCCTTCGCATTCGGATTCAGCGTTACGGCGGCATCCAAAATCAGCCGTGAAATGGTGAAAGCAACATAGTTAATACGGAGTATAACCCAAAAACAAGATAAATCAATGTTACGGCACATATGCGAACTAGAAGAAAACTGGCCATCACAACTCACAAGCAACATTTAAACATTACACAAGTCAGAAGCCAATGATCGAAGTGATTCAAAAATTCAGTTCAAATGGTGAAATGCAACCATGTCTTTGTCAATTGTAATTGGAGATATAAAGCAAATTGATGTTAGGGTTCATCAAATACGAAAAACACTTCTGCAAAACCAGCTCAAGAGATAAATTAGTCACCCCCCTGAGAAGTAACAAGAACAAATGATGTAGAGAGATGCAAATTGCATCAATGAAGAAAAAGCCACATATTCTACTGCTCAGTACTTGTTTTGTAGCTCTCATACATATTAGGCAGCTTATCCTTGTATGGTATCAGATAACGCGACAAAAACTTTGATTCAGTAAAAAATAGGGCTGTAAAGAGAGAGCACACTTTCAGCTGATGTTCTTCAAGAGTTTTCAACACTTGACTCCTAGGGATGGTCTTCTTCTCCAAACTAGACAGTAGAAGCATGGGGCGATCAGCCAGGTAATGAGGTCCATAACCAAGCTTTTTCATTAAAAAATTTAGTTTCTTCCTCAGCCTGGCCTCAGATAGCATTAAGCAACTAGGTTGTCTTTGCACCAAATTGGAAATATCAGATTTACTCCACCCTAAGCTCCTCAAGATTTCGAATTTCTTGTTCACTGCTGAGATGGTCATATGAGATGCCACACTCAACCCACAGTAAAACATTGATGAACTTCTGGGTATCCCAATCTCATTTTCCACCATGCTTACCATCTTGCAAGACCTGTCTGGATTTTTTGTTAAATAATTCGGTCTTGTGACTAGAAACCATTGAATTTTATCCTCTGGAATACCAGAATCCCGCAGCACCCGTACATTCTCTTCCATAAGTTTGAGTCTTCCGAATGAAAGCAACCGACCAGACCTCTTCAGAGCTTTCACAGCATTCTTATGTCCACCGGACGCTTGTTTAACAAAGTTTATGATAGGTCTCAAATGAGTCTCTAGTCCTCTAAAAAGAAAAGAAGCATCTCTCACAATGAAATTGGCAAGATCTGGCCCGGATAGCCCGAGTTCTTGCAGGCACTGAACTTTTGGGTGAATGATTTTGTCAGGGTCAACTAATAGCAATCTCGGATGCTTAGAGACAGCAGCCTTAATGTGGGTCAGCTCCATACCTATCCCTTTTAGATAATCAACAACTAAAGCAGGACTGGATTGACATTTACGCTTGGTTACCTTGGAAACTGCGGAGATAGCATCGTCTTGGGAGAAGTTGAGTGAGCCTTTGAGATAGTCCACCAAAAAATGCTTCTCCAACCCACAGGTTTCTGCTTCTTCTGCGACTTTCGAGGTGCTAGAGTAGTTAAGCGCCGCAGACATCCTCAAGCTACCGTCATAGAAAAAGCATGAATGCCCTCGCTGCCAGGTGCGATTTGCTTCGCGACCAGGAACTCCAAGTAATCGAGCAAACGATATTCCAGCCTTTCCAACCATTGAAACCCTAAAACCTTGCCCTTCTGTTAATGTTACCAATTTAGCGATAGGAAGAGGACATGCATTTGGTGAGCTTTGCACAGGCGTTTTGTCGAACACCCTGCGTGCGAAAAATTCACAGTTCCCGGTTCAATTTAGAAGAGTTCCCAATGAGACAATGAGACATTCTAAAGAGTAGGGTGGTCATTTGGGTTTAGTTTAACGGGAACTCAATAAACTAAACCAAGCCAATTTATTTTGAGTTTGATAATATTTCTTCCAAACTCTATTAATTCAAATCGAATTGAAAAGAAAGCTCGAATCCATCTAGAGAATTCAATAAAACTTTAATAAGTCACATTTCTCTTTTTGAAAAGAAATATGTAGTTCACAATATTTCATTTTACTATACTCAAATCTCAACCACAATATTTACCTTTTCAACTATTTTATTAAAAATAGTGTCAAAACCAAAGGAGCACATAAAATGGAAAGGAGGTAGTAAAATATAATAAATTCAAATTAAACGGAACCAAACTGGAAAATAGTACGATATTAGGGAAAACTGTCAAATAGGTCCTCGAGCTTTCATAAAAAAGTCAATTAAGTCCTTATATAGGAGACTCTGTCCGGTCATCGCGATTTGGAGTGGTTCCCGGTGGATTTTTTTGATGAAATTTTTTGAGCATCTTATTCATCAAGTCTAGTTTACTCATACCAAATTTCAGCTAAAAATTTAATCGAGAGCGCATTCAAATTAATTCGAGAACGCAAAAATGCGCAGTTATCTTCAAAAATTAATTTGAATGTGTTCCCGATTGAATTTTTAGCTGAAATTTGGTATGAGTAAACTAGACTTGGTGAATAAGATGCTAAAAAAATTTCATCAAAAAATTCCATCGCGAACTGCCCCAAATCGCGACGGTCGGACAGAACCTCCTATAGAAGGACTTAATTGACCTTTTTATGAAAGTTCGAGGACCTATTTGACAGTTTTCCCTACGATATTATGTTTTTTGTTTGATATTAATTCTTCCAATTCATTTCCAAATGAACCAAACTGAAACCGATAAAAATCGAACCGAAAACAAATATACTCACCCCGTAAAGAGTATAAAGAACTTGTACGTTGACCAGAAAGCTAAGTGTGCCCGCGGCGGAAACTACTCGTCACTATAGACTCCGATAAAGCAAAAGAAGTGAAGGGAAAATGTTTAGTGTACACCTTTTTATGTATATCATTCGCACACACTTTATGTGCCTAGATAGACAAAGTTCTTTGTATTTTAAATCGTGTTTTGAAACTAGCTTAATGAGCTCATACATGATATAAATCATGTACCATTGATGTTATTGTATTGGAAGGTCTCAACAATGGACACATTAACATTTTGAATGTTTCTTCATCTTGCAAGATGTTTTAACTTTTAAGTCACTTGCATTAACATTTGGGAAAATGGAAACTAATAATCCAACCTTTTAGCGGTCTTCTTTTAATAGTCCGACCTTTTTGTTATTCATGAATAATCCAACCTTTGCACCTCATCTTCATTCATTGGTCCCTGACCGGTTGATGACCAGCTATTCCGAGTTATTTTCTCATCTCTGCAAACTATTATGCCATAAATTCCACCTTTTCACAAAGATAATATTTTGCAAAGATAAGAAAATAACTTGGAATAGCAGGTCATCAACCGGTCAGGGACCAGTGAATGAAGATGAGGTGCAAAGGTTGGATTATTCATGAATAATGAAAAGGTGGGACTATTAAAAGAAGACCGCTAAAAGGTTGGATTATTAGTTTCCATTTTCCCTTAACATTTTGAATGTTTCTTCATCTTGCAAGATGTTTTAAGTCACTTGCATTGATCAATAATAAAAGTACCTCAAATATAAAGTTTTATACTACATATTAATTTTCGTTATTTTGTTGATTTTGTAGGATAAAACTCTAAACCTTGATAGGTTTTTTTCCCCAAAGATCAATAAAGTGGAAGCTTAATATTACGATCACTAACTATATGACTGTCATGACTTCAATGATAATACTCATTGTGTCATAAGTTAATTGTTAGGCGGGAGATCAATAGTCTTATCTTGTTGATCAACAATACCCTTTAAACCATGTAGGCATATTAGCAGTTTTCTAACATGTTTTTTAATTGGTTATGCAGATATAAAACTCGAATGTCATATTGTCACCTATTGTGATGGAATAAAATAATTGGAGATGGGATTGTAGATTATTAAAGGACTATGATGTCGAGCCATTTGAAAGTAGAATAACATATTCAATATCGTAATGTTTTATGACATTATTAGATTTATTAGATTTGATATCAAGGATGGAGATAACATGATCATTGAGGTAACTGAATCCATTCATGATTTGAATATCTCAAAATCAACTACATAACTAGACATAAGATTGTAATTTCTTGTAATAATGATAAGTTATTGATATGATGTATATCATATATTTTGCTATTTTAGTGGTGCAATAAATCCGGTGATTATTGTTTTACTAGAATGACGTGAATGACATATTAATTGATTATCTCACAAAATGATTGTCAAATTCATAAAAGCTATACGAACAAATAAAGTATTTATTCACTTATAATAATATACAACAATCTCATGAAGATCATTGAAACAAACTTTGGTTGTCACACCATTAAATCATCCAAAGTTGAATCTCTTTTGAGCCAGTGAGGAGCGTGCATGGTTGTGACAAATATACAAAATGAATGCTATATAAAAATGTTTACATATCATTGTGACATGTTTAACTCAAATTAAAGGAGATTATATCAAAGGTGTAGAATGAACCCTCATACCAAAACATTCTCTACATATATGACTTGAAGAAATAATGAATGGGCACAACAAAGAAAATCAAATTCAACAACAATACCGCTAATTTATTTATAACTTACACAAGATTGCCATTTAAGGCCTTTGAGATAGATATTAAATTAAAGTCGGAGTATTATACACACTTTTCCCCTTCTTTCATATTTTTATTCCATTAATTTCCAATGACAAGGTTTTTAATACTGTGATACATCAAAATAAAATGTGATTAAAAATTGTAGCTTTTTTCTTAGCTCTGATTATAATAGTCCATTCTTTATGAAGAGGCAAGTAGGCAACAATCCCAACAAATGACTGTAAATAGTAAGGACAAACATTCTGTGGGAAAATTGTATTAAAAATTGCATTAAATGACTATTCTCGGGCAATATTTTGAGTGGGGTCCACTTCCGATTTGTAAGGTGTTCAATTCGATATGTGGTACACTCAAAATGAATAATGGGTAAATGAGAAATTGATTCTCGAAATTCACTTGTTGAGAGGGAGAAGTTGGAAATTTCCGAAGGTAGAACTAAACGTAGCACTACCGTCGGTTAATGGTCGTTCTAACCTCTCTTCATACTGCTAGAGTTTCAAACGTTGTCTAACGTTTAGAAACTGTAAAAAGTGATTAAAATATGGTTTAATCACATGGTTAATGGCCTGAAACGTTCAAAACCATTGCAACACATAAGTGTGTGTTTAATGGGTGGTTTCGCACAATAAGTGTGATGTTGAATGCATATTTAATACAAAGGTTCATCCTCCCCTATAAAAGATTGGCAACAGCTTTTGGAGTCAGACAACGTACACACACAACAAAAGAGTACACACGACTTGAGCACACAAAATACTCGTTGCATAGTCTTGAAAGAAAAACTCTGCCAAACTTCCGATAAAACTTCCCAAGTTCTACCCTTTGTTCCAGTTTGCCGTTGCAACATATTGAGTGCTCAATACGGTTGTTCGCCAGTCATCGTATCTTGGGAAACTGACACTGCAACGCTCCTAGCACCGTGGGAGGTAGTGAATTAATTTTAAGGATAGTGTGCGTTGGACACGCTTTGATTGAACCTGTGCCAGTTCTTTGTCCAGTTCCTTCAACCATTTCTTAATTTTTTAAATTTCTTAATTCTTTTTAATTTGGAAAAACAAGGGAAACATGTATAGTTTCCCCAACACATTCTAACTTGATCATCTTTAGAATAAAATAACATAGTTATCATCACCTTTAGGCCCTATCGTGAAATCAAGTTGTATCAATTCGGGAGCTGAAAGATAGATGAAATATCAATTCGGGACCTGAGAGATGAAATGTATCGGTAAAGGACCCGGTTTTTATACACACTTTTCCCCTTCTTTCATATTTTTATTCCATTAATTTCTAATGACAAGGTTTTTAATATTGTGATGCATCAAAATAAAATATGATTAGAAATTGTAGCTTTTTTATTAGCTCTGATTATAATAGTCCATTCTTTCTGAAGAGGCAAGTAGGCAACAATCCCAACAAATGACTGTAAATAGTAAGGACAAACATTCTGTTGGAAAATTGTATTAAAAATTGTATCAAATGACTATTTCCGGACAATATTTTGAGTGGGGTCCACTTCCGATTTAGGTCGGGTCAAATTGGTTTAAGACTTTCCTCATTGTAAGGTGTTCAATTCGATATGTGGTACACTCAAAATGGATAACGGGTAAATGAGAAATTGATTCTCGAAATTCACTTGTTGAGAGGGAGAAGTTGGAAATTTCCGAAGGTAGAACTAAACGTAGCACTACCGTCGGTTAATGGTCGTTCTAACCTCTCTTCATAAGTGTGATGTTGAATGCATATTTAATACAAAGGTTCATCCTCCCCTATAAAAGATTGGCAACAGCTTTTGGAGTCAGACAATGTACACACACAACAAAAGAGTACACACGACTTGAGCACACAAAATACTCGTTGCATAGTCTTGAAAGAAAAACTCTGCCAAACTTCTGATAAAACTTCCCAAGTTCTACCCTTTGTTCCAGTTTGCCGTTGCAACATATTGAGTGCTCAATACGGTTGTTCGTCAGTTATCGTATCTTGGGAAACTGACACTACAACGCTCCTAGCACCGTGGGAGGTAGTGAATTAATTTTAAGGATAGTGTGCGTTGCACACGCTTTGATTGAACATGTGCGAGTTCTTTGTCCAGTTCCTTCAACCATTTTCTTAATTTTCTTAATTTCTTAATTCGTTTTAATTTCGGAAAAACAAAGGAAATCAGAGTTTCCCCAACACATTCTAACTTGATCATCTTTAGAATAAAATAAGATAGTTATCATCACCTTTAGGCCCTATCCTGAAATTATATTTTATCAATTCGGGAGCTGAAAGATAGATGAATTATCAATTCGGGACCTGAAAGATGAAATGTATCGATAGAGGACCCGGATGATGAAAAACTATCAATCTAGGACCTAACATTTCATAAGTTTTTTTTTTAATTTTTTATTAATTCCATTGCTAATATTTCGTGAATTTTCCTTCACAAAAGTTTATTAGTTTAATAAAACTAAATATTACTTAAAATTTTTAATCATTAGAGTCCTAGATCGAGAGTTTTCAATCATTAGAGTCCTAGATTGAAGATTTTTCATCATTCGGGTCCTATATCGATACATTTCATCATTCAGGTCCTGAATTGATAATTTGTCTATCTTTCAGGTCCTGGAATGATAAAATTCCCAAAGTTTTTCATCATAACAAAAATAGTTTTTTTCAAAGAATAAGAATGTTTTCTTTTGGACTGTTTTCAGTCTCAGACCAGATAAGACTAGGCATTTGTAGTTATAAAATACACAAAGATCGAATATTTACCCACCAAACTAGTTCAGATCAAATCTAATCAAATCAGACCAGACTATCTGAGTAAAAAAAACATGCGGACACCCATGGAGGATAATACATTCTGGCTTATGAATGTAATTTTTTTTTTCATTTGTGAAGACAACAACGCAATTAAGAAATATATACAGTCTAATCTACCTCCAACATTCAATCTGATTTTTCCTGTTTCATAACAATTTTTCATTAAATGTGCAAAAATAGCTCTTTACATGTAATTCGCCCTCAGCTAGCAGCATCTTGGACGGGAGCAAGACTTTTAGTGACAATGAAGCTCATTCTTCATCGAAGCATCACCCTCCATCCCAATCCCATCTCAGCTACAGCAAGAACGAATCGCTCATACATATCATCATCAATCCATCGTGAAGAAGCTGAAAAGAGGAAGATAGAGTTGAGAGTATGCACAAACAGGACGTGCAGAAGACAGGGTTCTCTAGACTCCCTTCAAGTCCTGTCTGGAATCGCGCCGCCGCATGTCGCCGTCACCTCCTGCGGTTGCCTCGGAAAATGCGGCACCGGACCAAATCTCGTAGTCTTCCCCGGTGCCGTCTTTATCAAGCACTGCCACACCCCTGCTCGGGCTGCCGAAACGATGTCGTTCTTCTGCCTTGACCAGGATTATAATGACATTGAAAATGAATGCAGGAAGTGTTTGGAGGCACTAGAATTGAGGAAGGCAGCCGAGGATGAGATGGCTAAGGGTGATTTCTCCAATGCCTACCATTTACTCTCTCAGGTACATGCCATACATATCTAAAAAAATAATGAATTATCTTCCTTCCTTCTTTCCTGTATTCCTTTACATTGTTTTTAGTCATTTTGAATTGATGTACTGTGGCAGAATTTAAGCGCTACTAAAATCAATTGATGGGTAATTAATGCTTGTTTCTGTAAAGTGAAACAAAAAAACTCTATTTAGTAGTGTCATGTGTATGTGAGAAACAAGATGAGTATATGATGGAAATAGTACCGGAATTAGAATCTAGGTAAGGCAAATATATTATATTAAGAAAGCTTGGATTTTTTCTCCCAATTAAGTTTGATTATTTCTTTTGTTATTTATATGATGATAGTAGTTTAATGAGTGCATTTGGTCAAACATAGTTGGAGGTAATCATATTCGCGCAATGAGGAGGGTGTTACAATTTAGTTGCAGCATGTGAATGCATTGGCTTATTTCTCTATACGCTTAAAGGCTAGTAAAGCAACCTCCATCAAAATAGTAAATATATTCGAAATATTGAATGAGTTTTTTGTTAGCATATCCATCAATAAGAACATATAATTACAATTTGAACAATTAGAGAGATTCAAAGACCCTTTGTGCTAGAAACGTGGTCAAACCAGTAATCACATCGTACATTGAAATATATGGAGTTTCTTTAATTCAATGAATCGTGTTTGCTAATCGACCAATATTGTTGGCAATCAGTTTGATCATAACTTATTCTGACATTTTACTTGATTTCATCATCAATGTATAATATCCATCTGTATTTAGTATTTTTCCAGAACCAAATTTGGACAAACTGACTTGTAATGACTCAGATGTCAATGGAGATAATCACTGTTGTTTACCTCTTTGAGTTTTTATTCAACCTTATTTTATAGTAGTATACTTTAGCCTCCGGTGTTGATCGATTGTTTTTTACCTCTTTGAGTTTTTATTCAACCTTATTTTATAGTAGTATACTTTAGCCTCCGGTGTTAATCGATTGTACTCCAATTGATTTACAGAACATATTTGTGTTAATAATCAGATTGAATAAGCTCAGAGGTTACAGTTATCTTGTGGATGATTGAGTGACTTGAGTCAACAAACAGGAGTGGTGCAGAGGGTCACTGATTTGAAGTTTTATCTGTTCTGCAGGCTATTGATCTAAAACCATTTGGTGGCATCCATATCTCGTATAGAAACAGGTAGTTATTTAAATCAGCTCTTTTGCATTCAATGGTGAGATCAAGAAATAATTACCCCAAATATGACTAAAAAATAGCTACTCTCCTTAAGCAAGACTAAGTAATATTGTGTATCTATTTGGTCCTCAGATAAAGAAGATTACCTTGTAGTTATTCCTAAAGTAATATGTACTCAGTCATACAATTATTGAGAAAAAAAATATTGGTTCTCATAGTTCAGGAAATTTCTCTTATATCAAATATGCTTGCAATAAAATGCAAAATATGTCATTCTCTGTAATACTACATCCGCCCCCCCTAACATTGGTACAAGAGAAGGTGGTGGGAATTCTAAGAAAAGTGAGTTTTTGTGGTTAATATTGAGTTGATAAAGGGAGAATAAGGTAACACCGATTTAGAACCACACGAATGTTATCAAATTTGGTATGGGACAATCCTGTGGGACAGATAAAAAGGAAAAACAGGATAATCTTAGCGGGACGGAAGGAGCAATAAGTATGGATTGTATTTGATAAATGGCTTTAACGTAAATCTCAATTCACCTTATGTTGTTATTACTCTGAACAATTGTTTTTACATATTCAGGTCAGTTGCTAGGCTCACAATGGGAGACTCAGCAGAAGCACTTCTGGATGCTAATGAGGCTCTTAGTATCGCTCCAAGTTATTCAGATGTAAGTTTCTTATTGCTACGGCTATTAAGTCACTTTTGGGTTTTCTTTTCCCCATTTGTTACTAAGAGACAGAATTAATAGGCAGCTTAGTTACTTACCTAAATTGATAACCGCAGTTCTGATTTGGTCCTTTAAGTCTACACTTGGTGCTATGTTTGCATTTGGATTATTGTTCATAATAAGACTAGAACATAACTGCTTTGGCTACTGTTAGGAATCTGCCTATTTAGTATTTTAATAGGGTATTTGAAAGGAGAAATAAAGGGGCTGGGGGTCAATTTAGTAATTACTTTAGGTATTTTAGTCCCTGTGTGGACTTAATGCTATAAATAGGAAGGGGGGTAGCTTAATAAAAGAGACTGATATTTTGATTATCTGTTGCCTTGTTGCCTAAGTCCCGGTTGCCTTTGTTGCCTACGGTTTATCTTCTTCCTTCAATAAACACTCGTTCCCTATCCTTTATCAGATCCGTACGTGTTTGTTTACTGTATTGCTCAGATCGTTGATAGGTACCTAACATTGGTATCAGAGCATCACCGCTCCTGGAGATCGGATTTGAAGTGTGACTACTGCAGAGTTTTCGTTTCAGGGTTAAGACCGGATCTAAAATGGAAAATCGCTTTGATGCGTGGACCGCGTGGCAACAGGAGATGAGGGCGATGATCACAAACTTCGCCACAACGATGAAGGAACAAATTCAGAGCAACATCGAAGCATCTATAGCAGCGATAATGGAACAAGTTCCCTCCAGGAGAAATTCACGATCATCGCATCGGCGGGCTTCTAACAGTTCGCAGATGCGAACTAAGTCTCCCAGTGGATCGCGAACCTCATCATCCGCCAACAGTTCACTACCAAGGCTGACACGATCGAGAGAAGAAGCTTCACGTTCGCAGATATCATCGCAAACTGCTTCATCGCAAGTGGTTTCTTCTCAGTCACGAACAACTCCTCATAATTCATCGCTAAAATCCTCGCAAACAGCTTCGCCCAGTTCACGACCACGAATGACTTCTTATTCTCACTCGCGAACAGATTCTCCCAGTTCGCACTCGCGAACAGTCTCTTCCAGTCCGACCTTGCTGTCTGAGTCGCAGGAGTCAAGCAATCCACGGAAACCTCTCTCTGAGGATGCGTCCACAGAGAACTATGATGAACATAAGGAGAAGTTCACCATTGCAACTGGACCTGAAGCTAGCGCACTGGATAATGTTTCCCTTGCTATGGCTGTTGAGACTCACTTGTTTGCTCAGTCTCCTTCTAAAGGTCTTGAGTGCACTTGGTCCAGTAGGGGACCGGGGTCTCAATAAGTATGACTAGGAAAAGTGTGGCTCCAGTTCCTACGGGCACCCTTCCACGAGTCCAATTGATGAATGGAACATCTATGTCATCTCATTCGGCTTGGGGTGCAGTTGGTCTACTGATAAGTGGCAAGAAGACTGAGGGCATTTTTGTGAACCTGAACAGTGCATGGAAGGCTCTAGAAAATACAAATACTCCGGTGGGATCTTTGCAAGAAGAAAAGTTAATCTACGGAGAAGGGCTTCTACAAGTTAAAAGAGCTTATGAGTATACTCAAAAGTCAAAGCACTTCCCTTGGGTATGGTATCAAGTCAAGATAAACCAAGCGGGGGTGTCAACTCCTACATCTCAAGTGATGTACCTGAAAGGGACTAATGCTTCTAACCGATCAACTGAGGGGGCTGTTGAGATTCCACCAAAGTTTCAGGGTGATGCAAGTAGTCTAGAGCAAATGGGTCCATATGAAGAATCTATTCAGTGGTATGATATTGGTGGGAAGATGGATGCACGTTCATGGGAAGGGTTTCGGGTAAAGACTGGGGGTACCAAAGATAAAACCAGTGCTAGTGACTTTATGGATTTGACTGTGGTGGATGTTGAAGGACAGGGCCGAGCTCTTTTGGGTGCAGATATTGTCTTAGTCCTGAGTGCCTGGGAAAATGAAGGGGTAGGGATTGATCCACAAACTAATGCAATTGAAAGATCACTTGGTACTCACTCAAATGTCAAAGTTGGTATGGCAGTAAAGGGCTGCAAATTGGTACTCTTTGCAATGTGGGACTCATCTGGTCCCGGACTGAGATGGGCTAATGTGTTAGCTCTTGAGGGCATTGTGGAAGAAAAAGTTCATGCAATAAAGGACTCTGGAGCTGTTATCAAATTTAAATATCATGGTGATCCTTTTGGATTTGTTTCAGAATACCAGATAGGTGGAATTAGTGTGAAACTGGGCACTACTATTCAGGCTGCTATAACTGATGCCCCAAAAATAGAGTACCTCATTGATTTCTCATTAAAACCAGAAATTGTTAATGGCCTCGTAGTTGCCAGAAAGTTTCTGGATGGGTTGAACACTCCTTATGAATTTGATCAGCTGATCTTTCTCCAAACAGGAGAAAGATCAGCTGGAGGTACGACTAGAAGTGGCTAGCTTGCTTTGGGATCTCTTGGCTATACCCGAATTTGTAATCAATGTGGTTTTGCAACCGTTAGCCTTGGAATTTTTGAAGAGGTGGATTGATCAAAAGCTTGGTCAAAGTGGGGATGGTGATAGGGACAATGCAGAAATGGGTGTCCTTAAAAAGGTTATAGTTTGTTGGCTATGTGATCCCTTTAGAGATGAAACCTCTCAGATTTTTTCTATTTTAGGGGAGATACTGCTGAATTATGATGAAGATCTGGGTAACCAAGTTGCTGCGGTTCTCTATGATGTGGCAGCTGAAATTACTACAAGGGCAGCTGGATTTTATCTTGCAGAACCTTTATATGCTGATATTGGTTACAAGGAAGAGGCTTCAAGTGTAATTTCAGGGATTTTTCATTTCCAGTTTCTGCTCCTGTTTGCTGTGAAAGATGTGATGATGAAAGTGAAAGAAATGAAGCTCCTAGATCAGAAACCAAGGAGGTACTGGGAAGGAAGAGGTTCCAGGATGAAGAGGAAGTTCAAGATCAAGGCTGTGTCTTATTACCCACCTTGAGGGCAAGGTGGTTATTTAGGGGGGGGGGGAGTAATGTTAGGAATCAGCCTATTTAGTATTTTAATATGGTATTTGAAAGGAGAAATAAAGGGGCTGGGGGTCAATTTAGTAATTACTTTAGCTATTTTAGTCCCTGCGTGGACTTGATGCTATAAATAGGAAAGGGGGGTAGCTTAATAAAAGAGACTGATATTTTGATTATCTGTTGCCTTGTTGCCTAAGTCCCGGTTGCCTTTGTTGCCTACGGTTTATCTTCTTCCTTCAATAAACACTCGTTCCCTATCCTTTATCAGATCCGTACGTGTTTGTTTACTGTATTGCTCAGATCGTTGATAGGTACCTAACAGCTACTATGTTCTTGTTCATAAGATGCTATTTCTTTATTCATAGATTAAGGAAGTCATTAATTGAATAAACATTACTGCAAAGAGATCATTAAAAACTAAAAAGAAATATTATATTGGTGGTCATATCTAGGGAAACAGAATATGTTTCAGTCACATATAGTTAATTTTCCTGTTATGTTTCGACAGGTAGCACATAATCTATACTAATGAGTCAAATAAACATATACATACGGTTAACATACCCAATATGCCCTACTCAGAAGTAGGTTATAGGAGGGTGAGGTATACTCATATATGCATGATTTTAAAAGGCGTTTAGCCTTTACGCACTTGAGGCGCAAAGGCGGTCGGTAATAGCCTGGAAGGCTTAAACTTCACCTTCTGCTAACAAGGCTTACGCCTTAAATTTGCTGAGGCGTTGATGCGGACTGTGGGCGCAAGGCGTACACGAGGCGTTCGCCTCTAATTTTACGCAAGGTTGGGCTTTTTTTTAAAAAATATATCGGGTGCCTCAAATTTTCTCTCCTAAAATATAAAATACCTGGATATTTTATTGCTTACCCACAGCCTTAGGTCTTCCAAATTCCAATCGATGGTCTTTCACTCTTCTACGAGACTAGATATTAAAAAACTAGAAACAACGACTTGAAGAAGAGCTGCTGAAGCTCGGTACAGAGACTTCAGGAGTTGCTTCGCCGGTTCGTCTAAGCAATAATAAAATATCCCACCGCCCAACTTCTATAATTTCTTATAGTGTTTATTATTTAACTTTTTTATTTAACTTTTTAGTTATTTAAAGGTTTTATTTTGAGCTATTTAAAGTTATTAAATAGTATTAAATTTCGTCCAACCTTTCTGATCTTTATGTGTTTGTCATTTAACGTTACTAATGTAATTATTAAGCATTTTGTTTAATCTGTAAAGTTATCATATAAAACTATCATTTAACTTAATAATTTATTTATTTGTTTAATACTGCGCACTTTACTAGTTTACTTGACTTAAGATTTACATTTTAATTTGAAATATTATAGTTAAGTTCATTATAGTTTGGTTTTATTTTTATTTATTTATTAAAGTTGATTATCAATCATTATTTTTTTTTGTCTTGGAAGTTTAGTGTTTTTTATATTTCATTTTTATGCTATTTTGACTTGAATATTTTATTGTTATGTTCTTTTTACTCGTAATTTTGTTTAGTTGCATTATTCTTATGGATTATCTATACTATCTGATATGTTGTACGCTTTTAGACAATTAAATTTGAGGCTTACGCCTCGTTACGCCTCGAGGCTTACGCCTCGTGAGGCTATTGCCGAACGCCTCGGGGCTCGATTTCGCCTTTCAAAACCTTGCATATATGTATAAGGTATCCCATACATGTACTTCAAAAAGATTAACATGAGTACAAAATGCTAGGCTTTGCCAAATACTCGCTCTGTCCAAAAATAAGCCTTATTTGAGTGAAGTACAACTCTTTACAAAACTCACTCAACATACCGGGTTTTTTAAGAGTTGTGATAGTCATTTATACCATTTCTAATGTATTTCCAACATTGCTAGGAATATAGTTGACTAAAAATACCACATGCTTGACTTTGAGAGTTTGCGTGATATTTTTTACCGGACATGAAATTTACTTAAAAAATCAAGTTGACTAAAAACTGTACTTTTTTGGGTGGAAACAAAATCTTGAAACAATTTTTCTTTCAAAATGGAGGGAGTATTTGTGTGTGGATTTTAAGGGGATTATTTTTAGAAAAAATTCCACTGATATTACTCCTGGAAAAGTGATTGAACAAAAATGTGATATAGTAATTATTAGTCACTATAATTGTGTTCAAAGTATAGATAATAATACTAGGTCACTTTTGTTAGTAATACTATTCAGCGATGGTGTGATTTCATCCGACGGACCTTGTCTCCCAAGCGAAGGTGGACTGTTTGGTCGGCAATGGCGGTTGTGCGGCTCCAACTCGGAGAAGGCGACAAACTCTGGCCGCCGATAGGAATCTGCAATCTACCTCCACGTAATTAGAGGATGACCTCAACGCTGTTCGTGAGCGGTGCAGGGTAGCCTACTGCAATGGAGTGCTTCGACAGGTGATGGGGCGTGCAGTCTACAACCTCAATCGACTGGATATATACAAGGCATGGTAGATCATTGGTATATAAGACCAGTCTAACTAAACAGAGCATGAAGTGACTTGGAGGGCAGGTTGTGACTGAATTGTAGAGCAGATATTTCTTAAAATAGTGGCGGTGATGGCAGCGACGATACCAATGCTGATGGTGATGATCATGATGAAGTACCTCTCTGGAGCACCAGTTTTAGATTTTAGATCTATTCTAGTCAGTTTTGTATAGAGATTATTGAGGTGTAGTATGTTAGTAATTTAGTTTGATGACATTGTAAATTTATTTAGCTATTCAATTAAAAAAAACTAAAAACTCTCATTTTTACACAGTTTTAACTGAGATACACTTTTGCAGGCTTACATTTGCCAAGGTGATGCTTTCATGGCTATGGACAAGATTAATGCTGCCAGGAATTCCTATTCAGTCGCTTTAGATCTGGATCCCTCCATCCGTCATTCCAAATCATATATGGTGCGTATTTAGTTGTCTACATCGATGACTTATGTGAGGCCATTAAGCTCTCCTAATTTACATCTGATTTTATCTGGTACATCTATGCTTTAGTTTTTCTTTGATTCCAATATGCACAAAATTAGAAATCCCTATCTTATTTTATGGTACAAGTCTAAAGTTTTCCAGAGATTCTTCACATTTCAAAATCCTGGAGAGCATTTGTATTTTTTTCCATTTGCTAATGTGACTTGGATACATCTAGTGCACCTGGCAACACATCTAACTAATGCTACATCAGAACAAAAAAAAATGATCAATAGTTATGAATTTAATTTTCTTATATTACATGTTCTCAATATTTTAATGTTATAACCATACTCCTCCAAAGACAGTACTTGGTATTGGACACTAATTCGGTTTGGTTTGATGGTGCTGTGTTTTTACACAAATGCTTGCAGTTCATTAGGATTGAGAAGCTGTTCCGTTCACCTGATCTGAATGTTTCTGATCTGAATTTTTTAAGTTCTGATCTGATCTGATCTGAATTTTTCTGATTTGATCTGATCTGAATCTTTCTGATATGATCTGATCTGATCTGAATCTTTCTGATCTGATCTGAATGTTGCTGAACTGATCTGAATGTTACTGATTTGATCTGATCTGATCTGAATGTTTCTGATCTGATCTGAATTCTTCTGATCTGAATCTTTCTAATCTGATTTGAATATTTCTATAATTATAATTATAATTATAATTATTAGATTTATAATTGTAATTAAAAATATAACTTAAGTAAAATTACAATTATAATCATAACTATAAAAAAATAATAATTAAAATTAAATTTAAAATTATAATAATTATACTAATTACACTAATTATAAGTACAAATACAATTATAAATGTAATTATATTTTTAATTATGATTAATTTTATAATTATTATTGTAATTATAATTATAATATTTATTTCTATAATCATAATTATATCTGTAATTACTAATTTAAATATATAATTACTCCGAAGTAATAATAATTACAACAATAACAACAAGAAGAACAATCATATTAATAATAATGATGATTATAATTATAATTACATTGTAAATCATAATTATAATTATAATTATAAATATATTATATTATATTATATTATATTATATTATATTATATTATATTATATTATATTATATTATATTATATTATATTATATTATATTATATTATATTATATTATATTATATTATATTATATTATATTATATTATATTATATTATATTATATTATATTATATTATATTACATTACATTACATTACATTACATTACATTACATTACATTACATTACATTACATTACATTACATTACATTACATTACATTACATTACATTACATTACATTATATTATATTATATTATATTATATTATATTATATTATATTATATTATATTATAATAATAATTTTATATTATTAACATTATTATTATTATATTATTAATAATATTATTATATTAATATATTAATATTATTAACAATAATTATAATATAATAATCATAATTAATATATTAATAAAATTGATAAATCGTGTTTGAATTTTTTGATCTGATCTGATCTGAATGTTTCTGATCTGATCTGAATGTTTCTGATATGGTTTGATCTGGTCTGAATCTTTCTGATCTGATCTGAATGTTGCTGATCTGATCTGAATCTTTCTGATCTGATCTGAATGTTTCTGATCTGATCTGATCTGAATCTTTCTGATCTGATCTGATCTGATCTGAATAAAATAAGATTAAGGAATAAGTAATAAGATTAAGACGAACGGAACAGCTTCTGAGTCTCTGACAGACTATTCATTGTGTACTTTAGCTAACCCGAGGCACATATTTCTTTTTTAAATGCATTCCACAACAGAATGAATTATACTACGGAGTAATAAATTGTCAAAAGTCTGAACTTCACATTTGACTTAAATAGTAGTAATGTGCCAGATTGCCTCGATATGTATTACTCTCTACATCTTTCCTTTGCAGTCCATCTCACTAAAATTATCTCGTACAGTCGTACCAAATTTGGTAAATCCACGTAAATCCACTTTTCTTAATAATCACACTAGCTCCTCATGCCCCAATGCTTTATTATTCCTATTAAATCATTGGCACCTTTTTTTATGTTCAGATTCGGATTGCTAAGCTCAAGGAGAAATATGCCTAATGGGTGCAACAGACCGCTCCAACATAGATTGGTACTTTTTTGAAGTACGGAACGATCGGATCAGTATATATAAGTGCTACTAAACATCACATTGTCTTCAAAAGGATTGTTTACTACTCAGTTGCCAACTATTATAGTGTACAAAAAAGGCGCTCATTTTTGCCAATATAAGAGCAATTAAACTAGTTGGCCATGCCTTCAAGTTCATTCCTCTTTCCTTTGGTTAATTGACCTGCCTCTAACTACATTACTACATCAATGGTCATAAATAGAGTTTTGCTTAAGTAGTACGATAGTCTGTGAGATGAAATTAGTGAGGTCCACATGGAAAGATTTCAAACTTCTTGAACCTCTCCAACAGCCCTTTGCCACTGCCATTGTTCCCATGTTGAACGATTTTTTTCTTGACACCAGCGAAATTACCACCAGCTGACCCACCACTGCTACTAAACCAAGCAGCCGAAGAAGAGGAAGAGGATGAAGAAGAAGAAGAAGAAGAAGCAAAGACTCCATCATGGACTTGAAAACAGCACCCTTTAAAGCCTTTCACCTTCTTTCCGCTGTTGTTCCTCTTCTTCTCTACTTCATCATGCTTGACCAGCTGCTCATAATACTCCCTATTCCTCTTCTCCAGCCCTTGTATCTGCCCTTGAAGCTCCTCCAGCTTCCGGCTGAGCACAAAAACCCTGTGGTCCTCCCTCATTTTCAACAGGCACCTTGCCAGGTCAGCTGCCTTCCTCTTCATGAAAGTAGTCTCGGATGCCAGCCCTTGGTTCTCCTCCACCAACTCAGAGACCTGGTACCCGAGCCTAGCGTTCTCGTTCAGTAAAATCAACCTCTCGGCCTCAAGCACATCCAGCAGGCTCCTCTGCAACTCCATCTTCCTAGACGACTCCACCCCGCGTCTCTCCAACTGCTCCAGCTCATGAAGGATCATGTCACACTCAACCGTTTTCATCACTAAGTCAGCAATGATCATATCTGGGTCCCCAGCTTTTGCTTGATGGTGATGGAACTGGCCCAGTGGTGGTTGATAAGATAGAGAGCTCTCGGCATCATCAGATGAATCAATGGCATTGTCTCCCCCCCGGTCGAGATCTTGGTGGATGTCGGCAAAGTGAATGGACAGAGCGGAGTGGTGGTGGTGAGTCTTCGACAGTGACTGGCAGTAACGGTCAGCCAGGGATAGGTAACTATTGTACAAATCTTGGAGCAAAGCAATTAGCTGAGGACGTTGCTGGTAGTAGCAGTCTGCACGTTTTGCAAAACTGTCATCTGCACTATCACTGCCTTCCCCTGTCAAGTTCAACCCCAACAGCTTCATCCTCTCATCCAAATCTAGCCATACAAAAAAGAAGAAGAGAATGTTCAGTAAATGCATTGGAGTGATTAAAGGCAGGATAGTCACAGATAAACAGCTTGCTATGGGGAATTACTACTGTGTAGAGACTCGTCTAATCTATATTTTTTAGTAGTATTTGTTTTAGTATCAACTCAATAAGAAATTTTAGAAAAACAGAATCAATATTTTTTGGGTGTTACACTCTTTGCACTCTTTAATTATTACTTCTACCAAAAACCATACTACCTCAGTTCTCAGTTCTAACTAATTGCAAAATGTTGAATTCTACATTATTCACATGCTCTACTTTGACTAGATTTTATCTATTCAATCATATCAATCATCATTTACCCTAGTGCCTCAAAGGCTCCCACCTACGGTGGGGTAATGGGGGGTCGGATGTACGCAGTCTTACCCCTGCACTAAAGCACAGAGAGACTGTTTCCGGATGACCCATAATGAAAATCACGTCCAAAATTGCATGAACTGACTGCTGCTTCATAACAAAGAAGAGCAAACATTTTGTTGAGCCGTTTTGCTTTATTCCATCATATTCTCAAGCCAAAAAATAATGAATCTTTGGCTCCATTGCAAATGATGGAAATACTAGATTTTATCTATTAATGTGTTAGAAATATTTTTTTGAAAGTATTGTTATATTCTTGTCATTTTGAAATTTCAAAATATGATTTTTAAAGCTTTTTATTAGTAACTTCCTCCATCTACTTGAATTTCTATTGTTTACTAGAAAAAGTCACTTTTTAATTTTTATTCTTACCTTTGCTAATTTATCATTAGCTTTTATGCTGTGAAACCATTGTTGATGTGACTAAAATCCAATTTGAAAGACAATTGGGAGGCAATTGATCCAAGTTGAAGAATCATGAGTGCCACGCATGGACCTAGTCTGGCCCAGGCCAGAGTCGGGTACGGTATTGCTTGGGAATGGACCAAGTCTGTTTTACCGTCCTGAGTCAAGACCGGTTACCCGACCAGGTAGTAGGGGTACCCAATCCTGCTTAGTGTATTTTAGGACCGAATCGGGCGATCCCGGACTAGACTTGGACCCATTCCATGCCTAATGAGTGGTGTCATTTACTACTATAATATGAAGTACGAACAATAACCCATGGGTACATTCTCCCCTATATTTTACTTTGAAAACTTATCATCTAATCAATAGATGTTACTACTTACTAGTATGTTTTTGGACGAAACATATGTATATACATATAATTTGTTTTTTGAAAGAGATAATATGTATAAACTTATCTTTCATGTTTTTAGTATGTAGTCACTAACTATAAAATTGGTTTGCAAAATGTTACTAGTAGCATGAACAAGAAATAAAAAATGATGTAGTCAAATTTTACGTAGAAAATAAACAAAAGTGATATTCTAAAAGAAGAAACACAGAACTTTGTAGGAATATCTTTGATGTTTTTTGTTTGAACTTCATAAGCTATTATAGTATTGCTACTGGACCACAAGATAATTGACTTGGCACACATGATTTTATTATTGATGATATGGTCAAAAAATAGAACGCTTGGGCCTATGTCATGCCACGTTAGGTGACAGAGAAAGCAATGGTAGTCGGTGACATTGAAATCTTTAGCAGTTTGAAATTTAAGGCCAAATCTGCTCAAGTGCTGACTAATTTATTTCGTCCCACTCAGAGCGAATATGTAAAATAAACAGAAAAAAAGGTGACTAATGATAGGTCGGTGCCGGGAAGAACATAATTAAAATCTCAAGAGAGGGTATGAAACCACAAATTCAATCATCATGGATGGATTGGTGTATTTTGGTGGAATAAAAGTGTGTTCTCGGTCCTCACTTTTGTAATATGGAATAACATGATAAATCGAAACAAAAATGCTACTTGTGCACTTGACTTGCACGCTCGGTTCCACGTTTAAGTGTATTTTGTCTGGATACAAATAATTGATTTCCAGACATAATAAATGTTTGTGATCACAAATTGTATGTGCACCAAACATTTCAGCTTTTTGGGATCACAAACAGTTCCCTTTACTAAAAATGAAATCAATTGTCTATACACAGACAATAGATAGAGAGCATATATGACTCCATCCATCTAACAGTTTCATCCTGCCTTATATACCCTCCCCAGCTACTCGATCAAATTAGTTTGGGCAAATGATTGGGCGATTTAAAAGTTGCTCCAAAACGAGGCACACAAACTAGGAACACACCATTCATAAGACAAAACATGGTCGGCCATCTTGCAAAATTATTGAAACCTTTTTGGCATTTTATCACTAGACTTCTATGGATAGAGCATATAAAAGCATACAATAATTGAGTGTTCATGTTTGGATTCTTGTGGGCATCTACACTTATAGTCTGTGGAACGTGACCCACCAAAGGAACCAAATATATCGAAATTTGTGTTCATATCTTTGACACAATTGAGCTTTTTATTAACCCTTAATATTTTGAGAAAATTATCTCTAAAATAAAAGCAGTTAAAAGCAAAATTATCTTCAAGATTGAATTGTTAGTTGAAATTTGGTATGAGTGAACCAGACTTAATAAATAAGATGCTCAAAACATTTCATAAAAAAATTTCACCGGGAACTGCCCCAAATGACGACGGTCGGACAGAGCCTCCTATATAAGGGCTTATTTGACCTTTTTATGTAAGTTCGAAGGTCTATTTGACATTTTCCCCTAAAATTTATTATTCCATTTTCGAAACAAACCATAAGTCAAGGACTGATGTGCCTTGTCCTGATTATGAGCACAATAACGTGTTGCAGCTGCGCGTCAGAAAAATAAGAGATGGAACAACTGTTCAAAGTAAGGCATTTACGCAACGTACTTTTTTGGTGTTTTCGTTTTCTCTCTTTTTATTTTAGATTCAAATTTTGAAAACCCAAGTATAAAGTTACTGCTGGCAGTGTGCTATGGGCGAAAGAGATTTTACATAAGTAGGAGTAAAAGATACTACAGGCTGTTTTTTACTTTTTAGCGTAGCATAGCTTTACTGTGTCCCGATATTACAAAGGCAAGGAAGAAAGCGACCCTTCGTCTCTCTTTGATTCCATACGATCTCCCATTCAATGTATGTGTGTACCATTGTATGGCATGTAAGATTTTTTACAGTCAATTCCCTTTTGGTTACATTATTTTTTTGTCTATCAAGCTTTTTATTAAGATTATTTTATCAAGTACACTATAACTTTTCATTTCGGAATTGTTTCACATTAAGAGTCCATTTGATAAAACTGAAATTGACTGAATCAACTTATTCTATTGAAAATTATGAATTTCTGGCTGAACTGATTGGATGAGCCCATTATGCTAATTTATATAAAAAAAAACTAGTAAAATAAAAAAAATATACTTCGTATATAAAAATATGGAGTAGCTAAAATGATTTTTTTTACATTCTTCTAAACATATTATAGTATCTATTCTAGAGCTAAAATGATTCTATACAGTAACTTTAGCAAATAGAATCACAAAACTAACCTTAATCTTATGTTTTTTATTACATAATTCAGGACACGAAATCAAAAGTCACACGTTTGAAAAAAATTAGACTGATTAACCAAAAAACATGATCACCAAATGGACTCTAAATGTTACTCTTATTGGCAAAAAATTTACCACAAAAGAAGATAAAATATAGAAAAACAAGAAATAAAGATAGAAAAATAAGTTGAATCACAGATTCACTCCTTTAAAAGCAAAGTGACAATTGTTTTTAGACAAACAAAACATGAAAGTTGGGCAAGTCTAATGGGATGTATGGGATATTAATTTTTGAAACTCTAAAACATTTCCTCAAAAAAAAACTCTAAAACATTAATTATCTGACAGAGTAAAAATATTGTGTTTAGAGTTTTGAATAAAGTTCTATATATTAATTATTTTTTCTGATACTTGGTATATCATTAAAAAATAGTATTCTATCCGTCTCATTTTACTTGTCCTAATTTCCTTTTGGGAAAAGGTGCAAATAGGCCCATGTACTAACAAAAAAAGGTCAAATAAGCCCTTTTTTGGGAGGCTTTGTCCGGCCGTCATCATTTGGGGTGGTTCCCGGTAGAATTTTTTGATGAAATTTTTTGAGCATCTTATTCATCAAGTCTAGTTTACTCATACCAAATTTCAACTAAAACGTCAATCGGGAAGGCATTCAAATGAATTCTTGAAGATAACTGCGCTTCTAACTGCGCAGTTATTTTCAAGAATTCATTTGAATGCCTTCCCGATTGAAGTTTTAGCTGAAATTTGGTATGAGTAAACTAGACCTGATGAATAAGATGCTCAAAAAATTTCATCAAAAAATTCCACCGGGAACCACCCCAAATGGCGATGACCGGACAGAGCCTCCTAAATAAGGGCTTATTTGACCTTTTATGGTTAGTACATGGGCCTATTTGCACCTTTTCCCTTTCCTTTTTGTTTTGTTCCAAAATATGTGATATACAATATTTAGTTTTATTATACTCAAATTTCAATCATAACTTTTACTTTTTTGAATGTTTTATTAATAATGGTGTTAAATGAAAGTAAGACCGACACATAATCATGCATTTCAAATTCTTGAAACTTTACCTGAGACGTGTTACAACTTTTATGCCCTTAACTTCGACTCAAAATAAATTGGTTGAGAACATTCACTCAAAATAATGGAGCTAGTTGTACACTTTTTGTGTACACGTGTCTGTCACCGCAATCCAAGTTGTCTGTCGACAGATAAAAGTTGGACAGACAAGTGTACAACTTTTGTATACACAAAAAGTGTATAACTTTTGTTTATACCAGACATGTTTCCTAAATGAATACTGAGTATAGCTAGTTTTATTGTGGTACACACTAATTTCCGCATGGCTATACCACACATGCACCACCAACTGACAAACATGAAAAATACAGTACTATACTTGTATACTTGTTGGACAAATATTCCGCATGAAATATAAACAATCTACTTCGATCTTTTTGGTACGAACGTCAAATATAAACACATGAAAAATACAGTACTACTTTGGACACCTTTTTTCACATGAAAAATTCGCATCATTAGTTTCATTATTTTTCCAGGGCCGGTCCTGATATAGGGGCAGGATGGGCGGCTGCCCAGGGCCCACCAGGAAGAAGGGCCCATAAATTATTTAGGAGTAATATATATATTGAGTTCTCGTTCACCTCGGGCCCACAAATCTATTTGAGACGCTTTCGGATGAAATTGTTTGATGAAAGTTTGTGAGTATGTTTTTCATTAAGTGTAGATTAGGTCAAAAAAATGTCAAATCAAAATTCAATTGGAAAATCTGTTAAATAAATTATTGAAAAACAGTGTGCTTTATGTATGTTTAAATATCGCAATGTTTTTTTTTAATAATTTATTTAACTAACTTCTTAATTGAATTAGAAATTGAAATTTTATGTAAATAATCTAATCTTTATGAAGAACATGCCTACAAAATTTTATCAAAAAAATTTGACCAGATCATTTTGTCAAGTGCGCCTGACCAAATCATTTCCTTATACTCTAAATCTCTAATACTCCGTAAAAGATACCCCTCAATCCTCATATCCGTAGACTGAGCCACAACGACAGAACTACACACGAAACACAACTAGATGACTTTCTACCTTCCTCACAAAAGCCGAGAATTTAAAATTAAAATGTTCTTTTAACAATGCCTAAAGAATTGTTTTGTATGGCTTATGATACCAAGTATTTTTAGGAACAAAAACATTTACTTGTGTAATGAATTTTATTTTTGACTTGAAGCTTTTGTAATACATTTCTATAATATACGGAATATATAATTAGGAGCCTATTTTTAGTCTTTTGTCCCGGGCCTATAAATTGTCAGGACCGGCCCTGTATTTTTCTGATGCTCCAAAATTAAGATTTTTGGGTTCTTGATTTTTTGCACTACACAACCCCTTTGATCAAAAGATGCAAAACGTATGGTTCCATACCCTACATAAATGCTAGCCCAGATATGCATTAATGCGTGAGAACTTTTAATAATTTTCTATTTTTTGATAATTAATTATTTTCAATTTTAAAGTTCCATTCCAAGTGATTCAAAACAGATTAAAGCATTTCCTAAATTACGTAGTACTGAGTATTAAACTTCCTGCTCACACTCAATTATTTGATTGCTATTAATAGCAGTGAAAGGTCAACCATTTAAAAACCATTTCAAAAAAATAACTTTGGAAATAGAAAATACACTAATTAACAAGTGGAAAAAACATAAAAGGGGAGTTTTATATGTACCTGCAACAGAGCAAAGAAGCCAAGAAGGTTTTCCAAAGCTTCCCCTTCTTGAGAGATTTGAAGAAGAATAAGCATCATAAGAAACCTCCATCCTACTGCACCCTTCCTCATGTCCTTTTATTTTAGTCTCCATTCTACCTGACCAAACAGGACCTACCCAATTAAATCCCCAAACAACGGAAAAACATTCATTAAATACACTTCTATTTGTCAACAATAACAATATATCTGAACAGTTCATTTTATCCTTTCTTCTTAAAATGACACTACTAAAAAAGAACTTCTGAAGCTAAATGGAGATATTAAAAAAAAAATCTAAATGGTGTAAATAGTTTTAATTCAAGCCATTGCGTTTTGTTTGACCTCTTCTTCTTTTTCTTCTAAAACTATATGGGATAAAGAGGCCATTTGGTAATAATGTTTTTCGGCTTATCAACCAACTTTTTCAAACACGTAACTTTTGTTTTCGCGCGCTGAATTGTGTAATAATAAGAAAAAAATATGGTTGAAGTTACTTTTCTAACTATATTGGCTTAAGTTATTATAGATGACCATTTTAATTATTTTTACATATAATTTTTTCATTATTTTACTAATCAAATACGTAGTACTTCGTATATATATTTTTTTAAAATCGTGTTAGGGCTCAAAACAAGTGCCATTTGTCAAGACGTGGAGCAGAGTAGAGAGTCTCGTTAGTCTGCAAAGTATTTTGCCTTTACAAACAGTAATAAATGGTTTTTCATATGTGCAGGCGTTCTAAAAAGAAATATATAATGGTAATAATAGCAATAAATCAACAATAAATATCGTGTTGGGACATAAATTTTGCAGATAGATCAAGTGCGACAGAACGGTATAATTAATACAGTACAATATATTGAATTGAAGTACAAGGGAAGCCACACATCTTTTTATAATTATTTATGTGACTAAACTTTAACAATTTGTCTTATTGAACATAATTAAAAAAAATCCATTTCATTTTAAAAAGTAATTTTAAAAAGTAATTTGCCTTTGACATACTAGTAATATTTAATATAAAAAGAACGACATGTATAGTAAATAGTGTACATAAAATAGAAAATAATATGAAACGTATGAAAGAAAAGATAATAAATATAGTGTAAAATGTATCAGTTGAACAAAAAATAAATTAGAAAATGACAATGTAGCTTTTCACATATACGAGTATTAGAAAAAATAGTACTCCGTATCACTGTATCAGTAATGATGGGTGAAGTATAAAATGAATGAATGGCCAGGGGACTTGAACAAATTAGATACGGAGTATAAAAATTAAAATGTGAAATAGAATACTCCGTATGTAAACGTAAAGTAAGCAAGAAAAAAAAGAAATAAAACATAATCCGTTTAATAAAAGTCTTGCTAAAAAGTACGAATCATCTCTCCAAGAGCGTAAATCCAATGTTCTTATGTCAAAAACTTGTTTTGGTGTAAAACACCTGAAGTAAATTAAATTAAAACTGTTTAATTTTCTCTCAAAAAAAGATGAAGAAAAAAACTCAACCGGGAAAAGTGTTGGATCATCGATTCACTATACTTGAACTCAGAAGCCCCTTCAGCAATTTCCAGCCTTCGGGTAAGGAAAAGTGTTTGCAGAAGGAAAGGATTCTTAGGGGAAGATCTTCCTTACTTTTCCTTTTAATTGTTGCTTTCCTTTTTAAGGCAAGAAAAACCCAAACTGAGATGAATAAAAAAATTCTTCTAAACCACAAGCTTAACAATTCTGAATCCCAGGCCCCTCCCAAACACGATATTAAAACAGATAAAATGGGGATGGTTCTTTAATTTTTTGTGCACAGAGATGTAGAGAAAAGAGTGATGAAAAGCTGTGTTACCTACATAATGCAGCGCAGCAGTGTAATGAGATGGATGATGAGAGAAAAAGTAAAGGTGGTGTGGGAAGTGCAGTTCTTCTTTTAATCTATTTTCTGGGTGTGAATCCCATTTCAGTACCTTTTAGTTGAAGGTCTGGCGGAGAGGGAAAGGGGAGGAGGCGGCAGGGAAAAGCTGGTCAACATGAATTCCGTCGCATTGACTTATATGCTCTCCATATATCATAGTGTAAAAGCCTAAATACTCGAGTAATAGGTTAATAACCCTCATCATCACCTCTCCCTTACAATATTTTCTTTTGGACGGTTTTCAGTTCCAAACCAGATCAGGCCAGACCTGAGTTCAGTAGTTATAAAATACACAGAGACCAGACGTTTACCAAACCAGAACAGACCAACAAATTTCAATCCAAAAGAATACATCCTTACTACTAGTAGCCCACTACCCCTCCCATTTTCGGGAGAAGTAAGAAATTAGTGCACTTATTAAGAAAAAATAAAACCACACAAATTTTTTAATATAGTTAAACCAATAAATATATTAAATCAATAAATTATTCGTCACATGGCTAATAATAGAATCCAATAAAAAGCAGGAAACAAAACGATAAAAAACCTTATGTCTGCCGTCCGCCCTCGAACTAAACTTAGAATCCATCATCTCTGTAGAAGCAATACTATTCGTTGATCATGTAATGGGCTTAACTGAGCCAATGACAGGAAAACCAGACTTCTCATCACCTGACTTAAATTCTAGAATCTCTCTGCCAGGAAATAAGAATACATCCAAAACAATATGCAATTCGAAAGAAAAACACAAACAGAATAAAACGGAATTAAAATAGAGTTCACTCATCTTCTTCCAGACCCTAGAGTCGCTTGCACTCCATGGCGGAGGCTCAGGAGGGGGACACGCCCGCCGCTCATCCGCCTCAATAGCCATGCTTTTGTGTTGATTGACGATATCCTCCATTGATATCTCTTGCTGCTGAATCGAAACCAAGCTCTGCCACAGCTTATTCACTTTTTCTTGGTCAACACTCGACCTTCGACCATAAACAACAGCAGAAGTCGAGCCCTGACCGCCAAAACACTGCATCACTGATCCTGAGTTTGCTTGCACGACCGAAATTGACCGACTGCCGCTCTTCGTCGATGACGAAAGCGGAAGAACGAAACCCTAACTCGTAGGGAGATGACCGCTAGAGAGAGAGAGTAATTCGATTATAACTTTTGGTTTTCACTTAGCTTCAAAAACCACACAAACTTTGGCAAAATTGGGTATGACACAAATTCAAAACATGTTTGGTAGACATAAATCCTTATATTCTAGTTGAGAAAACAGTCTCATATGGGACGTCTCGAGTTCAAAACTTGGAGGGAGGTTCTGTCCTGTTTACCGCAAGATCCCCAAGCCCCACCCCCCCTAACCCCCGGGTTTAAAAAAGGTTCCTATCCTATAGTGTTTGTAATATTTAAAAAGTAATTAAAAGATTCACGTTCTATGTTCGGTGGGACAATTTAAAGAAATTTTATTTAAAATAAAAGATCTTTTTTGAAAAGTTTCATTGAGTACCATCTAAGAAAAGCCTTTAATTTTTAGCATTAACTATTCAAAACAATTTGTGTACCAAACATAATTACTTTTTTCTTCTAAAACATTTTTAGTCAATAAAAGTCTAAAACTAGCAGTTACTAAAAAAAATTAATAATGTTTTTAGCTAGGTGTGCTAAACATACGCTTAAGATGTTTTTACTTGGACTGTAATTTGCTGGTCTGGTCTGGTCTGGTCTGAATTGGTCTGGTCTGGTAATATCTGGTTTCTTTGTATTTTTATAATTATCCAAGTCTGGTCTGGTCTGGTCTGGTCTGAACTGGTCTGGTCTGGTCTGGGGCAAATTACAGTCCAAGCAAAAACATCCTTAGTAGGACAAATAGAAAGAAAAGATAAGAAAATTTTAGCAGGGTGAAGATACTTGTTACCAACACTAAAATTGGGTAAGGTTGTACTTGAATTATCTCATTGATATTTAAAATATGCTTTATTTGCTAAAAAATAAGAAACTATTATTTCTTCCATCTCATTGGACTTTACAAACTTTCTTTTTTAGTTATCCCAAAAAACATACGACTTTCCATTTGAAATAAAGAATTTATGATTTTTTTATTTCTCCATCATCTACACAAACTTCAACCACACACGTTTTTATTATTCTTATTTCACACTAAACATAAATTTGGAAATGCCCAATAGGACGGAGGCAATACAAAAAAAGTTGTTCTCTTAAACAAGTTGAAACTACTCATTAAAAGTTTTTGTTAGGTCCCCTAGATTTTGATGATTTATATGTTTTTTGTTTTGATGATGTCACTCCCTTTTATTATCCCTGTATTAGACCAATATCTCTTGTACTTGTTCTACTTATGCTTATTGTAATGTGCTATCATTAGTGGTTAAGTATTCATAAAAAGAAAAGAGTACTAAAAGAGAAGAAACGTACCAAAAACAAAAACGAAAAAGAATAAAAAAGAAAAGGTTCGAAAAAGAATTAACTAGAATTCATTGATGACGGAAGCCACTAGAAAAACCAGAATTCAGCAGCCTACTGAAACATTGCAGTCGGCTGAAATACTGATTTTCCAGTTAAGGCATCTGAAATCAACTAACTTTTCTCTTAGCACAAAATCAATTAAACAAAGGACCAACTTGCAGTCAAAATAACAAATTGATAGAAAATAATTTTATGAGAGATTTTTATCACATTATAAATTTCTTATAAAATTACTTGGAAAAATTGACAAAAATAATCCCACCTTTCGCTGGTCTTCTCATAATAATCCCACCTTTAGGTAATCCCAGAATAATCCTACATTTGCACCCTATCTTCTTTTATTGGACCCTGGCCATGTTTTTTACTCTTTTTTTGAAAATCATATAAATAATCTCACCTTTCACTTTTCTATTATATTTTTATAAATGTGAGATTATTTATATAAGATTTTTAAACAGAGGATAAAAAATTGGTCAGGGTCCAATGAAAGAAGATGGGGTGCAAAGGTGAGATTATTTTGGGATTATGTAAAGGTAGGATTATTATAAGAAGACCGGTGAAATGTGAGATTATTCTTGTCAATTTTTCCAAATTACTTTACTAAAAGCAAGTAATTGTTATTTGTAAGGAAACATTGAACAAACACTCAACTTAAATACTAAGTCTCGACGGGCAAAAGAAATAAAAGATAAATCCATCTTTATCTTTGCCTTGAGATGAGGAATCAAGTTGTGTGTAAAGATTTGACCCGTGTCACAAAAAAACAAAGACCAAACCATGCCGCCTCAGTCAAGTGGAACAAGCAAGTAGATCAAGCAACGGTCAAGATTGAGCTCCTCAGCCAACAGTGGAGATTAAAAAACAAGTCTATAAATACAGAAGGAGTGCAGAAAGAAACATGTGAAAGAGCCAAGTAGAATAGAAGGGAATCAAGATTCACACGAAGACATTTCAGCCAGTTGATTCTCCTTCACCACTTCGGTTCTCACCCCACTCATCTAATGTTCTTAGAATAGCTATAATTCATACAAACCTATAGAGCTTAGATTAGTTGGTGGTTTAGTTTCCACCCATGTAAACTAGACTAGAGTTAGACATTCTGGAGGGCTTTGTGTTCAAATCCAGAAGGTGAGAATGGCAAGGACATGAGTAGCTCTTGGCAAGTCAATGTCATTAGTGAAAAACCTTGGAGGATTGAATAGCTTGGAATGTTGTTCAAATTCCTTGTGAAAAAAAACTCACAATCTACGCCCCGGGCCAAGGGTAGATTGGGCACTAAATGTAATGGGATATTCATTTAGTGGAAATCCATCTGAAAGAGGTTGGAACTGGATGTAGGAGGATTACATCACCTCTGAACCAGAATATATCTTGTGTCACCTTTTATATTCAGCTCCCAATACACACTACAGTTCTCACTCACCTTCACAACTTCACAGCAAAACAACTTGCTCACAAAAACTGTCCAATGAACCTTCCAGTTCACTGTGAATCAACTCTTTGTTTCTGTTCATCAAAGTGATCTATTTCTATAGGTCTAAATCCTTCATAGTTATGTGTTAAGACTTGTTTTAATGCCTATCAATGTGTTAGAGTATAGTTCATTGCTATACGTTATCCTTTGAAGCAGTACCCTCATTTCGGCAGCCTGCTCCTAAAAGATTTGGCAGTCAGCTCCCATTAATCTTGCAGCCAACTCCTTCAAGTTTGGCAGCCTGCTCCTTGAGTCATCTGATTCTGGAAAACACATTTGAACCTTGTTTCATCCATCTCCTCACACCCAAAAGGGTCATAAGCTTTGTTACTATAAAGTGTCACACTCTTGAGGTCAAGACTTCCGCTGTATGTTTCAATATCTCCTAAAAGATATTGGAACTCATTCTGTTAGAGGAAAAAGGGTTGAAAAATGAAAAGATTTAAGTCTATCCCCCCCTAGACTTTTACCTCACTTGGGACCCATAAATTTTGACGAGAGTTTTCCTTATATTATTGTGTACTATATCTGAAAGAATCCTTGCTACTTCTTCAGGTAATCAGACCACAGACATAAAAAAGTGGGGGTTGCTATTAGATGTGCAAATCCGGAGATCAATATCTCAAGGGATGTTTTTACAGGTTATCAACACTCAATCTTTTTCTCGTGAGGGAGTTTATAGCGATTCATTTTTGCATATTGAAGGGACGAATTTGTGGGTCATGTTTTTGAGAACGAGAGGAGAGTTCCTATTTCATTGTGGGAAGATGTATGTGACTCTGATGCAAATTAAACAACAAAATTTGTGATAAAGCTCTATCAGTCACGAGAGAAAATTGCTTGAATACAGAAAATTTAAACACTCAAATCAAAATATACTGGAAGAAGAATCAACACTCCCGTTTTATAAGTACTAGATCTCAAACGCGAACGAATTTTTGAATGCTTAAATGACTTTCTGAATTTAACTGTACTATGGAGAGACTTGTTGTATTTTGGATTGGGTATACTCACTTTTCTTTTTAGTATGTCCTTTTTTCTTTTTCTTCTCTATAATTTCTTTTGCTCTTTCTTTTGTAGAATTTTTATTTTGCTTTTAAAACATTACGTTGTACTATATTGAAGGTTAATTTCACAAATGTGATATGAATGAAACTATCACTTTATTATGGCAATGATAATTTTATATGTAACTTTTGATTTATTATATAATATTACTTATTGTTGATGCCATTGTCGTCGCTATCGATAGACAGTGGTGAAGCTAGAAATGGCAAGTTAGGAGGACCATGGAACATGTTACTGTGAGAGTGGGGGGGGGGGGGACACCCACAAAATTACGATGAAGTTTTTCTGACAACAGACCGAAGGGATTTCTGAAGGGTCATTGGCAACGATTGGGGGGAAAGGCAGTGGGGTAGCGGTTGGGTAGGAATTGCAAGGAATGAAAATTTAAGTTGATAAAAAAAAAATTATACTTTTGAAATATAGGCTAATGACATTTTTAATTGGGCTAAATTTTTCTAGCTAGTCTGGTTTGTTAAAGTATGATCTGGTCTTGTCTGATAGATATATGGTCTATTGAATTTTATAACTGCCAAAGTCTGGTCTGATATGGTCTAATTTATTTATGTCTAGTCTGGTTTGACTTGTTTGAGTCTGGTCTGCTATCAAACTGAAATATGTCCAAATAATAACATCCTAATTATATTTTTATCTTAGAGAAATACAAACCGATGTGCAGGCCATTTTTAAAGGGATCACCTTATTTTTTGAGTGATATTTGATTTTGGTTCCTATTTTCAAAATCTTTAACGCATCCAATTCACTATAAAAACATTTGACTTTACACTTCATTCCTTCACAAATTTTGGGCTGATGTGGTGCATACATTAATGATTTTTAAAATGAGGTGCAAAGTTGAATTTTCCCTTTGCAAATATGTTGGGTACGGGGAAGGAACTCTAACTGCTCGAAGAAGGTTCACTAAACAATGGAGGCAAAGGGATCAGAAGTGTAGAATAGTTTACTGGGGAAGGTGTGGACATCAATATAGATATGGAGAGGTTACCAGACGACTATCAGGGTCTGTTTGCAACTGCTTTTAAAAAAATACTTCTCAACTTTTGGCTTTAAAAAAACACTTATTTTCCCAAACACTACAACATTTATTTTTCTCGGCTTCCGCGTCAAATGTGCTTTTACTTTTTCTATTACACAAAATACACTTATTTTACCAAACACTACCCACTTTTACTTTTCAAAATCACTTTTTTCTCAAACACCATCAACTTTTATTTAATCACTTCTTCCCATTTCATTAAAAAAAAAACACTTTTTTAAAAGCAGAAACTGTTGCAAACAGACCCTCAAAAGGTAAGAGAAGTGTTAGAGTTTCATAAATTTATTTTAGTTGTTTTTGCATGTTTTAATTTTAAGGGAAAATTAATAAAAATACTCCAAACTTTGAAGGGGTGTGAGGTAAACACCCCAAACTTGCATATGTAATTTAAATACCCTAAACTTTAAATAAAAAGTTATTTTTGCATCATTTTCATGTATTATTTCTTTAAAAATGTTAATTTATGGGGTTGATTGCATAATTTAAAATAGAAAATTAAAAGTGTTTCAATTATATAGATTGAGGATAATATTATCTATTTTCTAATGGAAGTTTGGAATGTTAATTGTGTCTGCATGAATTCTAAAATATTTTAAATTATGCAATTAACACCATAATTTACATTTTTGAAAGAAATAGTACTTGACTATGGCGTTAAAATAACTTTTTATATAAAGTTAGGGGTATTTAAATTACATGTGCAAGTTTGGGGTGTTCATCTCATACCCCTTCAAAGTTTGGGGTATTTTATTTATTTTCCTCTAATTTTAATGTTTTTATTCTGAATTAAAACAATGACATAATAAACCGAAAGTAACATATGTAGTATTACTTTGCAGGTTATTATGTTATATTTTTATCTACATTTTTTAGGAATGATTGGTGGCGAAGAATCATTCCAAATCGTAACGAAAGTTGATATGAAATGGGACAGATATTAAGAGGGGTTCGTTGATATTCAGGTGGAAACAGATGCTACTAGATCGTTGGATTTCATCTCAGGGGATTCAGGAAACCTTGTTGGGGTTCGAAATTTTATGAGGAAGGCGAGGGAGAAGGACTCTGCTCGTTTGGTCACGTATTAAGACAGGGTAATGGGCCGGCCCATTACTTAGCAAGCCAGAGCTATCCGGCAGTCCAGGTGGTTCGGTTTGACCGGGTTGGTCATCTACCTGTAGAAGTGAAGAACAATTATTATGCAGATCTCTTTGGGTTCCCTAGTTTGCGTTTGTAATTCATGTATTTTTATTTGTGGGTCAGGTCTAGCCCTCCCAAACATATTCTTTAATTTTACTATGGGTTGTTTTGTTTAGAGGTATACCTCTACGAGAGGTATTGGCTTGGTCCCCTCTCTCGTGTATCTTTTTGATTAATTAATAAAACATCGGCAAACGTTCCCCGACATTTGCCCCACTGATTTTGGTGGTTTGACTTCCGGATTAAAAAAAGGGACAGATGTTACATACGAAGTATAATTTTTAAAAAACCATAATTTAAGTCGGGATAAATTCTGTAAGAGAACCATCTCATAATTTAAGTTGGTATTCTTAATTATATATTGATTTTGATTTGATATTAAAACTATTGATCGACTGTTCTATTTAAAAGTTATAAGCAGATTATTTAAGAGAATATTACCCAAAATAGGACTAAAAAAGTTTGAAAATTTCAAAATAGGACTTTCATATTTTTATTCCCGAAATGAAACTAATTACTGTCATGTTTTGGGAGTAACAGACTTCAAACATGGCAGTATTTTCCAAACTTGGCAGATTGGCAGTACTTACTCCTATTTTGGGAATAAAAACATGACAGTCCTATTTTTGGAATTTTCAAACTTTTTTAGTCCTATTTCGGGAACTTTTTTCAATGGTTCATAATAATTATCAAATTATATACTTTGGATCATTCAGATAGATGCATGTATTGACGCGCATACATTTATTGATTTAAATTTAAAACCTTTGGTTACAATCCACTCTTTGTTATTTATTTATATATACATCATAAAACGTGTTTTGTCCAAATATTTTGTTATAAAATGATAGGGGGAAAGGTGTAAATATACACCTGAAGTATATGTGGAGGTGAAGATATACTTCTGGATTTTAAAAATGCAAAAATATCCATAATATACTCCTCAACATTTAAAAAACGCAAAAATATCCTTAATGATCCTATAAAGGAGCAAATTTACCCTTATTGATTTTAAATAAATAAAATAAATTTGATAAAAACAAAAAAATAAATAAATTTATATTTCAAAATTTAAAAATACAAAAAAAAATTTTAAGAGCTAAAAATAAATATTTATGTTCATGTTAAATTATTAATTGTTTAATTTTAAATCAAGTTATTATTTTTCCCTTGTAAATGAAGCACTTCAAATTCATAATTATTAATTTTAGTGTTGTTGCGAAATTTCGAACACATTGTTACATTTTTTGAAATAACATTTTTTTATTTTGTTTAAACTTAATAAAATTGAAATCACTATTTTGTAACCTTGGACTATTTATCATCATACAAAATATGTAATTTTGTAGGTGAAAACAATACAAAATAATGATTTTTTTATAGTGCAACGCATATGCTAACACTTTTTCGAAAGAATCATAAATACTCCCTCCCCTCCCAAATAAACTTCAGAGTTTGACTTTACAGTTTTTAAGAAAGTGGAATGCTTGCTTTTGACTTTCCAATTACACCCCTACAAAAAGTAGATTTGATTTAGTGAGAGAGAGAAATTGAGTGTAAGGTAGATAATAAAATAAGTGTATAAGAGTAATTTTATATTAAAAATTTGCCAAAAGTAAAAGTGTGAACATTATTTTGGACATGCCCAAAAATGAAAATGTGAAGTTTATTTTGGACTGGAGGTAGTATATAGTAAAGTTTTGAAACAATTTTTTATATTAACAATATTAAGTTGGGATATGAAAATAATAAAAGCGATAATTGGACACAAGTGGATTTTCAACTATTTTTATTTTTGAAGTTTAAATTTTAATTTTATAATTTATTTGGTGTTTTTAAAATTTATTTTATTTTTTTAAAGTCAACCAGGATAAATTTGCTCCTTTGTAGTAAGTAATATGAATAGTATTTTTGCATCTTTTAGAAGTTGAGGGATATATATGTACATCATGCACATATACTTTAGATGTATATTTGTACATTTCCCCTAAAATGAAATGGAATGCACGTGAATACTCCGGAGATTGGACATGAAGAATAGGATGGTTTCAATATTAATCACAAATTAGGCCATGTATAACATTTTTTAAAATCAAATAACTAATTTATTCAAATTATAGCAAAGAAACAAGTGAATGAATAGCATAAACGATGATGAGATGAGACATAGAACGAAAAAGATCTCGTGTATCCTTTCGGATCACTGACCCCACAATAATATAGTCTAAGTCTTACTACTATAAAGAAAATAATAAAAAACTACAAATAAAACATTCGGCTTCACAAAAAGGAGATCCAGTTGAACGTTTTCTTTCTCCTTGAGCATGGAGGTAATTCATGAGGAGGGCGAGTAATTGCAGTCTCAGAAAAGCAAGGTTGAATCAGCTTTGCATAGTATGTACAACGAAAAATAACTACACAGTCAGTTACACCGACGAGAAATACACAAGCTCTAGACATTGTCATAAAAAAATGTATTTCACGCTCACCTGAAGCAGGTCGAACCAAAACCAAAACCCTCAAAAAAGTAGAAATAAAAACCTTAGATTCTTTAATTCACAGCTCAGAGAACGTCATCATCGTCCAAACTCTTACTCATTAAAGATGAATTAAAGGCTAGAGGATGAGATCGCCGCCTAAGGTTCCCCTAGGGCCAGCTGCTCTCGCTTTACTCTTACCTTTAAAAAGGTTAAATGTAGTGTGCTTTAGATGGAAACTTTAATTTAAACACTTTTAAGTTAAAAGTTGTAAGTAATATAAGGAAGATGCATGATACAATATCCATAAAGAGGTGAGGGTACCGTACATATAAAACATACGAAATATGATTGGTCCACATCATTTATTTATATTTTAATTGTTTAGTTGAAATATTTTGATTGGTCTATATGAAAAACTGAATAATGCATGATATATTCCTTAGAATTTGTCTAGATACAATTTACTCAGTAACTCTTTTCAGACGTTGATATTTTCGTATTTTGAGTCCATAACAAATAGAAGCACGTATTTAAAAAAAGCATGTCCTAATTAATCTCCTCACATTGACCAAGTACATAAGAAATGATTTAAGAGCTACCTCCCACTAAGAAAAATGTGGCTTAAAGATTTTGAAGTGGAGTCTTTCTAGAAGGCATTTTTGCATGGCTCGAGTTGCTTTGAAGAGAGTCTCTTTGACATCGAGGGAGCAGAACTTGGAGTTTCATGAAAGCAATGTGGTATTGAATAAGCTACTCTTATCTCTTAAACCATATGCCATCAACTGGAAGAGGACGTGGTATTCAAACTTGCGCATCGATCTGAATATGGCATATTAATTTATGATTGTAGATCCATGCTATCGTCAAACAAAAACGTTTACGTGGTTTATGATCGACGACAAGCGAATAATAATGATCATGCTTTGCAAAGACATCTACTAATCATGCTCCCTTTAAAATCACTATTCCATTCTGTTCCAAATTGTTTTTTCAAATTATAAATAGGTAGTTTCTATGGTACCCATAAGGTACCATACCTTTGTTCACATGGACCAATGAAAAGGTAGCAGTTGAATTATTTAAATCTAGGTACGATACCCCTGTTTTTAGAAAGGTATCGGAGTTGTCACCTTATAAATAATGCATGACGTGAAACTACGCAAATAATGACACGTGTCCTTTTCTAAGTGGGAAGGACTCTTCGGGATTCCTAATGACCAGTAAAGTTCGTTACCTAGCGTGTATGCTCCAGGCTCCCGCACAAAGTGGTTGTTCTACATTGATGCACAAATTTATGTTCTCCTTGTCTTCTGAATAGCTCCTCCGGCAAAGCCCGTGGTTAGCCTGACCCAGGCCAAGGACGGCAAGCTAAGCGCGCGAGTCTAATATACTGAGCCTAATACTAATGTGTCCAGTTAAAGAAGGTATATATAGATCATTTTCTTAATTGTAACGAGTTCAATATCGAAGGTGCGAACTCACATACTCCATGAAGGACATATGATCTAGTTTAGGTGTAAACACACTCTTACCCATTCAATTTTTACACCTATAAAATCACACTAATCCCATTTACAGAAAAAAACATTATGTTTTACTATTTATAGAAATGTTCTAAAATTAGTAGTTTAAAAATACAGCGCAACACACTTAACAACATTTTGTATAATAGATTGTTTTTGTAATGATAAATAATGGCCAAGTCAAGGTATATAGATGGTGCCAAAGTCACTGTTGCGTATAACTATGTAAAGCAGAATAGCAAGTATTACCTGTGTTGGGTTTAAATGTTGAAGTTACAATACACTTGAATATCAATCAATAGTAGGTAAGGATGTAAAGTGTATAAACCAAGAATACTTGGTGCACAAAGAACAAGAACAATTTTCCTTGCACATTGTGTGCCGCCACACAAGAGTGACACCTTTAGCAGATCAGTGCTCACCCTACATAATTTATGGGACTCCGACTTACTATAGAGCCCGAAGCTAGAAACAAAGGAGACAAATTTGAGGCTGTATCATCAGGTCAGTTTCATTCATGTGCACAAAAGCCATGCTCTCTCCCTTTTTCCCAATCACTCCAAAAAGAAACCTAAGATAAGAACGCCAAACGCCAAACACCAAAGACGGAATCTGTGTTGAGATATAGCTTATGTAGGAAGTTGAACTGAACTGGCCGTGTATTAAATTAGAAAACTAATCCTTTGGTTTTCCATATTTGCACTCAACTACATCCCCCTCAATAAGCCTCTCAACAGCATCTGAAGGAAGGCCAATCAGTTCCAAGGTCTTCTCCCAAACCTTGTAACAAGTTTCAATGTTGTATGATTCTTCAGAGGGATTGGTTGGGCGACAATCTTGAGAAAGGAATGCACACACTGGCCACTCGTCTGCTTTCAACATCTCACAGTACTCAGGGACTTGAGGATCAGTGGCTGCAAAAAGTGAACTTCTAGAACCTGCACAAGCAATAATAATGATCACGATAAACAACCTGAGATTCTAGTGGTATGATCAAAACCCAGTTGCCATGACCGGACACAAAACTAATACTCTCTCTGTCCCGAAATGAAGTTCCCGGTTCGACCTACACACATATTTATGTAAGATAGAGTTTTGTTTAGACTTTCCAAATATACCCTTGCTTTATGTCAAATCAAGCAAAAAGTAGGTAAAAAGTAAGGATAGTTGTGACTTTGGTTAAAAGTGGTTTCCTTAAATAGAAATGGGAACTTCTTGTTGGGACATCCATAAAAAGGAAAGTGGGGACTTCTTTTCAGGACAGAGGTAGAATTTAGTTGGCATCAAAGGATTACCACAAAATGAAGATGAGGTTTCATCTTTTTTATCAGTGATAAGATTCATTGAATTTAGATTTTGTGTACTCATTTCAGTAAGTGGTTTGGGAGTAAGCATTTTTTACATGCAAGCATGTGGAACTAAAATATCAAGATATACAACCATCTAACTTGCAAATGCCCGTGTTAGCAGCACTTTTGTATGGCTTTTTGTAACAATGCGTCAATTCCGAATAGAAACCTCAGTTGTCACTGTGGAAGTAACTTTAATTTCTTTTTGAGTTTTTCTTTCTTTTTAAAATTTCTATTTTAAAAAGAAGAGGAGCCTTGGCACACTGGTTACGGTGTTGCTGTATGATCGAGAGGTTACATTTTGAAGTCTTGGAAGTGGCATCTTGTAGTCAAAATACTAAAATACTATAATCTATTTTATACGGAGTAGTATTTATATTTTTTTTAGAAGTTATTCATATGATCTTTAAAGTCATTTTGCGCATTATTAGCAAGGTACTTAACTTCACCAAAACAATCATTTCTAAAACAGTTAAAACTACTCGCAGGTCAAAACAGCTAAGACCGACAGCATGTCAAAAACATCTAAGACAGCCAGCTATTGCTATCAACGATTGATCAATTACCAAACAAGGCATATGTGTTCTTTGGTTTAAAAGTTCGCCCTTCACAAATTTGAAGGATAAGTCTTCTAGCGGTTTCTAAATTTTTAGAGGATGTGGGATAACCAGCAGACACGATCACAAGTCGCAAAAGTGTATTCAATACACTTTTGTGACATGTACTAACAAGAAATGGAATAGGGCAGGTGTGAGATATTACCTTCCTCGGCATTGAATATAAAATAAGGTACCAGACGATATGCTGATTGAATGATCTTAGGAAGATCCCGCGCCTGTATTATTAGTTAAAAAATGAATGCTTTGTTATGTTACAGGCATGGGAGGAAGATGAAATGAACAATAAAATCTATGAAAATGAATAACTTGTCCGTTCTAGGCAAGAGAAGGTGGCGCCTGACCTTGTCAAGACTTCAAGGATTGTTTCCAAAAACATTGATCATATTATTAATGAGTAGAGCACCTCTATTCATACTAGTTTCAAGAGTCTTGATAGTCTAGTATGAAGATAACCCTAGCCTATTACAATACTGCTAATAGAAATATTAACTAAAATAGACTTCCTATACTAATAGGGGACTACAATTACTAATAATAGTAGGAAACTAATTCTAACACTTCTAAAGGACACTAGTAATAATAATAATAGTATATTAATAAATATAAGGGGAAAAAGTCACACTATTAATCCCAACTATTGGGGTCTTCTTATATTAATCCCAATTCCCAACTATTGGTAATTCCAATATAATCTAAATCACAATATGCATCTTCTCATAACAAATCGGTGACTTGCATAATTTCATCCAACAGGTTACCTAGCCACATGGCTTATTTTCATTGGGCTTCATAATAATATGAAATCATACATTCATACTCATCAACCAAATATAATAATTGAGAGACGGTGACATGCAGAGCTTGATACTCCCTTTTTCAGTCCCTTTTTTTCTTTTTTTTCTTCTCTTTTCTTTTGGGATAATATATGGTGAGAATATGCTAATAATAACACAGAAGAACTAAGGCATATAATTATTCTTCGATGACAAACGGTACCTTTAAAGAAGAATCAGAATACCCTAAGAGTTGAAGTTACTGATTATTGGTTTGAATAATATCTTGGAGACTACCAGCGGCGGCGAACTACGGATTTCCGGAACAAGAGAAGTGCACAGTATTTTTTGTTTGATCTGCTCCTGGAAATTATGATTTAAGGCTAGGGCAACAGACTCCACGAAATTAGGGCTTCATGAAATGATGATGGCCTGGCGACTGTCTTTTCTATGGTAGCCTGTTGCAGATTAGTTGGGATGCAGAGCAGCAAAGATGCTGAACAGCATACACTTCTATTTTCATTTTTTATTTTAAATTTCTGGAGCAGAGAAAACAAACGATGAATAACTATGCAGGAATGTAATGGCTCTGGTACCAAATTGTTAAGCCTGTGATAGGGAGGTGAATAGAAGAACAATTCAATCAATAAAGATGAATAACTTCTTCGCCCTATCCAAGAAAAGGTGGTGTCCAACCTTATCAAGACTACAGGGATTAACTCCAAAAAAATTGATCATATGAGTAGAGCTAGTTCCAAGAGTGTGGATAGACTAGTACTAGCGCAACCCTAACCTATTATAATGTTGGTATTAGGAATATTAACCAAAATATACTTCCTATACTAATAATGGACTTGTCAGATCCAGCAATCCCACAATCACAGATATAATAATCGAGTAGAGAAGAGATGAACTGAATATTCAATACCAGAGAATGATTTAAGGTTGATAATGAACATGGTATGAATAATACAGCTGCGGCTCTCTCAGCTCTTATACGGAATGTAATGAATGCCTATCTGCCTAGTCATTATCCGTAGGGTTTACGTACGTTAGCACTCCTTATATAGGTAAGGGGGTTAACCTACGTATAACTAAATACTAAACGGGCTAAAATACAAGAGTGGCCCAAATTAAATAACTAACACAAATACAAAAATACATAATATGATTGGACACAACATATTATTATTATTATTTTTTTTTGGACACAACATATTATTCCTAACAGGACTACTATTACTAATAACACGGGAAACTAATACTAATACTTATAAAGGAAACTAAAAATGACAATAATGGTATATATTACTACCTCCACCCCCCTTGAGCAATAGCAAGTTAGCAACTTTATGTATTACAAGCTAACAACACACACACACACATACAAAGACGCACATGGCGATCATTCTTTGATCACACTAATACGCATGAAAATGCACTTTAAGGCTTGGAGAAATGAACATTTTGAAATGGACTCACGAACCCTAGAGTATGAATATCTAAAATTTGACACCTAAACTTGAAGTTCAACATGAAGACTTGAACACTACACTATTAACAACTTCATCACTGCCAAGGGTTTTCAGAAAATTTTGAAATTCACGCTAAAGGGTCAACAAGGTCCAATGAAGCAGGTTGGAAAGTTTTGCACAAAATTGAAACTACAATCAGACCATGCACTAGTGTGTGACGTTGGTGCTCGGTGTGTGGTGGCTCTGATGATGATGGATTTGTAGCTGGTAAGTCATTTGAGTACCGGGATGATGGCGCGGTTTGATTTTGGACATGGCTGCCCGCTTGCCGGGAAAGGGAGAAAACGAAGAACACAACTGTTCATGGCTATGTTATTTAACCAGTTAGTACTCACTATTCAGAAAAACACCGTTGTATACCTGCTCAGTCTGACTTAAAAAAAAGAGTTACTTGGCAAGTACTGGGACCTTTGAGTTACTTGGGATGCAACTCAATCTACTGAAACTATAGCTTTTGTTCATAAATCTAACTAGACCACCTTCTGCTTTCGAAGCTTTTTCAAATTACAATCTATCACCATTATCAAAAGCAAATTGTTCAATGAGGAAAGCCAACTACAATGCAAGGAAGCATTATTTTGCAATTTGCAACTGCCAATTTACCATGATAGCATCCAAGTGTTATGAAAAATAGCAATAATAAAGTCTTCAGATTAAGTATGCACAAAGTACAAAAAACCAAGCAGTTAGATATATGATCTAGCATGGGAAAAGGTTTATCCAAAGGAACACACTTTACTTCCAATTGATATACAGATGTAAAATAGCAGAAGTCAGGAGTAATTCAAAAGAACAGATCTCTTAGGAACTTACAACATTGGTTTGAACAATCCCAGGAGAGACGCATATAATGTTTATGCCAGCTTCAGTTGGCAGCCTCTTGTGAAGTATGCTACTAAACATGATCTGCAATTTCAACACCAGAAACAACCATAAGATTTTGATGCTTGCAAGCATAACCTGGAATGCTTGAATCAGGATTTATGACGAGTTTATGCATGTAGCCACGCTTACAATCTAGATTCCTATGGTAGCATCAGTAAAGGGACACAATCAACAATAATATAATATATTAATAGCATAAAATTTTGCAGCCAGAACAAGCTTTAGATATGGAAATTCATTGAGAAGTCTTGAGAAAAACATGATTTGCACTAAACAGCATACTTCGGAACATCCTTTCCAGCAAAAGACAATGCGCATAAGTCATTAGGGTTAAAAACATGATAGAGCCAAAAGCTTATCAGTGTGCAGTTGCAGAGAGATATTTTCGGTATGGGCATACAGGTCTACTATTATAGTAATATAGTACAAAACAATGTATAGATGCTTGTATAATACTTATAATAACCTGAGAAGTATGTGCATACAGATTATTTATTAAAGCTTTCATGAGATCTATACCAACTCGATACATTTCTAGAAGAAAAAAAAGATGATAGCTTGTACTACCTCTCCTTTTGTCAATCAAGTAAATCTAAACGTCACTTTTTATTTTATTTCAGATCTTCAGCTTTCCCCATATTGACAGTGAAGACATAAGCAAGAGGAACAAAAAGTGAAAAGAATCAGATTTCGAAACTCGTGCCTGTGCAAGTTTACTGCCCGAGTATCCGACTAAACTGGTGTACTTTCTCTTACCAGACACAACATTCATATCTTCTGTATCAACAAATCCGACATAGTGCATCTGAATTAAAAAAAAGGTTCATTTGGATTTGATCAGCTTAAGGGTTAAGAAGGGTAGGAAAGCAAAAAGTAGGCATGAGATAAAGACCTTCAAATTTTGATCACATTTTGCATCACTATGAAACTAAAGACTTTCAAGTTAACAATTTCAGTCTTTCCAAGTAATAAGACAAACATCTGGTCTAAAGGGTTACAAGGGAAAAAGGTCTATCTGGTCTAGGTATTTAGATGAGACAACATATCATCCTTGTATGTCTCGATGTGAACACCCAACTGCCACTCATGTATACTGTTAGTCCACGGAAGGACTTGGTTGTGCGGCAACCTTCATTTGACACTGTAAATTTATTTTACACCCACCAGAATTTAAAATACAGTGTCAAAGGAACATAAATGTACTGTTATAAAAAATAACCAGCCATCCATGAGTATAAATTGAACACATTAACAAATTGGCACACATCTTCCTATAACTTACAATGGAGTTCACATTGACGATTCTGCTTGCAGAACCTCTGATCAGGGATGGTATGAGCAATATGGAAAGCAATGCTGGAGCAAGATGGTTCACCTGCATGTGTTCCTCATACCCATCCTTGGAAAACTTCTGTGGTTCTAATAGAAATAGTAACATAACCAACTAGCTTACTACTTGGCCAAGATAGGTAGAGATATGTGTGTCAGGCTTTTACTACAAATCTATCAAAAAGAAAGATGCGGGGTTTGATGCCTCAATGGCAGTGAAATTGCTCAGAAAATGAGAGATGCTGAGAATCATAGGCACCTCAAATACAGTTCTACAGAAACAATTAAAAGTAGAAGAGAACAAAAACAAGGTAAATGAAAGGATAAACCATTCAATATGACAACATAAGTAAAAATAAAACAATTTCGATTTCTAAAGTAGCCTTTGATGTGCATGTGCAAGTGTATATTTTGCAGTTTCATTTAATTGAATGTTTGGCATTGAAGAATACTGACCTCCAATAGAAAATATCCCTGCGTTGTTAATGAGAACGTGTAACGGTCCTCCACGAGCATTCCATGAATCAGCAAATCTCACAACAGAATCCAAGGAAAGTAGATCAAGTTCCATGACCTATGGAGTAATGCATTGAAGGAAGTTAATATCCCTGCCCTCAACATATCCATCCATTTAAATAATAATTTAAAGTTAGAACACATTTGTAGGATTTGACAGAGCATTGTGTGTAACTAAATGATCAGAAGCCTACTTGAGTACTTATCTCAAATGGATATTACATAGCTACCTCTATATTAAGAGGAAGGCCCTTCCCAGCCCAATCTCCTTGCCACTTCTTTATCAATTCATTTGCAGCATTTGTATTTCTGACTGCCATTACAACATGAGCCCCTGATTCTGCCAATTGTCTGTTCCATGAAGAAAAACTTGTAAACATAATCCTACCCATATGAATAAATCATAAATTCATAACTCCATCCGTCCCTAAATTATCCACACACTTTTTTTGTCCGTCCCAGAATTAACCTTCATTTCCTTTTAAACAAAGCAATATGTAGTTCATATTATTTCTCTCTCATGTACACAAATTTCATGCACATAGTTTCTACTTTCTTAATCACTGTGCTGGTCAAGTTGTTGGACAGTTTTGGGACGAAGGGAGTAGATGATAAAGGCAGGAACAGGCACAAGGCCACAAGTTTGTCTTTCCTTCATTCTTACATCAAGAGATGAGTAAAAATAACATTTATGGGGTCAAAATAAGAAGACCAAATGCATAGTTTTAAGGCGGTGTGTGGTTAGAGCAAAGGAATCAGTATTTGAATGGTTTCAAGTCAAAATATGATGTGTTTGACAGTACCTTGGAATCAGAACAACTCTGTATTATAAAAGTAGTAATTTGCGAAACGGAAACGATTCCTCATTCCTTAAAGTGAGAATGGAAGAAAAGTCAATAATGAAAAGGAAAATAATTTTCGCTCTAATTCCGTTTCCAGATTCCAAAAGACATGAAACAAACACCCCCTAAAGTTAATACCACATCTATCCTAGTGCTTGTCTTACTATGTATGTAGTACATAGTAAGGTACTCTAATCTACTACCCCAATTTTATTATAGACATGTAAAATATTCTAGGTGAAGGCAGAGTTAGCATATCCTATCTATGATCACTTTTTTCATTTAATTCCATTTCTGGATTGCAAAAGGTAGGACCATAAACACCCCCAAAAGTTATTACCCAGTCATACGAGTACTTCTTCTCTTTCTATTTATATTGAAGTATCTCAATATCTTCTATGAAGGTTTACTACTTTAGAATATAGTCTTCCTACTATACCCTAGTACCATCGCTAACATATAAAGAATGAAACAAACATATTCTAGGCGAAGGCAGAGTTAGTGTGTCCTAACTTCTAGGGATGACAATTTAACCGACCCGATGGATACCCGCACCGAACCGGTCAAAATGGAGAAAACCGATTTGATTGGGTAACGGGCAATGGGGCGGTTTCGGGGAAAATAAATTAACTAACGGAGCGGGTACAAGTAATGGTATACCCCGCCTCGATCCGCCCTATTGCCTTCCCTACTAAATTCAAATAAATGCCAGTCTCAAATAGTACCCCTCATCCACATCAAAGGCCTTCAGTTCTGAACCCACATATTCCATAAATTATATGTAGTACTACTACACTACAATGTATTCTTAAAATGAAATCCAATCTAATGCAAGTCTTTAACTTATAAGTTTAGGCAAAAGTAGTCATTCAGTTTCATTTAAACTCTTAGGTACAGCCTATGACGGAAAAACTCCAAATTTAACCATATTTTTGTTGGCAGATATATCAATGAATTTTTACACCTTACTTAGTGACCTTCCTGTGTTGAACTATCTCTTTGACATTTATTAGAATATTCTCATACACATTAACATCCTTTGATATATCCTACGGGAATGCTTTGTGAGCAGAGACTGAGCAGGTGGGACTGGGTGGGTGTGTGGTAGTGGGGGGTGGGCAGGAATGTAGAACCATTTCAAGTTTAGCTTTCATCTTCTAAAAGATGGAGCCAGTGAAAGAAGCACATACATTAGCTTAAGAGATTATCATTACTTTTGGCAGCACTCTCACTATAAAAAACCCCAACTTCATTGAATAGTGTAACAACAACATACAGTGACAGACCAATGGTTGAATAGATGGAATTGATGCCAAAATGAAAAGAAGAAGAGTTGAATTCAGTGACCTAGCAGTTTCTCGGCCGATGCCGCTGGTAGAACCAGTGACGATGCACGTAAGGCCGTTGATGGGAGGGAGAGGCATGGGGTTCTCCAAGTGGCTGGCGGCAATCCTCTGGAACAGCATCTCATAGGTCAGGTACAGCCACCCCCTCAGCCACTCCATCCATCCCAGCGCCTCCTTCTTCGGCCAGGATTTGTCTTGGCTTGCATTCCCATCCTTCGTCTCCTTGGCGTGAGACACCATCCCCTCTCGCCCAGCAGCGCTGTAAAGGTCTGATCTTTAAATCTTGGGATAAAAATAGTGAATGAGAGTCAAGGGCTTAGGTAGGAAAAATGTGTAGGTGTTATAGTAACGCTTAACGGGGTTGTACATTAAAGTGCCACGCTTGTACTGTTGGCTGATTACTTTACACTCCAGTCCTCTCTCGGTCCTATATCCGTCTATTGCCCTGACCTTGAGGTAACAGTCGCACACAGGGATGTCAAAAAAAACCCGTGCAATGACCCGCCCTGGCCCGAGACATTTGGGGCGGGTCCGCCCCGCCCCGTCTTGCAAATGGGGCGGGTCCGCCCCGCCCCGCCTATTCAATGGGGCGGGTCCGGGTATTAGAATTGACCCGTGCCGCCCCGATCCGCCCCGACCCGACCCGCTCAATATAAAAGTATACATACTTTTTCTTAACTTATACTACAAATATACTTCAACATACATATGTGTGTATACAATAAATCATAAATTCTTTGATCTTATAATATATGAATATATATTAGAATGAGATGCACGACGGATTATCAATGTCTTCTTTATATATATATATATAGAATTTTAATACATTTATTCCATTATTAATATAACTAATTAGATTAACTATTCAGGTTTGAGTAATTTTTCCTTAATTTTGAAATTTTTAGCGTATCATGAATTTGATTTAATATATTGAGTTTTAATTATTATTTAGAGATAAACATTATGTAGATTCAATTGGTAACAACTTCCTACAAATAAAAATAAAAACTAGCTAATTAGGTTGCGGCGGGGCGGACCCGCCCCGCCCCGCCCCCGCATGGGGCGGGTCATGGGTCAACAAGTTTGGACCTATGCAGGTCACGGGGCGGGGCGGACCCGCCCCGCCAAGTCACGGGGCAAGGCGGACCCGCCCCGCCAAGTCACGGGGCGGGGCGGACCCGCCCCGCCAAGTCACGGGGCGGGTCTGGGTCTTGCAATACCCGCCCCGCCCCGACCCATTGTGATGGTCCCGGATAGAGGTAAAAGTCTAGAGGGGGGGTGAATAGACTTTTAAAGCTTTTTCAGTTTTGAAACACTTTTCCCTCTAGATGAGTTGATCTATAATCTTTTGAGAGATTAATAGATGCACAGCGGAAGTCTTTAACCTATTTATACTTAGTGTGAGATAACTTTCTAGTTTAGATGGTGTTTAGACTGGTTATGAGAGGAAGTAGGCTTGGCAGTTGACTGGTGAGAAGGTCACTGCTTAGGCTACTGCTGCACAGGCAGTTTGCTGGCTGGCAGGCAACTGCTGGGTTGGCAGTTGGCTGAAGGGCAGGTTACTGCTGAGGAACTGGATGACTCTTGGATGGCTTTTTGTTCTGGCTTGTTATGGAGTTTGGAAAGGCACGTATAGGTGGGCAGTGGACTCAGCAGGTGGGTGAAGACCAGGGTACTGCTGAGACACCTTCTGAGTTTAAGACAACTTCTAGTGGAAAACACTCTCAAGGAGAGTGAGTTATTAAGCAGTAGGCTAAGCAGTAGAGTCAATGAAGACTACTGCTTAGGATGCTGCTGGCAAACTACAAACCTTTAGTGAGATGTGTTTTGGTGTGTGCTCTGTATGTATGAAAGTAAATCAACACACCATATATTCTGGTTCAGAGGTGATGTAATCCTCCTACATCCAGTCCCACCCTATTTCAGATGGATTTCCACTAAAGTATTAAGCCCAATACACTTAGTGCCAATCTAGCCTTGACAACTCTGGCCTAGATTGAAGGTTTTTCACAATGAGTATAACACCACTCAAAGTTTCTCAGTCCTTAGACTTTTCTCAATTGATCCAGTGTGGATCAAAAGGTACTCTATCTATCTAACCACACTTTAGGATCCGAACAACTGTTCTCCTAAGTGTTTACAACACCATGAATTTGTTCACAACGTTTCTAACCTCCAACTAAAACCTAAGCTCTAAAAATGTTACAATGAATGATAAAGTCTAAGAGCTTAGTGAAGCATGAGTCAAAGCAGAGTGTTCAATCACTTTTTCTTTTGCTGGATATTCGTAGTGTAATGACTGAACCACTTGCTTTGAACTCAATGACTTACTTTTGATCTCATGCTTCTGCCTATTTTTATAGGCATCTCCAGTAGATTAATCTCCTCCGTTGGTTAAGAGGATTTAATCCTAGACGTCCAAAGTATTGTACTTGCGTCTTCTTGTGTTGGAGCAGGATAAGGATTTGTCTTTGAAGACCACTTGCTTTGTACGAGGATAACACCCATACCTTAGGCCTTCTTATCGCTGCATGCCTATTCTGAAACTTCTTCACTATTCACCCATTCGTTTGTCTTCTCTGCTCTTGCATTCTGAATGTATTGGCCTTGTCTTGCAACTACACTCGTGAAGCTGAGTGCATGAACCTGCTCAAGTAGTGAAGTAGTAAAATGTGTGACTTAGAATATTTTGTATCAAATAAATTTTGTACTGGTAGGATCTTTTAAATATCCTATTAAGGTAAACTTACCTTATTGCATTTTGTTCTTTCCAGTACAATTTATTTGGTACAAATTTCACAGTAAAATTTGTCACTTATTTTACTAATCACTTTCTTTCTTTAAGTGACATGATTAAACTTATGTATCAAATTAAGACTATACTGGTTGGATCTAAATATCCATGTAAGGTAAATAATGTTTACCTTATTGCATTTTATAGTTCCAGTATGTTTAATTGATACATAGTTTGTACATTGGAATTCTTGTCACTTGTAAGCAGGTATCTTGTTAACTTAACTGGTAGGATATCAAATTCTTTTTAAGGTAAAAATTATTACCTTATTGCATTTTGTTTTCCAGTTAGTTAACCAATATTCTTGTTCACTTTGATTAATCTGTATATCAAATAACACTTTACTGATTGGATTTAAATATCCAATTTTAAGGTAAAGACAACTTTACCTTATTTGATTTTGAATCCCAGTGTGTTCTATTTGTTATATAGAAATTTCATTGTTATCTTTTGTAGTGAACAGAATATCAAGAACTCTTCTTCTGAGTGTATGGTTTATCTAGTATTTCGAACATGATAAACTAAATATTTAACTGGTAGGATATCAATTCCTATTAAGGTAAAATTACCTTATTGCATTTTGTTTTCCAGTTAAAATAGATAGTTCATTTGTACGAGATGTTATTGTGTGTAACAAATAAATATAACTGGTTGGATTTATACGATATCCTTTTTAAGGCAATTCAATATTGCCTTATTGCATTTTATGGTTTTCCAGTCACATTTATTTGTTAACTATAAAAAGGAGCACGACACATCTAGATAATTTTTCTTAGTACTAGATAACTGCAAGATGCTACAATAGAGGATAACAAAGACTCTTATAATAATGCTACAATAGAAGGGGGGAGAAACAAAAGCTTTTGGCATCATCAAAAACAGTTCATCAAAATTTAGGGTCTAACAATTTCCCCCTTTTGTGATGATGCCAAAAGAAGAGTTCTAATTACTAACACTCTCTTTCCCCCTCTTTTGGTAGCATCAACCAATCACTCAGTTCTTCTTCCTTTTCTTGATGATTCATCAGGAAAGGGGTTTGGGATTCTTCCTTTCATCTTTTGATTGGCCTTTTCTTTGAGTACCGCCAGCTTTTCATAGTAGACTCGTCGAATGGTAGTTTTTAGCATGGCTGTTTCAATGCTCTGTTCCTGGAGCCAGTTAAGAGCAAACTCCTCTTCAATTTTGATCAATGCTGCATGTTGAAGGAGTTGTTCCATTGGAGCCATTCTCCATTGCCTCCAGTTCGTGACCCTTCTGACTTGATTGTCCAGTTCTTCTCTTCCTTTGAGAAATGGAACGTTGGGTTGGTCAGGTTGAGGAGGAAATGGTGCTGTTTGAGCAGAGCGGGGTTGACCGAGTGAGAGCTCAAGAGTGGGTTTAGAAGACATGTTGTCAGCCATTTTGAGGGTTAAGAGGTTTTGCTGTGAAGAAGGTTTTGGAAGGAATAATCGTAGGTTGAAGATGAGCATGTGAGAAGAGAGACCAGATTTTATACTCGAGCTTCAGATGGTCTCTTCGTCTTTTGAGATTGAGTTCAAGAGATCGAGGCATATTGATTAGTGTGTTTGGGGGCTGGTTCTTTTTCCAAGGTTGAGTTAAAGATCCTTTATTGAAGATGGTATTGATGATCCTTTTTATTGGAGTTTAAAAAGACGCTCTCGGATCATCAGATGTTTTCAATGTATGATGCTTTTAACATTAAAACCTTTCTGCCTTGTATGTTCATAAATGAAAATTCTGTTTCTAGACTAATTTGTAGATGACCTTTATTTTTATTAGGATGTAGATGTTCCTAACAAAGTTAAGAGTCTACAGAGAACCAGTCTATGAATTTCAGCAGAATTTTAATAAATGATACCTTTATGAATAATGCTTGATCTCAGATTGTTGACTCATCTGGTTTATTGGTCATGACTCTTGTTGAACAATACTCATTCCCCCTTAGATGATGCTCCTTAGAAATTTCCTTGTGTGATGGAATTTTCTAGTTCCCCCTCAATTGATGCCAAGATGATTGACTTAGGTAACTGCATTGAGTGTGAGCATTTTAAGTAGTTTTTTTTTTCGATCCTTCTGCCGATCTTTCCAGCCTTCTGCAGAGTGTTCTGCTGAGATCTCTGTTGTCATATTTGCATTTTATTTTCCGTAGATACTTGCAGGCAGGCATCTGCTCCTTTGTTCTGATGAATGCATCACTGCAGTTTCTTTTATTCGTATGTAGCAGTGACCTGAGTGTCAGCAGTCTGCTGAGTCTGCTGTTTTTGGTGAGCAGGCGTCTGCTGAGGTTTCTGCTTCCAGAAAATAGTCTTTTGTTTAGATTTGATCCCCCTTCTTAGATGAAAGTCTGTGATTGACTTTCTTGGACCTTGATGCTTCATTCCTTTGGGGTGGATGCACTAGACTACTTTTCTTGTCTTTATCAAGGGTTCAACAGTGAACTCAAGCAGGGTGTTGCTTCTTTAGAGGGTTACTTGAGCAGAATAGTCTATACTCATTGTAGCCTGCTTTTTACAGCCGGCTATCCTTGAGTTTTTCATGAGAGTTCCCCCTCAGCAGGTGGCTAGGAATTTCCCCTTAGTTCTAGAGATGAGTTCTTCATTCTTTTGGGGCTCCTTTCTTTACTTGGTCCTCCTCCTTTAGTAGATCATTGTAGAAAGGCAAATTTCTCAACCTTTTGATAGAAAGTGAGTTGCTTATTAGGCGACATAAGCAAGGAGAGTCCTTTTTGCTTAGAGTCGTGTAACAGAGGCAAACGTTTCATCAAAATCTATTTCTTCTTTTTGTTAGTAGCCTATGACTACTAATCTGGCCTTTCTTGATGATGGTGTCTTCCTTATCCATTTTGTTCTTGAATACCTTTCTCAGGATATTGAGCACAAGTTACCATACTTCTCTAAGATAGAGTTCTTTGTGTATGGTTTGTATCTAGTTGATGTTGAGAAGGTTTCTTGGATTCAGTTTGAGAGAAGATGGCTTCCCTTTAGAGTGATGATCTAGTACGAATCCCTTTATGGATGACTTCTTGTTTTGTTGAGGAGGATGTTGCCACATGCTTTGTTTGAGTCTACTGCTTTTCATCATTTTGTGTCTAACAATTGGTAGAATTTGGGGAATATGAGCTTCGGTTCTGGTGAGGATCCTTTTTTATTTCATCCTACTGCTGGCAGTTGTCTCAGTCTGAGTCTTCTGCTAGCAGTAGTCTGGCTTCCGAGTCACCTTTTGAGGAAGATATGTACTATTGAAGTGGTCTCAGCTTTTCTTCTTCCATCACCCAGATGGTCCTTCCTTCATCTTTCTTTAAGCATAGTTACATCATTTTTGAGGAAGATGCAACAGTTGATCTGGAGTTGGCTTGTGCATTTGAACTTTAAAACCTCAACACAAGGAGTGTATTGGTTTGTAAGTTTTTCATTTGATTGAATTTCCAACTCCTTTGGTATGTTCTTCTCTTATCCTCTTTTGCAAGTGTTTCTTTGAGTTCTTCCTTTGAACAGTTTGTCAGTGGCCTTCTGCTCCTTGTAATGTGCCTGAAGCAACTAGAATATATGTACTATTCTGTTGGGTTTAGTTGCTCCAGCACCTTCCTGTTTTTGTCAATGTTGAGTGGTAGTAGCCCACATTGAAGTGGGCAACTTCCTTTGAACAATTTTGGGCATCCATACCCATTTAGAACCATTTTCCCTTAAGCAGTGTGATCTACAGCCTTTGTATTCAGATGAGATGGCTGTGTATGAGTTTATCATCTCTCTCCTGTATGTAGGATAAGAGTGATTTCTTTTGGGTTGATTTTGCTGCTTCTTGGGTGGGTAGTTGGTCTTATTGGTGGTTAGCCAACTGGTTCTTTGGTTTTCTTGTTTGATAGGAAGTTTTTGTTTGTACAGGGATTTTGATTTTGGTTTGGGAGCAGATATGTTCCTTCTTGTGGGAACTGTATGGATATGGGAGTGTTGGTGGCTAAGAGACTTTGTGTCTTCTTTGAAAGTATGTTTTGTGGTAGAAGAGTATTTGGGAGAGTTTTTCAATGATTGAGGAGGTGATGTGTATCCTGTGTTCTTTTCACAGTGTTGAACTTCCATAGTCAAAGGGAGAGAGAGGGAGCTCAGCTTTTCTTTTAAACTTATGTTTTCACATTCAAGAAAATCTTTCCTTTTGATTACTTCACCCAATTGAGCATGGGCTACTATTAGATTTTCTTGAAGTCTGTGGTTTTCATTCATTAGGCTAAGATGCTCCTTTTGGAAGTTTTCAAATTGATGGAGTAATGCCTCCATATCAACACTGGATGAGTTGGAATAATATGAATTGCTCGAGGAACAGGATAATACCTCATCATTGTCACCTTCATAGGATCTGGCCATATCATAGTTGTAAGAGAAACTATTTTCTGGAATCATTCCAAAGAAACTAGTAATAGCCTCCTCCTGCCTTTCTGATGAGCAACTTTCTTCATTTGAGTTGCTTTGATCATCTTCTGATTGACTCTCCGTGAGTTCATCCCATACATCCTTTGTTCTCCAGTCATTGGATTTGTTGCTGTTGATCAATAGATTCTTTGCTTGTTGTTCATCCATCATTTAGAAAGTTTTGGGATAAAAGTGGATTTGGATCTTTAGTTCAAAAATAGTCAGAAACTGACTCTAGGAACACACCGCTCTGATACCACTTGATGGTCCCGGATAGAGGTAAAAGTCTAGAGGGGGGGGGGGGGGTGAATAGACTTTTAAAGCTTTTTCAGTTTTGAAACACTTTTCCCTCTAGATGAGTTGATCTATAATCTTTTGAGAGATTAATAGATGCACAACGGAAGTCTTTAACCTCTTTATACTTAGTGTGAGATAATTTTCTAGTTTAGATGGTGTTTAGACTGGTTATGAGAGGAAGTAGGCTTGGCAGTTGACTGGTGAGAAGGTCACTGCTTAGGCTACTGCTGCACAGGCAGTTTGCTGGCTGGCAGGCAACTGCTGGGTTGGCAGTTGGCTGAAGGGCAGGTTACTGCTGAGACAACTGCTGAGGAACTGGATGACTCTTGGATGGCTTTTTGTTCTGGCTTGTTATGGAGTTTGGAAAGGCACGTATAGGTGGGCAGTGGACTCAGCAGGTGGGTGAAGACCAGGGTACTGCTGAGACACCTTCTGAGTTTAAGACAGCTTCTAGTGGAAAACACTCTCAAGGAGAGTGAGTTATTAAGCAGTAGGCTAAGCAGTAGAGTCAATGAAGACTACTGCTTAGGATGCTGCTGGCAAACTACAAACCTTTAGTGAGATGTGTTTTGGTGTGTGCTCTGTATGTATGAAAGTAAATCAACACACCATATATTCTGGTTCAGAGGTGATGTAATCCTCCTACATCCAGTCCCACCCTATTTCAGATGGATTTCCACTAAAGTATTAAGCCCAATACACTTAGTGCCAATCTAGCCTTGACAACTCTGGCCTAGATTGAAGGTTTTTCACAATGAGTATAACACCACTCAAAGTTACTCAGTCCTTAGACTTTTCTCAATTGATCCAGTGTGGATCAAAAGATACTCTATCTATCTAACCACACTTTAGGATCCGAACAACTGTTCTCCTAAGTGTTTACAACACCATGAATTTGTTCACAACGTTTCTAACCTCCAACTAAAACCTAAGCTCTAAAAATGTTACAATGAATGATAAAGTCTAAGAGCTTAGTGAAGCATGAGTCAAAGCAGAGTGTTCAATCACTTTTTCTTTTGCTGGATATTCGTAGTGTAATGACTGAACCACTTGCTTTGAACTCAATGACTTACTTTTGATCTCATGCTTCTGCCTATTTTTATAGGCATCTCCAGTAGATTAATCTCCTCCGTTGGTTAAGAGGATTTAATCCTAGACGTCCAAAGTATTGTACTTGCGTCTTCTTGTGTTGGAGCAGGATAAGGATTTGTCTTTGAAGACCACTTGCTTTGTACGAGGATAACACCCATACCTTAGGCCTTCTTATCGCTGCATGCCTATTCTGAAACTTCTTCACTATTCACCCATTCGTTTGTCTTCTCTGCTCTTGCATTCTGAATGTATTGGCCTTGTCTTGCAACTACACTCGTGAAGCTGAGTGCATGAACCTGCTCAAGTAGTGAAGTAGTAAAATGTGTGACTTAGAATATTTTGTATCAAATAAATTTTGTACTGGTAGGATCTTTTAAATATCCTATTAAGGTAAACTTACCTTATTGCATTTTGTTCTTTCCAATACAATTTATTTGGTACAAATTTCACAGTAAAATTTGTCACTTATTTTACTAATCACTTTCTTTCTTTAAGTGACATGATTAAACTTATGTATCAAATTAAGACTATACTGGTTGGATCTAAATATCCATGTAAGGTAAATAATGTTTACCTTATTGCATTTTATAGTTCCAGTATGTTTAATTGATACATAGTTTGTACATTGGAATTCTTGTCACTTGTAAGCAGGTATCTTGTTAACTTAACTGGTAGGATATCAAATTCTTTTTAAGGTAAAAATTATTACCTTATTGCATTTTGTTTTCCAGTTAGTTAACCAATATTCTTGTTCACTTTGATTAATCTGTATATCAAATAACACTTTACTGATTGGATTTAAATATCCAATTTTAAGGTAAAGACAACTTTACCTTATTTGATTTTGAATCCCAGTGTGTTCTATTTGTTATATAGAAATTTCATTGTTATCTTTTGTAGTGAACAGAATATCAAGAACTCTTCTTCTGAGTGTATGGTTTATCTAGTATTTTGAACATGATAAACTAAATATTTAACTGGTAGGATATCAATTCCTATTAAGGTAAAATTACCTTATTGCATTTTGTTTTCCAGTTAAAATAGATAGTTCATTTGTACGAGATGTTATTGTGTGTAACAAATAAATATAACTGGTTGGATTTATACGATATCCTTTTTAAGGCAATTCAATATTGCCTTATTGCATTTTATGGTTTTCCAGTCACATTTATTTGTTAACTATAAAAAGGAGCACGACACATCTAGATAATTTTTCTTAGTACTAGATAACTGCAAGATGCTACAATAGAGGATAACAAAGACTCTTATAATAATGCTACAATAGAAGGGGGGAGAAACAAAAGCTTTTGGCATCATCAAAAACAGTTCATCAAAATTTAGGGTCTAACAATTTCCCCCTTTTGTGATGATGCCAAAAGAAGAGTTCTAATTACTAACACTCTCTTTCCCCCTCTTTTGGTAGCATCAACCAATCACTCAGTTCTTCTTCCTTTTCTTGATGATTCATCAGGAAAGGGGTTTGGGATTCTTCCTTTCATCTTTTGATTGGCCTTTTCTTTGAGTACCGCCAGCTTTTCATAGTAGACTCGTCGAATGGTAGTTTTTAGCATGGCTGTTTCAATGCTCTGTTCCTGGAGCCAGTTAAGAGCAAACTCCTCTTCAATTTTGATCAATGCTGCATGTTGAAGGAGTTGTTCCATTGGAGCCATTCTCCATTGCCTCCAGTTCGTGACCCTTCTGACTTGATTGTCCAGTTCTTCTCTTCCTTTGAGAAATGGAACGTTGGGTTGGTCAGGTTGAGGAGGAAATGGTGCTGTTTGAGCAGAGCGGGGTTGACCGAGTGAGAGCTCAAGAGTGGGTTTAGAAGACATGTTGTCAGCCATTTTGAGGGTTAAGAGGTTTTGCTGTGAAGAAGGTTTTGGAAGGAATAATCGTAGGTTGAAGATGAGCATGTGAGAAGAGAGACCAGATTTTATACTCGAGCTTCAGATGGTCTCTTCGTCTTTTGAGATTGAGTTCAAGAGATCGAGGCATATTGATTAGTGTGTTTGGGGGCTGGTTCTTTTTCCAAGGTTGAGTTAAAGATCCTTTATTGAAGATGGTATTGATGATCCTTTTTATTGGAGTTTAAAAAGACGCTCTCGGATCATCAGATGTTTTCAATGTATGATGCTTTTAACATTAAAACCTTTCTGCCTTGTATGTTCATAAATGAAAATTCTGTTTCTAGACTAATTTGTAGATGACCTTTATTTTTATTAGGATGTAGATGTTCCTAACAAAGTTAAGAGTCTACAGAGAACCAGTCTATGAATTTCAGCAGAATTTTAATAAATGATACCTTTATGAATAATGCTTGATCTCAGATTGTTGACTCATCTGGTTTATTGGTCATGACTCTTGTTGAACAATACTCATTCCCCCTTAGATGATGCTCCTTAGAAATTTCCTTGTGTGATGGAATTTTCTAGTTCCCCCTCAATTGATGCCAAGATGATTGACTTAGGTAACTGCATTGAGTGTGAGCATTTTAAGTAGTTTTTTTTTCGATCCTTCTGCCGATCTTTCCAGCCTTCTGCAGAGTGTTCTGCTGAGATCTCTGTTGTCATATTTGCATTTTATTTTCCGTAGATACTTGCAGGCAGGCATCTGCTCCTTTGTTCTGATGAATGCATCACTGCAGTTTCTTTTATTCGTATGTAGCAGTGACCTGAGTGTCAGCAGTCTGCTGAGTCTGCTGTTTTTGGTGAGCAAGCGTCTGCTGAGGTTTCTGCTTCCAGAAAATAGTCTTTTGTTTAGATTTGATCCCCCTTCTTAGATGAAAGTCTGTGATTGACTTTCTTGGACCTTGATGCTTCATTCCTTTGGGGTGGATGCACTAGACTACTTTTCTTGTCTTTATCAAGGGTTCAACAGTGAACTCAAGCAGGGTGTTGCTTCTTTAGAGGGTTACTTGAGCAGAATAGTCTATACTCATTGTAGCCTGCTTTTTACAGCCGGCTATCCTTGAGTTTTTCATGAGAGTTCCCCCTCAGCAGGTGGCTAGGAATTTCCCCTTAGTTCTAGAGATGAGTTCTTCATTCTTTTGGGGCTCCTTTCTTTACTTGGTCCTCCTCCTTTAGTAGATCATTGTAGAAAGGCAAATTTCTCAACCTTTTGATAGAAAGTGAGTTGCTTATTAGACGACATAAGCAAGGAGAGTCCTTTTTGCTTAGAGTCGTGTAACAGAGGCAAACGTTTCATCAAAATCTATTTCTTCTTTTTGTTAGTAGCCTATGACTACTAATCTGGCCTTTCTTGATGATGGTGTCTTCCTTATCCATTTTGTTCTTGAATACCTTTCTCAGGATATTGAGCACAAGTTACCATACTTCTCTAAGATAGAGTTCTTTGTGTATGGTTTGTATCTAGTTGATGTTGAGAAGGTTTCTTGGATTCAGTTTGAGAGAAGATGGCTTCCCTTTAGAGTGATGATCTAGTACGAATCCCTTTATGGATGACTTCTTGTTTTGTTGAGGAGGATGTTGCCACATGCTTTGTTTGAGTCTACTGCTTTTCATCATTTTGTGTCTAACAATTGGTAGAATTTGGGGAATATGAGCTTCGGTTCTGGTGAGGATCCTTTTTGATTTCATCCTACTGCTGGCAGTTGTCTCAGTCTGAGTCTTCTGCTAGCAGTAGTCTGGCTTCCGAGTCACCTTTTGAGGAAGATATGTACTATTGAAGTGGTCTCAGCTTTTCTTCTTCCATCACCCAGATGGTCCTTCCTTCATCTTTCTTTAAGCATAGTTACATCATTTTTGAGGAAGATGCAACAGTTGATCTGGAGTTGGCTTGTGCATTTGAACTTTAAAACCTCAACACAAGGAGTGTATTGGTTTGTAAGTTCTTCATTTGATTGAATTTCCAACTCCTTTGGTATGTTCTTCTCTTATCCTCTTTTGCAAGTGTTTCTTTGAGTTCTTCCTTTGAACAGTTTGTCAGTGGCCTTCTGCTCCTTGTAATGTGCCTGAAGCAACTAGAATATATGTACTATTCTGTTGGGTTTAGTTGCTCCAGCACCTTCCTGTTTTTGTCAATGTTGAGTGGTAGTAGCCCACATTGAAGTGGGCAACTTCCTTTGAACAATTTTGGGCATCCATACCCATTTAGAACCATTTTCCCTTAAGCAGTGTGATCTACAGCCTTTGTATTCAGATGAGATGGCTGTGTATGAGTTTATCATCTCTCTCCTGTATGTAGGATAAGAGTGATTTCTTTTGGGTTGATTTTGCTGCTTCTTGGGTGGGTAGTTGGTCTTATTGGTGGTTAGCCAACTGGTTCTTTGGTTTTCTTGTTTGATAGGAAGTTTTTGTTTGTACAGGGATTTTGATTTTGGTTTGGGAGCAGATATGTTCCTTCTTGTGGGAACTGTATGGATATGGGAGTGTTGGTGGCTAAGAGACTTTGTGTCTTCTTTGAAAGTATGTTTTGTGGTAGAAGAGTATTTGGGAGAGTTTTTCAATGATTGAGGAGGTGATGTGTATCCTGTGTTCTTTTCACAGTGTTGAACTTCCATAGTCAAAGGGAGAGAGAGGGAGCTCAGCTTTTCTTTTAAACTTATGTTTTCACATTCAAGAAAATCTTTCCTTTTGATTACTTCACCCAATTGAGCATGGGCTACTATTAGATTTTCTTGAAGTCTGTGGTTTTCATTCATTAGGCTAAGATGCTCCTTTTGGAAGTTTTCAAATTGATGGAGTAATGCCTCCATATCAACACTGGATGAGTTGGAATAATATGAATTGCTCGAGGAACAGGATAATACCTCATCATTGTCACCTTCATAGGATCTGGCCATATCATAGTTGTAAGAGAAACTATTTTCTGGAATCATTCCAAAGAAACTAGTAATAGCCTCCTCCTGCCTTTCTGATGAGCAACTTTCTTCATTTGAGTTGCTTTGATCATCTTCTGATTGACTCTCCGTGAGTTCATCCCATACATCCTTTGTTCTCCAGTCATTGGATTTGTTGCTGTTGATCAATAGATTCTTTGCTTGTTGTTCATCCATCATTTAGAAAGTTTTGGGATAAAAGTGGATTTGGATCTTTAGTTCAAAAATAGTCAGAAACTGACTCTAGGAACACACCGCTCTGATACCACTTGATGGTCCCGGATAGAGGTAAAAGTCTAGAGGGGGGGGGGGGGGGTGAATAGACTTTTAAAGCTTTTTCAGTTTTGAAACACTTTTTCCTCTAGATGAGTTGATCTATAATCTTTTGAGAGATTAATAGATGCACAACGGAAGTCTTTAACCTCTTTATACTTAGTGTGAGATAATTTTCTAGTTTAGATGGTGTTTAGACTGGTTATGAGAGGAAGTAGGCTTGGCAGTTGACTGGTGAGAAGGTCACTGCTTAGGCTACTGCTGCACAGGCAGTTTGCTGGCTGGCAGGCAACTGCTGGGTTGGCAGTTGGCTGAAGGGCAGGTTACTGCTGAGACAACTGCTGAGGAACTGGATGACTCTTGGATGGCTTTTTGTTCTGGCTTGTTATGGAGTTTGGAAAGGCACGTATAGGTGGGCAGTGGACTCAGCAGGTGGGTGAAGACCAGGGTACTGCTGAGACACCTTCTGAGTTTAAGACAGCTTCTAGTGGAAAACACTCTCAAGGAGAGTGAGTTATTAAGCAGTAGGCTAAGCAGTAGAGTCAATGAAGACTACTGCTTAGGATGCTGCTGGCAAACTACAAACCTTTAGTGAGATGTGTTTTGGTGTGTGCTCTGTATGTATGAAAGTAAATCAACACACCATATATTCTGGTTCAGAGGTGATGTAATCCTCCTACATCCAGTCCCACCCTATTTCAGATGGATTTCCACTAAAGTATTAAGCCCAATACACTTAGTGCCAATCTAGCCTTGACAACTCTGGCCTAGATTGAAGGTTTTTCACAATGAGTATAACACCACTCAAAGTTACTCAGTCCTTAGACTTTTCTCAATTGATCCAGTGTGGATCAAAAGGTACTCTATCTATCTAACCACACTTTAGGATCCGAACAACTGTTCTCCTAAGTGTTTACAACACCATGAATTTGTTCACAACGTTTCTAACCTCCAACTAAAACCTAAGCTCTAAAAATGTTACAATGAATGATAAAGTCTAAGAGCTTAGTGAAGCATGAGTCAAAGCAGAGTGTTCAATCACTTTTTCTTTTGCTGGATATTCGTAGTGTAATGACTGAACCACTTGCTTTGAACTCAATGACTTACTTTTGATCTCATGCTTCTGCCTATTTTTATAGGCATCTCCAGTAGATTAATCTCCTCCGTTGGTTAAGAGGATTTAATCCTAGACGTCCAAAGTATTGTACTTGCGTCTTCTTGTGTTGGAGCAGGATAAGGATTTGTCTTTGAAGACCACTTGCTTTGTACGAGGATAACACCCATACCTTAGGCCTTCTTATCGCTGCATGCCTATTCTGAAACTTCTTCACTATTCACCCATTCGTTTGTCTTCTCTGCTCTTGCATTCTGAATGTATTGGCCTTGTCTTGCAACTACACTCGTGAAGCTGAGTGCATGAACCTGCTCAAGTAGTGAAGTAGTAAAATGTGTGACTTAGAATATTTTGTATCAAATAAATTTTGTACTGGTAGGATCTTTTAAATATCCTATTAAGGTAAACTTACCTTATTGCATTTTGTTCTTTCCAGTACAATTTATTTGGTACAAATTTCACAGTAAAATTTGTCACTTATTTTACTAATCACTTTCTTTCTTTAAGTGACATGATTAAACTTATGTATCAAATTAAGACTATACTGGTTGGATCTAAATATCCATGTAAGGTAAATAATGTTTACCTTATTGCATTTTATAGTTCCAGTATGTTTAATTGATACATAGTTTGTACATTGGAATTCTTGTCACTTGTAAGCAGGTATCTTGTTAACTTAACTGGTAGGATATCAAATTCTTTTTAAGGTAAAAATTATTACCTTATTGCATTTTGTTTTCCAGTTAGTTAACCAATATTCTTGTTCACTTTGATTAATCTGTATATCAAATAACACTTTACTGATTGGATTTAAATATCCAATTTTAAGGTAAAGACAACTTTACCTTATTTGATTTTGAATCCCAGTGTGTTCTATTTGTTATATAGAAATTTCATTGTTATCTTTTGTAGTGAACAGAATATCAAGAACTCTTCTTCTGAGTGTATGGTTTATCTAGTATTTCGAACATGATAAACTAAATATTTAACTGGTAGGATATCAATTCCTATTAAGGTAAAATTACCTTATTGCATTTTGTTTTCCAGTTAAAATAGATAGTTCATTTGTACGAGATGTTATTGTGTGTAACAAATAAATATAACTGGTTGGATTTATACGATATCCTTTTTAAGGCAATTCAATATTGCCTTATTGCATTTTATGGTTTTCCAGTCACATTTATTTGTTAACTATAAAAAGGAGCACGACACATCTAGATAATTTTTCTTAGTACTAGATAACTGCAAGATGCTACAATAGAGGATAACAAAGACTCTTATAATAATGCTACAATAGAAGGGGGGAGAAACAAAAGCTTTTGGCATCATCAAAAACAGTTCATCAAAATCTAGGGTCTAACACATTGCCATGCCTAGTCGCACAGATGCCTTTCGTCTTCCGTTAATAGTCTCGCATACAAAAGACGACTCTATGCGGTGCCATGGGGCCTCCATTGCTTCTTGAGTTAATTTTCTTGGTCTGTATGACCTCTGCAATCAGGGCGGACCCAGGAAATTCATGTTGGGGTTCAAAATATTTTTTGAGGGCGAAAATTATTTTTTGAGGGGGCGAAAATTATTTTTCTTATTTTTCTTATATATAAATTTTGTTGGAGGGGCGGTAACCCCCCTGGGTCTGTACTACGGTCCGCCCCTGAGTCTGCAATTCTTCATGCGGGTTGATAGTGATACAGTTGGAGTCAGTTGGCCAGATCATCAAGCTATACGTTTTGTTATTAGAAGCTAATAGAATAATGACAAGTGTCAAGTTAGTTAATAATCTGTTGTATTAGCTAGCTGACTTTGTTATCTCTCATTTAACTTATATAGCTTTCCCTGTACATTGTTGAGACTCAAGAAATGAAATAACAAACATCTTTTTCTCCATATCTTCTCTTCTATGAATTTTTACTATTATTTCTATACAAGATCTCATTATCTTTTCTACATCCAACGCAGATAACCTGACTTGTATCATTGGTATCAGAGACGTTGATCCAATTACTGCTAATTTCGATCCCTGCGAGATTGAAAGCTTCGTAAACAATCGGAAGTAGATAGTAAGGAATGGTGTTGACTCGAAATTCTAATTTCGAAATGGACGAAGCATTGAAGGACATGCAATTGGAGTTCGATCAGAAGCTTGAACATCAAAATAAACTAATGATGGACATGAGGGGCAACATCATGAAGAAAGTAGTGGGATTACAGAAAAACAAGAAAGGCAGAAGTGAGGAGGAAACAAACAAAGATGAAGTAGGAAGTGAGGAGGAGACTTCTTCGTATGAGGAGGATGATGGCGCGATTGGCAAATCTAGTTCAGCTGTTTTAAATAACTTTAGATTCAGTCCGAAAGTGGAATTTCCTGCTTTTGAAGGACAAAATGCTAAAGCGTGGGTTCATAAATGTGAGAGGTATTTTAAACTCTGTAATATTCCTAAAAACCAAAGAGTTATTCTAGCTTCTCTATACTTGGGATGGAGGGCAGCAGGTTGGTTTGGGAATTATGTGGCATCTAAGAAAAATTTGAAGTGGAAACAGTTTACAACCGACCTTAATGCTAGGTTTAATGACAATTTGGGTAATAAAGTTGTTGAGAAATTTAACAATCTGAAGCAGGCGGGTTCTTTAGAAACTTTCATTGATGAATTTGAGATGCTTAAAGCTGCTATGGTGCAAAGAAACCCGAAATTGCCATCAAACTATTTTCTGGATTGCTTTTTGGCTGTCCTAAAGCCTACATTGAAGTCATTCGTAAAGGCTTTTAATCCCAGGAGTATAGTTGAGGCTATAGAATTTGCAAGACTTCAAGATGACACTGTAGAAGCCATAACAACACAAGCCAAGTATGGGGGTGTTCCCAAGACAACTCTGAACAAGCCTATATTGCCAACACCAGTTCAAGCAATTCAGAACTCCAAAATGGTTAGCAACCCTGTGAAGAATAGTAATATTGTGCCTACTCCAAGAAGATTTGTTTCAGCTTCTGATAGAGCTGAGAAAAGATCTAAAGGGTTATGCTACTATTATGATCAGCCATATCGCAAGGAGCATGTGTGCAATCATAAAGGGGCCCGACTGTTTTTAGTGGAAATCATGGGAGATACTGAAAACAGTAGTGAATGCAATACGGAACCCAATCAAGAAAGTACCAATGAATACACTATGCAGGAAGAGGAACCATTGATATCATTCCATGCAATGAATGGTTACTCAGATTTTAGAACTATGAGGCTTAATGGATATGTGGGAAGAAAGAAGTTACTGATTCTAGTGGACTCAGGAAGTACACACAACTTTTTGAGTTTTAATATGGCCAGAAAGTTAGGTTGCAAGTTGGAAGAAGTGAAATCAATGGTTGTAGTTGTGGCTGATGGAACTCAGACTGAATGTCACCACATTTGTAGAAAGTTCAATTGGAAATTGCAGAATACTCAATTCCATGGGGATATATTAGTGCTGCCATTGGGTGGATATGACATGGTGTTGGGCGTGCAGTGGCTGAGTACTTTGGGAGAAATACATTGGAACTTTCAGTATCTTTATATGAAGTTCCAATATAAAGGGCAAAGAGTAGTATTGAGGGGTCAAAAGGTGGGCAATCTGAAAGCAATGCAGGGTACAAAGAAACAACTAAATCAGATTACCCAACTATATCTGATTCAATGCCAGAATAAATCATTAGAAAAGGGAAGTGAACAGCTGGATAATCATTTTGGGATTAATATAACTGCCAATGTGGATACCCATGTGACCCCAGAAGACTTACAACCACTGATCAAAGAATATGAAGATATTTTCAAAGAGCCTCAAGGTCCGCCACCTAGTAGGGGAATTTTTTATCACAGGATTCCTGTAAAGGAAGGGTCTCAACCAGTGAATGTGAGGCCTATAGATATCCATTGAAACAAAAGAATATAATTGAAGAGAAGATTAAAGAACTGCGGAATAAAAATGCAATCTAACCTAGTGCATCACCTTATGCTTCACCAGTGGTATTGGTAGGAAGGAAGGATGGTGACTGGAGGCTATGCACTGATTATAGGGCATTAAACAATCAGACAATTAGAGATAAGTTTCCTATACCTGTTGTGGATGAATTGATTGATGAATTATGTGGGGCAAGTATAGTTTCTAAAATTGATCTAAGGGCTGGTTACCATCAATTGAGGGTCCATAAGGATGATGTGTTTAAGACTGCATTTAAAACACACTATGGGCATTTGAATTTTTAGTTATGCCCTTTGGGCTGACTAATGCCCCGGCTACTTTGCAAGCATTCATGAACCATATATTCACAGATTTTCTGAGGAAAATTGTATTGATATTTTTTGATGATATATTGGGTTATAGTGCTGACATTGAGAAACATAGAGTGCATTTGCAGGAGGTGTTTAAAGTGCTGAGGCATCATCAATTATTTGCTAAGATGAGCAAATGCGCATTTGGAATCAAGAAGGTGGAATACTTGGGACACTGCATCTCTGCCAAGGAGTAGAAACAGACCCTAGAAAAATTGAAACCATTTTACAATGGCCTTTTCCAGGTTCCCTTAAACAACTTAGGAGTTTTTTTGGGACTAGCAGGTTATTATAGAAAATTCATAAAAGGCTATGCATTAATAGCTAAGCCCCTTACTGAGTTATTAAAAAAGCGACCTTTCCAGTGGAATAAGGAGGCTACTGGAACATTTGGGGAACTAAAAAAGGCTCTAACTTCTGCTCCAGTGTTGGCCTTGCCAAACTTTGATAAACCATTTGTTGTGGAGACTGATGCATCTCAAACAATGGCATAGGAGCAGTATTAATGCAGGAAGGTCATCCTTTGGCCTTCATCAGTAGATCTTTGGGGACTAGATGGCAAAGGTTATCAGTTTATGAGAAGGAACTATTGGCATTAGTGTTTGCAGTCCAAAAATGGGAACATTACTTGTTTGGTCAATCATTTATTATCAAGACAGATCAGGAGAGCTTGAAATGGCTATTGGAGCAGAAAATTTCTACACCCTTTCAACAGTTCTGGCTGTCCAAATTAATGGGTTTCAGGTATGAGATTCAGTACAAGAGTGGAGTAGAAAATAAAGTGGCAGATGCACTCTCAAGGGTAACAGGAGCATAACTATTGTGTGTGGCAGTTTCATCCATCAATTCAGACGTATTGGACTTAATCATAAAGAGTTATGGGGAAGATGATAATATACAACAACTTATGGTTAAGTGTAAGACTAGTGCTACTCCTGGGAATGATACCTATAAATTGGAGGGTGATATATTGAGGAGAAAAGGCAAGATAGTGGTGGGACATGATGTTATGGTTAGGAAGAAGATCTTGCAATGGGCACACAGTTCATCGATGGGTGGTCATTCAGGTAGAGATGCCACTATTCAGAGAATCCGCCCTCTATTCTATTGGAAAGGAATTAAAAAGGATGTACAAGCATTTGTGAGGGCTTGTGTAGTATGCCAAACTTGTAAGTATGATACTGCAGTGATGGTCCTGGATAGGGTAAAAGTCTAGAGGGGGGGGTGAATAGACTTTTAAATCTTTTTCACCTTTTTCAAGTTTTACCTCTAGATGAATTGATCTATAATCTTTTGAGAGATTAATAGATGCACAGCGGAAGTCTTTACCCTTTTTCTAATGAGTGTGTGACAACTTTCTACCTTCAATGATGTTTGGACTTCAAACTGTGAGCAGTTGGCTTGGCAGTTAGCTAGATGGCAAGGAACTGCTGAGGCAACTGCCAGTTGAAAATAGAAGTTTGAGAAAGATGATAATATGGCCTTGCATAGAATGATGAGGGCTTTCTGAATATATGTTGAGCTGAAGGTAGTAAAGAGTTTTGCCTGAGCAGTGGTCTGAGCAGTTGGGTAATCCCAGGAAACTGCTAAGCCGTCTGCTGCTTATAAAGAAGTATCTTTGAGGACTGACCAATCACACCTTTTAGTAGTGATATTTAAAGCTTGTGGGAAACAGAAGTCTCAAGGAAAAGTGAGTTATTAAGCAGTAGGATAAGCAGTAGAGTCAATTAAGACGACTGCTTAGGATGTTGCTGGCAAACTACGATCCCTTTAGTGAGAAGTATTGGGTGTGTGCTGTGGTGAGTAAAGGAGAATCAACACACGATGTATCCTGGTTCAGAGGTGGTGTAATCCTCCTACATCCAGTCCCACCCTCTTTCAGATGGATTTCACTAAAGTATTCAGCCCAATACACTTAGTGCCAATCTAGCCTTTACAACACTTAGGCCTAGATTGAAGGTTTTTCACAATGAGTATAACACCACTCAAAGTTACTCAGTCCTTAGACTTTTCTCAATCGATCCAGTGGGGATCAAAAGGTACTCTATCTATCTACCCACACTTTAGGATCCGAACAACTGTTCTCCTAAGTGTTTACAACCACTTGTGTAATGTTTACAAGAAAGTTCTAACCTCCAACTATGAACTAAGCTCTAAAAATGTGAAAGTGTTGATCTAATCTAAGAGCTTAGTGAAGCATGAGGCTAAGCAGAGAGTAAAGTTGAGTTTGCACTTTCTCTTTTGCTAGATAGCTCGTATATGCTTTGATGAAAGTATTTCTCTACTTAGGATGCTCAAGCTTGTTTTTGAACTCATGCTTCTACCTATATTTATAGGCCTTCATGGTTGATTGATCTCATCCGTTGGTTGAGATGGATTAATCTTGTGCGTTGAGGTTCTGGCTGGGACGAATTGTACATTCGTCTTCTTGTGCAGGAGCTTTTAATCCTTTTGTTTTCTGTCTTGAATAATTGGGCCGCGGCATGGGTTTGTCTTCAGCCGCTGCAGCTTCACTCCAAAAGGACGTCCCATGCTGTAGGACCATGTACCTGTTTAAGTTTTTAATGCTGGTCAAGTTTTGTCTTCCAATCATACAACTTTGATGTATATGATTTTTCGAGCATCTTTAAAATGTGACATTTATTTAATCTTTGAGTCAAATGATATGTGCCGGTTGGATCTAAATATCCGTTTAAGGTAAAAAAATACCTTATTGCATTTTTACTTTTTCCGGTACTATTTCATTGGTCTCAAAAATTGTACATTTATTTTGTCACATTTGAATAATTTGAGTGCTAATACCTGAATTTAATTTGGACACAATGTACGGGTGCAAAGTATAGTGGCATCATCAAAATCTTATCAAAATTGGGTACTAACAATTTCCCCCTTTTTGATGATGCCAAAACTATACAACACAAGAAACAAATGTTTTTATTGATTTTCATGGAGACAATCGTACATTGGTCTACAGTCTAAAGTACATTAGTTTTTAGTCACTTTCGGACTTTGAGAACTAATCTATTCTTGTTTCTTCTTGGCAGCTTCTTCCTTGGCTTTGGCTTCTTCTTCCTTTCTTCTTCTTATTTCAGCTTCTTCTTTGTAGAGTTTGTTTTTCCTTCTTGTTGCAGCTGCTTTCTTTGCTGCTGCTGATCTGGAGGAGGAGGGACCTGCTTGAGATGTCCTTTCCCCCTTTTTGGCATCATCAGCAGGGGTCTCACTTTCTTTGAAGAGTGCTTCTATTTCTGGGTCAGAGTCAGGATCTTCATCTTGTCTTCTGGATGGATTTAGACCATAAACTTCGATAGACAGTGCCTTGATGTGGTTGTTGATGTCAAAAAGATCTGTTTTGACTTCATCTTTGACTTCATTCTCCAATCTTTGAAGCTTGTCCTGTGTAGCTACTAGACTCTGACCTAGCTTCTGAAAGTCAGACCCTTGCTTCCAAAAGGTGTCCTGAGTAGCCTTTTGAAGAACTTGAAAGTTGTGAGCAACGTCTTTAGTGAGCTGTTCATAGGCTTTGGCATGAGCCTGCTGCTCTATAAGGAATTTTTGAGAGAGCTTGAACATGGCAGGGAACTCCTCATTCCTTAGTTTCAGGAGGTATTCTTCATGCTCCTTCACCATTTGGAAAGTCTGCTGAAGATGAGGAGGTAAGGTTGGGAGAGAAGGCAGCTGCTCAGAGGTACCTGCTGCAGTAGGCTGATCTTTTTGTTGCCTTTGAAGTTCTAGTATCTGTCTTTCGAGATCCTCATTTCGGGCTTTGAGTGCATCAAGCTCCTGCTTGATCTCTGTATTAAGAGCTGACTGCTGGGAGGTTCTTGTCTTGAGGAGAGCTCTTTGCTCAGCATTGAATACTTGTTGGATCATGGAGTCTTTTCGTATATGACTGTGGATTTCTCCAAATCTGATGTCCAACCTTTCCTCTAGCTGCTTTTTCATCTTGATCAGCCTTTTGTGTAGTCGGACTTCTGCGCGGCTAATGAATTGTGTGGTAGCCCTTCTTTCTTTGATGAAGACACCTGCAAGGGTAGTAGTGTCTTCTTCATTGTCTTCAGGTTCTAGGATGAATGTTGGAGAGTGTTGCTCTATGTTTTGAGTAGATGCCTGTGAATGTGAGCTAGTCTGCTGTTCGAGATCTGGCATTGGAGTAGACTCTTGTAATGGAATATTGTCCGGGTGCTGCTCAGTGGTCTGCTGTGCTTCTTCCTCCATTACTTTAGAGGTTTCTCCACCTCCTCTAGTTTCAAATCTAGATTTTTCTAGAACCATTTGAAGTTCTTTATCACTAGAAGAGGAAGAGGAGATGATTTGTTTACCTCTATTCTTTGAAGAGCCATGTGGCGCATGATTGTTGTCATCATCATCAGCTGGATCATCATCATTGGCATCTGTGGAGTGATCTTCTAGTGGTTTATCAGTCAGCTGTTTCTTCTTCGAGATATAGATCAGATGAATCTGGTGGAGATTTGTTGCCTTTGCTATATCTTCTGTGCCAAGCCAGGTTAGAGCAAAGTACTCTTCACTGATGAATTTTGATAGAGTACTGGCTTGGTGGAGGATTTTGGAGAGTTTCCATTCTCTCCAAGCTTTGACTCTACACCAGTCAGCTTCCAACCTCTCCAGTGGGGTTAGTGAGTGGTCTGTTGGCGAAGGTGGAGCCTCCTGTTCTTCTTCCTGAGTTGTTACCTCTTGACGATTTATTGACAGTGGAGTAGCGGAGATAGCAATACCTGAAGAGGAAGTAGCCTGCTGTTCTTCGCTCTGTTTGGAACCTCCACTTTCTTCATGAATAGTGGGTAGTAAAGAGGCAGCTTCATGAATTATTGGAAGAGGAGAGACAGCTGCTTCCAATTCCAGTTGTAGATTTCGAGTTGGGGCAGAACAGGACTCCTTTTTGGATTTCTTTGACTCAACCTCTTGATTCTCAGATCGATGTCTTTTTAGTGATTGAGTTTTGATCTTTCTAAACTCCGTTTTGAGAGGCTCATCTGAGAGAAATGTGTCTTCTGCCTTAGGTAGTTCAGGAGCTCCTTGATTGGACTTGAGAGAGAGAAATTTTCTCCAGTTGGTTTCTTCTTTAATGTTGCTGCGAGCTCCCTTTCTTCTCAAGATTTCACCAATAAGAAAACCATACCCCAGCCAGGGCATGGTGTTGGTTGCTCTTTCATGATATTTCTTTACGTATGCCAACATGTTGGTGAAGACATATCTTGTCCAGTTGAAGGGTTTACCAGAGATTATTGCTGCCAAAGGAGTTGCTCTCTTCTTGTTTATTTCATCAAGTGCAGTATTCTTAGAGTCAATGCACTTGTAGAGTATGCTTAGCAGAAGAGCATACTCATGCACCATTTTGTTGGTCTTGAGATTGAGGGTTTGTGTGTTCTGCGCACTTGGTATCAGGACCATTTCCTTGAACTCTTGTTCATTGAGATCGAAGTCTTCAATCAATGGGGCTTCATCTCCAGGTAGTGAGAGCAGTAGTCTGATGTCTCCTTCTTCAATTTCTACTGGTCGGCCCTTTATCCAGGATTTGAGAGTGCCTAAGGTGGAGTTGAGATAGAACTCTGCAGCCACTTCTGGGTAGAAGTATGGATAAGGGTAGGTTGCCATTTTGAGAAGACCTGTGGAGTCAAGTTTCCTTAGTAGCTCAGCCATCAGATCACTGTTATTGGCTTTCTTCATGATAATGGAGGTGTTAAGGATGGAGCCAGTGAAGACCTTTTTGGAGATGTATTGAAGAGATGCCATTCTTGTTTGGTTGATGAGTAGGGTGAAGTATTTGAGAAGGATAGGATGCAGGTTGAGAGCTTTTGAGGATTTTTAGAGAGAGGTTTGAGAGAGATTGCAAAGTAACAGTGTAAAGGGAATTGTACGGAGGAGATATTTATTCTCTATCGGAAACTAGCCGTTGATATATAGCCGTTAGAGAAAACGGCTGGACACGCGTACCATTTACTCCGTTCACACTTGTAGCAGAGGGCTCAATGATGGGTAGATTTTTTTTTTTTTTTTTTTTTTTTTTTTTTTTTTTTTTTTTTTAAATTTGAGATTGACTTTCTTGGACCTTGATGCTTCATTCCCGGTGAGTTTGAGTAGCTTATTCTTGGCAGTCACTTTGATATTGATGGTGTTTGAGAATTAGCAGTGGGCTTATTGGCAGTCACCGGCTGAGCTAACTGTTTGTGGAAGTCAGTCACCTGCTGAGCCTACTGCTTGGTTTTCGAGTAGCTTTCTTTGAGTAGGTCACTTTTCTTGAGTATAGTGAGGAGTTCCCCCTCAACAGTTGGCTAGGAATTCCCTTTCAATTGAGTTCCCCCTGAATGGGTACAGGGTAATTCTCTTACTTTGATCATCACCCCAAGCTTTTGTCTTGAATTCTGAATCTTTCTTTATTCAGTTTCTTGGTTGATGTAGAAGCTTTGTGGAGTCTGCTTCACTTGTAGTCCCAGAAAATAATTCAACTCTCTCATCATGCTCATTTCAAACTTGCCTTGCATGAGAGTTGAAGATTTCTCACACAATGCTTGATTTGAACTTCCAAAAATTATGTCATCAACATGGATTTGAACAAGCAATATGTGGGGACCTTCTTCAATTTTGAATAAAGTCTTGTCTACCTACTTTGCCCTTAGTGAATCCATTATTCACTAAGTATTCAGAGAGAGTGTCATACAATGCTCTTGGGGCTTGCTTGAGTCCGTATAGAGCTTTGTGTAGCTTGTAGACTTGATCCTTCTCTCTATTGATTTCAAAACCAGGAGGTTTCTCCACAAAGATCTCTTCTTCTAGTAGACCGCTTAGGAAGGCACTTTTCACATCCATTTGATAGACTGTGAATTGCTTGTGCCATGAATATTCTTATTGCTTCTAAACTGGCAACAGGAGCAAAGGTTTCATCAAAATCTATACCTTCTTCCTGGCAGTAGCCTTTGGCTACTAGTCTTGCCTTGTTCTTGACAATTGTGCCTTCCTCATCCATCTTGTTTCTTAACACCCATTTAGTTTCCTATCACATGTTGTTGATAGGGTCTGGATACAAGCTCCCACATATTGTTTTTCTCGAACTGATTTAGTTCCTCTTGTATTGCTTGTATCCAGTCAGAGTTAAGTAGGGCTTCTTCAATTTTCTTGGGTTCCATTTGTGAGATGAAGCATGAGAACAGTGCCTCTTTCTGAATTGCTGATCTAGTACGAACCCCTTCATGGATGTTTCCAATAATCAGTTGTGGTGGATGTTGATTCAGCCATCTAATGTCAGATGTCTGATTGATGTTGGTTTGAATTTGTTGGTCATCCTCTTCTTCTTCTTCGTCACTATCTTCTGGTAGAGTAGGGTGATTAGGAATTTTATGAAGATCTGGAGGGATGTTTGTGGGTGAGTCACCTGCTGGCAGTGAGCTGACAGTTGAGTCAACTGCTGGCCGTGGACTGACATTAGATTCAGCTATTTTTTCTTTATCATTTCCTGGAAGGCAGCTTGGAGCCTTTCCAGTGTCCCTTTTTGAGTTAGATGACTCACCTTCTTCTTTTGATTGAGCAGTGGGGTGATTTTCAAAAACCACGTGGATTGATTCTTCTACTACCAGAGTTCTTTTGTTGAGGATTCGGAATGCCTTGCTTGTTGCTGAGTAGCCCAGGAAGATCCCTTCATCAGATTTGGGATCAAATGGCTTGAGATAGTCTTTTCCATTGTTTAGAATGAAGCATTTGGATCCAAACACATGGAAATGACTAACATTAGGCTTTCTTTCTTTCCATAGTTCATATGGAGTCTTTTTGTAGGTCTTATGAATGAGACTTCTATTCTGGGTGTAGCAAGCAGTGTTGATTGCTTCTGCCCAAAATCTTTTGGGCATACCAGCTGCTTCTAAGATGGTCCTTCCGGCTTCCTTGAGTGTCCTATTCCTTCTCTCAGCAACACCATTTTGTTGAGGTGTTCTTGCAGCTGAAGTTTGGTGATGGATTCCATTTTCTTTGCAGTACTGAATTACTATAGAGTTGAGGAATTCAGTACCTCTATCTGACCGGATCTTCTGAATTGAGAGACTTTTCTCATTTTGAATTAGTTTCATCAGTTCTGGAAGTTTCTTCTCTGTTTCATTCTTTTTCTTTAAGAATATGGTCCAAGTGTATCTTGAATAATCATCAACTATCACCAGTGTGTATCTTCTACCACTTAAACTTGTTGGTTCAACTGGTCCAAACAAGTCAAGGTGTAGTAGGTTTAAGGGCCTAGTTGATGATTCCAGTTCCTTTGATTTGAATGATACCTTGGTTTGTTTCCCTTTTTGGCAAGCATCACAGAGATGGTCCTTCTTGAAATTGATCTCAGGAAGTCCTTTCACCAATCCTTTTCTGGACAATTTGTTGATTGTTTTGAAGTTGAGATGGCTTAATTTGTTGTGCCATTCCCAACTCAAATTTGAATCTGCCTTTGTCACCAAGCAGATCCCTTCCTTTGCTGAGCTCCAATCAACGATGTACATGTCCTTCTTTCTTCTACCAGTGAGCACAGTTTTGTCATTTTTGACATCTCTAATCAAGCAGATGTCTTTGGAGAATGTAACATTATAGCCATTGTCACAGAGCTGGCTTGTGCTTATGAGATTGAACTTTAACCCTTTAACATAAGATATGTTTTGGATTGTAAGTCCATTGATGGATAGGTCTCCAGCTCCTTTGGTTTCTCCTTGTTTTTCCACATTCCCAAAAGTAACTTTGGGTCCTTTGCTTGCCATATAGTTTGACAGGAGCCGCCTGCTGCCTGTCATGTGCCTGGAGCAGCCTGAATCTATGTACCATGTTTGTGAGTCAACTGCTCCAGCACCTTCCTGTATTCATCATTGTTGAGCAGTAGCCCACAAGTTAGTGGGCAACTTCCTTTGTACAAGTTTGGGCATCCATGTCCATCTAGAACCATTTAGTTCTAAGCAGATTGGTCTATAGCCATTTGAGGTGTTATAGTCATGGGGGATGACTATGTATTTGTTAATCCTTTTCCTTCTTAAAATGGGAAATGGATTATTGGCTTTTGGAGGACACTGCTTAGTGTTATGACTGTGGTTGGTCTTATTGGTTGGTTGCCAACGGGTCCTTGGGGTTTGATGGTTGGGAAGTTTTTGTTTATACAGGAATTTGGATTTTGATTTGGGAGCAGGCAGGTTCCTTCTTATGGGACCATTTTGAGAATGGGATTTTTGGTAGATTAGCTTTCTTGTATTTTGTTGGTGGCTTGTGGAGGGTGAGTTTTGAGTGAGTCTGGTGGGGGATACATATCCGAGCCCTCTTCTCTTCCTATTTAGAACAACTTCAGCAGTAGAGTCACATGTTTTACTATCCATGCTGAAGTTATTCATTTTGTCTTTCAGCTCTTTGTTCTCTTCTTCTAAGACATTGTTTTTTGTTAAGGCATCTAACAATTTTGTATGAATAGCCTTAATGTCTTGTTTTAATCTATCATTTTCTGATCTTAAGAGAACATGGTGATTTTGGACTTTTTGGAAGTCTTGTAATAAAGATTCCAGTGTAATATTGGTTGATCCAGAATCACTAGAGCTATAAGAAGAGCAGGATGTTACCTCAATATCATTGTAGTGGTCTTTGGCCATTAGGCATTTAGGGGAGCTGTATTCATCATCTTCACTGAGCCATCTGCTGCTTTCTTCAGTGAGCCAGCTGCCGCCTTTTTCAGCCATCTGCCAGGATCCTAGGCATAGAAGTGCTTCCTCTGAGCTTTCAGATGAAGAGCTTTCATCACTTGAACTGCTTTCATCTTCAGATTGGGGTTCCTCCTTTTTCTTTTCACTTACAAAGGCTTGCCTCTTGCCTTTGAAGTCCTTCTTATAACCAGCTTTGGGACCAGTCCCCTGCTGCCCTTGATACTTCTGGGCTAAGGGCAGAGGGCATTCATTTTTGTAATGTCCTGGTTGTCTACAGTTGTAGCACAGGACAGTTTCCTCGTTGGTTTGAGGTCTCCCTTGTTTCCTGGGTGGTAGATTGTATGGTCTTTTTGGAGCAGTTCCCTCCTTTTTCATGAACCTTTTAAACTTCCTTACAAACATAGCGAACTGCTCGTCAGTAAGGAGGTTGTTGAGGGATTTTTCACTAGATCTTGACGGGCCAGGCTCAGAAACTAGAGCTAGTGTCTTGGATTCATCTTCCTTTTCTTCTTTTATCTCCTTCATTTCAAATTCATAGGCCTTGAGATCACTGAAGAGTTTGTCGGTTGACAAAGTTCTGAGATCTCTGCTATCTCTCATAGCAGTTACCTTCATGTCCCACTTTGATGGCAGGCCTCTCAAGACTTTAAGGGAAATTTCCTTTTGGGATAGATCTTTCCCCAGGTCTGTGACCTCTGCCACTATCTTCAAGAATCTGGACTCCATCTCATGGATAGATTCATTTGTCATCATTTTGAAATCCTCAAATTTCTTGAGGGCTATGGTTAGTTTGTTGTCTTTTTCCTGTTCATCCCCTGCTCCAATCTTTGTGAGCTCATCCCATACATCCTTTGAAGTTTCACATTTCCTGATTCTAGGAAATATGGATTCATCAACAGATTTAAAGAGAATATCTTTGGCAATGTTATCAAGATTGTTTCTCTTCCTGTCTTCAGTTGTCCATTCCATTTTGGGTTTTGGAATGTACACATCATCTGTCCCTTCTGTGGTTCTGGATGTGATGACCTTCATTATTTTGATAGGTCCATCAGTAATTACTTCAAGCATCTCATCATGTAAAGCACTGAGATGTGCTCTCATTCGTATTTTCCAGTCGTCAAATTTGTTCAAGTTGAATAGAAGATTTTTGGCTAACTGACTGTCCATTTCTAGAAAGCGTTTGGAAGTAGAGTGGTTTGGATCTTTAGTTCAAATTAGTCAAAAACTGACTCTAGGAACACTCTGCTCTGATACCACTTGATGGTCCTGGATAGGGTAAAAGTCTAGAGGGGGGGGTGAATAGACTTTTAAATCTTTTTCACCTTTTTCAAGTTTTACCTCTAGATGAATTGATCTATAATCTTTTGAGAGATTAATAGATGCACAGCGGAAGTCTTTACCCTTTTTCTAATGAGTGTGTGACAACTTTCTACCTTCAATGATGTTTGGACTTCAAACTGTGAGCAGTTGGCTTGGCAGTTAGCTAGATGGCAAGGAACTGCTGAGGCAACTGCCAGTTGAAAATAGAAGTTTGAGAAAGATGATAATATGGCCTTGCATAGAATGATGAGGGCTTTCTGAATATATGTTGAGCTGAAGGTAGTAAAGAGTTTTGCCTGAGCAGTGGTCTGAGCAGTTGGGTAATCCCAGGAAACTGCTAAGCCGTCTGCTGCTTATAAAGAAGTATCTTTGAGGACTGACCAATCACACCTTTTAGTAGTGATATTTAAAGCTTGTGGGAAACAGAAGTCTCAAGGAAAAGTGAGTTATTAAGCAGTAGGATAAGCAGTAGAGTCAATTAAGACGACTGCTTAGGATGCTGCTGGCAAACTACGATCCCTTTAGTGAGAAGTATTGGGTGTGTGCTGTGGTGAGTAAAGGAGAATCAACACACGATGTATCCTGGTTCAGAGGTGGTGTAATCCTCCTACATCCAGTCCCACCCTCTTTCAGATGGATTTCACTAAAGTATTCAGCCCAATACACTTAGTGCCAATCTAGCCTTTACAACACTTAGGCCTAGATTGAAGGTTTTTCACAATGAGTATAACATCACTCAAAGTTACTCAGTCCTTAGACTTTTCTCAATCGATCCAGTGGGGATCAAAAGGTACTCTATCTATCTACCCACACTTTAGGATCCGAACAACTGTTCTCCTAAGTGTTTACAACCACTTGTGTAATGTTTACAAGAAAGTTCTAACCTCCAACTATGAACTAAGCTCTAAAAATGTGAAAGTGTTGATCTAATCTAAGAGCTTAGTGAAGCATGAGGCTAAGCAGAGAGTAAAGTTGAGTTTGCACTTTCTCTTTTGCTAGATAGCTCGTATATGCTTTGATGAAAGTATTTCTCTACTTAGGATGCTCAAGCTTGTTTTTGAACTCATGCTTCTACCTATATTTATAGGCCTTCATGGTTGATTGATCTCATCCGTTGGTTGAGATGGATTAATCTTGTGCGTTGAGGTTCTGGCTGGGACGAATTGTACATTCGTCTTCTTGTGCAGGAGCTTTTAATCCTTTTGTTTTCTGTCTTGAATAATTGGGCCGCGGCATGGGTTTGTCTTCAGCCGCTGCAGCTTCACTCCAAAAGGACGTCCCATGCTGTAGGACCATGTACCTGTTTAAGTTTTTAATGCTGGTCAAGTTTTGTCTTCCAATCATACAACTTTGATGTATATGATTTTTCGAGCATCTTTAAAATGTGACATTTATTTAATCTTTGAGTCAAATGATATGTGCCGGTTGGATCTAAATATCCGTTTAAGGTAAAAAAATACCTTATTGCATTTTTACTTTTTCCGGTACTATTTCATTGGTCTCAAAAATTGTACATTTATTTTGTCACATTTGAATAATTTGAGTGCTAATACCTGAATTTAATTTGGACACAATGTACGGGTGCAAAGTATAGTGGCATCATCAAAATCTTATCAAAATTGGGTACTAACATGCAGCTTATCCAGGAAAGCTGCAACCTCTGCCTATTCCTAAGGAGGTTTGGTTGGATGTATCAATGGACTTCATTGAAGGGCTGCCTAAATCTTGTGGGAAAGATGTGATTTTTGTTGTGGTTGATAGAATGAGCAAATATGCTCACTTTATGACCCTCAAGCATCCTTTTTCAGCAATAGAGGTAGCACAGGTATACTTGGATAGTGTGTTTAAATTACATGACTGGCCAAGAACCATTGTCAGTGATAGAGGATCTATATTCCTTAGTAATTTTTGGACTGCTTTATTCAGTATTCAAGGAGTGGATCTGTTGTTATCTACATCTTTCCATCCACAAACTGATGGACAGACTGAAGTAGTGAACAGATGCCTTGAAACTTACCTTAGGTGCATGTGCAGTGATAAACCACAAGACTGGTGCAAGTGGATTCCATTGGCGGAATGGTGGTATAACACCTCCTTTCATTCCTCTATTAAGATGACTCCCTATGAAGTTGTGCATAATCAAAGCCCCCCATTTACATCTACCTTATATGGCTGGTGAAACTAAGGTAGAGGTTGTGGATAGATCACTACAACAAAGAGAGGCAATGATTAAGCTGTTGAAGTCTCATTTGTTGAAAGCACAAAATAGAATGAAAATACAAGCTGATAAGCATAGATCTGAAAGAGAGTTTGAAATAAGAGAGTGGGAGTGGCTTAAGCTTCAATCTTACGGGCAGAATTCAGTAGAATTGAGAACAAATGATAAACTCTCTCCTAAATATTATGGCTCACTTCAGATAAGCAAGAAGGTTGGGAAAGTTACTTATCAGTTAATGTTACCAGTCGAAGCTAGAATTCGTCATACCTTCCATGTATCTCAGCTAAAGGAATTCAGAGGTGATTTACCAGTTAAACCTCATATACCTGAAAGGTTGCATGGGATATCCAAGGAAGCTAAGGCAGAACCTGTAGCTATTTTGGAAAGGAAGTTGATAAAGCATGGAAATGCAACTAGAATTAAATTTTTGATACAATGGGATGGTCAAAGTGTTGAGAATGCTACATGGGAGTGGGCAGACTCAATCAAAGCATTGTATCCTGCTTTTTACACTAATATGACTTGAGGACAAGTCAAGTGTTGAGGAGGGAGTATTGATACAGTTGGAGTCAGTTGGCCATATCATCAAGCTATACGTTTTGGTATTAGAAGCTAATAGAATAATGACACGTGTCAAGTTAGTTAATAATATGTTGTATTAGCTAGCTGACTTTGTTATCTCTCGTGTAGCTTATATAGCTTTCTCTGTACATTGTTGAGACTCAGGAAATGAAATAACAATCATCTTCTTCTCCATATCTTCTCTTCTATGAATTCTTACTATTCTTTCTATACAAGATCTCGTTATCTTTTCAACATCCAACGCAGATAACCTGACTTGTATCAGATAGCTTTACTCTCAAAATAAGGACAAAAGATCACGGTGAATCCTCTCCTCCTCAACCCCTTGCTGACGAGCTTGATGAGCTCTTGATGGTTTGACATCAAAAGATTTGGAGGAACTTGAAGAAACTAGAATAGGGTGACATGCGAGTAAAGGTAATAGTTATAAAAAGAAGAGAGTCAATACCTCATCTGTGGTCAATAAATACCTCAATATTTTCAAATTCCAATTTACCTTATTAGCAGTCAAATATTTCATATTCCAATCATCCATTCTTTTAGAAAAGTACTTCTCAAAGTAGAAGATTGTATTGTTTTGTGTATCAGGACAAATGGATGGAATCCTCTAAAAACAATTACGTACAAAATTGAGGAACAACCATTAAAGACACTTTGATGAATACCACTCTCGCGCAAAAAGCATTTGGAGTCAGTCAAAACCCTGTATAGCTGATTAAGTACAACTTGAGACCAATTGATGGAATTAAGTTTCTCCAAATCATCACCTAGCTAAAAAATCTTGATTGAACCCCTTTGTAATTTGTACTAGGAAGGAAAGACTGATCAATTTTATAGTGTAAAATTTTCGAAAAATCAAGTCATCAATTTTTTAACTTCTATTTTGATAACATGCTGCTTAAGGTCGGAAATCATCACGTGTCTTTTTCATGAGAGGAGAGATAGGTAGGACATGCGGAAGAGATAAGCATAGCATCAAAACTATCAATCACAGTCCCATTATTTTCGATACCGAGGAATGTAGCCAACTCGTGGCTGCAGAGGTATATTTTTGTGGGTGGATTAAAAATAAAGCTTGTACTATGAAAACCCTCACAGAGTTCCCGCGGAAGAGTCCCAATAGCCTCTCGCTTTTGCTAAGAGTTATCAAGTTCTTGAAAATTGAAGAACTTAATAACTCTTTCTTTTTTTACTCCAAAACCAGATTTAGATTCACAATTCTTCCCAAGTTTGCTGCAAATTTCATCTTTTGGCGATTTTTATCCTACACACAAAATTTCCTCAAACACATATTCTAGAATTTAATTCAGAAATTTCAAATTCGTAATCATTTGAAATGAATTCTACTAATTTTAAACTAAAATTCGAGCAAAATGCCAATTCAAACACATGAGTAAATTTTATAGCGAACATACTCTTGGTTCGATAGCTGTGGACTGACATAGTGGCTCCCCAAAATGGAGGCAGAACAAATTCAATAAACTAAATCTAAATTCAATCAGAATTAAATGAAAACTCAATAAAATAAACAAACCCAAAGAGAAAATGACGATAATCGACTCAACAGAGAGATTAGCTGACAAGAGAACGAGAAGACAATACTTTGCGGAGAGATTGGCAGACGAGCAAACGAGAAGACAAAACTTGTTTAGATAAAACTTGCTTGGACAAAAAAGGCCCAAAGTTGACGCCCAAATGTGTACATTTGGACCCTAAACTGAGCAAAAGAAACATAGTACCAAAATTATGTTTGGGTGTTCTTCTTGATTGCCCCAGTTTGAGTCAGACTAAAAAAACTCGACCTAATAGTGACCAACAACTAAACCATGCCCTGATTCAGATCTCATTTTTACGGATTTGGATCCTGAATTTTTTTAGTATATTGTGACACTTTTTTGTCCTTATATTATTATTGTGACGTTTTTTAATGTCACAATATGTGTATCAATTTTTTTGCAACCAAAGATCTTAGATGCTTTAAAGCGTCAATATTTTTGTTTTAAATATACATTTTATATGAATTAAGTCTATAGTCTTCATATTTGCGAAACTCTATACCTACCACCTACCAAGGTGTGGCTAAGTTTGTATCCTAATGTTGGCTTAAGGTATTTATAGGGCTACTATCAAAATTTCTTTCAGGCTATCACCTATGTTAATCGTATGTTTTTAGAATGATTATCTATGTCTATTACTATATAAAGAGAAGGGTGAATTGGATGATAAATTGTATTTTTCCAATTTCTCCTTTTTGAATTAAGTGACTAACTATTATCCTCTTCATTTGATACCTTCAAAGTGTCATTTCTTTTTTCTCCTTTAATCAGTAACTGCTTTTATCTGTAAATTCTTTTTATAGAAATTTACTCCACCGTAATTGACTAACTATTATCCTCTTCTTTCTTTTCTTCTCCTTTTATATATACTTACTTTTATCAATAAATTCTCTTTATAAAAAAATAGGAAAAATTGATAGTAAGAATCCCAACTATTGGCGGTCCGCTCATAATAATCCCAACTATCGATTATTTCAGAATAATCCCAACTTTAGAGACCTTCCGCCAATAATGATCTCTATAAATAAATTCTTGTAGTTTCTAAAGTGGATGAGAAGAGATAAATTCTTGTAGTTTCTAAAGTGGTATGATCAGATCGTGATTCCGAGCAACTTCAAAAATCACGATTTTCTAACCTGTAGAAATTTATCTGAAAATGAGAAAACGGTGTATGGAAACTCAACCTCGCTCTGATACCACTTGTTGGGATTGGAAAATTCTTCTATTCAATATCAAGAACAGAATTACAATAGGAGGAGCAAACTCTCACACTCAACTATTACAAAAAATCAATCCTCACCAATACACTTCTACTCTAAGTGTATTTCACTCTTCACAGTTTCAATAGGATCTGGTAAGTTAGGAAGAGGGGTGGAAAGATCCATATGAATGTACTTATTACAGAAGCGGTGAGATTTTTATTCGCTTGAAGTGATAGATAGAAAGCTTCAAGCAATTACTTCACGGTTGGAATTCAATAGTGCAGTGCTTGATAACAGGAAGAGCAGCAAAGTGCTTGATAAAAGGAGAAGACGGAGTGACAGTGAACCTTAAGCAGCGTGTGCGCCTATCTTTACTAGAATAGCAGCAAACAAAGAAAGAGAAAAAAAAAGGATGACACCCCATCCCTAAGGGACCCCAACACCGACCGGACGGCACGATGAGAGGATGTAAATTGGACTATAATCACAATCTGATAGATAGAGAGTGGAGCTCCGTACCCGGTACTTGCAGAGGCCCTATGCATTTTTAGCATAGTAATCTCTCATCGCAGTTGTCGGGATTCAAACCCGGGACCTAACCCTTATGGCACTCCCTCACTACCAGTTGAGCTACGCCCACCGATTCAAACAAAGAAAGAGAAACAGCCCATAGGGAACAAGGTTAGAGAAGTCACCTTAATAGGTCTCAGAGCACGGACCATTCCCTTACAAACCGGGGCCGATTCGACAAGTGAGAGATAGGCTCAAACTCGAAAGAACGTTGATAGGGGAGCATGGAAGGACAAGCACTTTAATGTAAAAGGCAAGAAAGTAAGGGGTGGTGCGGAAGCACTAGGGGTGGGCACAGGGAGGATCGGTCCTATTTTAGGAGTACCGGCCCTAACTTGTTTTGAAAATCTATAGCGCGGGGCGGGGCAGCATATTTTTATATTTGGAACCGACCCTAACCCAGCCCGTTTTCAAAATGCCGATTCCATGGATTCACTTGTCTGAACTGAAAATGTAAAATTGATCAAATAGTTTAAAAGTTGAAATGAATAAAATCCCCTCATTAAATAGCAAAGCCGCCGCAAAGGTGCTACTACCGAAAAGTGAAAATATTTAAGTCCGTTCTAGCAAAAATATACTATCGTATTAAAAATAAAGATCTACTCATTGTCTAAAACAAATAGATGTCATCAAATTTAAAAAACCACTTATTGTCTCATGCAACTCATTGTCTTAAACAATTTCATTTTCCATCTCATCACAATTTGAACTCTCCATTGAGAATCAAATGTTATAACTTAAATATAAATAATGGCTAAAATAAAAAAGAAGTGAGGAATCAGGGCAGGCTATATCACAGTTACATAAATCACCAAAGAGGGCAGGATCTGCGTTCTGAACGCTACGTACCTAATTGCGGTACGAAAGCGTTACAAACGCTACCTGGACTGCAGATAGTACGCTTTCCAAATCATTCACAATCGCTATCCAGCTCGTCGCAATAACTATCCAGCTCTTTCGTTATTGCTTTTGATGTCAATGAGAAAACCAGAAACTCAACAAACCCAACTTGCTACACAAGCTAGGGATGCAAGTACTACATTTCTTGGCAATGGCGATAATAAAAATTCAGGAGGTGCAAAACAGTGGATTTGCAAAGAATGCAAACACTACAAAGCCAAGTACACAAGTTCTTATACAAGAGTTCATGTTCACCTATTTGGGCCGTTAGCTGGGGGAAAGGCAGAGATAAGATGTCATGCAGTCCTTAAAAACAGACAGAAATATGAAAGCCTCGGGAATAAAGTAAAAGAAGCAGAAACTGGAGAAGTTAAAAATCTTTAAAGAATTCTCTACTTTCCAAAAATGTATTCTCAAAGAAGCGCTTGGAAAAATCTTTCAGGCTACTAGAGAGAAACACGGTTGACTTGAAGATTATTTGAGGTTTGTGTGCAAATGGGATTCCATTCAATGTTTTACGCAACCCTCAATTTATTGAAACGGTGAATGCTATAAAAAGGCTACAGACAGATACAAGCCTCCATCTAGTGAAAAGGCGAGAACGGTATTGCTTGACAAATGCATTAGGGACGTTGAGAAGGATCTAACACAAGTGAAAGATATGTGGTACACTCAAGGAGTGTCAATTGTCTCGGATGAGCGGTCTAACGTGAACAATATGCCACTTATCAATGTTTTAGCCATGAATTTGCGTGATGTAATGTTCGAAGGTTTTTCTGGAATTGAAAAAACTGGAATTGAGATTTCAAAATTTCTAGTTGGAGCTATTAAGACTGTTGGACCCACTAATGTGTTGCAAGTGGTAATTGATAATGCAGCTAAATGTAAAGCAGCCGGACGAATGGACAATAGATCGAGAAGGTACACAAACATATCTTTAGAAGGTAAAGCGGATATGTTAGACCTAGCAAACCGCGCTCATGATCCTCATTCCTGTACTGAACCGTTCCACGAACTATATGACTATGATTTGAACCCAAAAAGAGTATTCAAGTGGGAAATCAGTTTAAATAGTTTTGTTTCAACCGCTGCTAGCGATATATCACATACTTCGGTATATGTTTTGATGAAGTGCACCAGAGAGCATAAGAAATCCATGTTCATTATTTAGATTTTTATTTTATCAAAACTGACACCGACCCAGAGGAGTTAAGCCATTTGTATAAATCTTTGTTATACTATCTTCCGTCTCTTTTTAGTTGCAACATGTTGACTTTTTGCATTATTCACATGATCTACTTTGACTACATTTTACACTATTATTTTACGGAAATTATTTTTTTAAAAAAATATTTTTCAAGTCATCTCATTACAAATTTTTAAAATCTGATTTTTAATATTTTTTGATTAATAGAGATTAAGATATACTTACGGTCAAATGTGTGCGTTGACAAATGTGCAAAGGTTGACTGTTTCAACTAAAAAAGAACAGCTGAAGTACATTTTAAGCATTCTTCTATATGGAGAAAAAGCTAGTAGCAGCCCAAATATTTAGCACATTAAGAATGTCTATTTTCTTGATCAGATTTGATTGAAAATGTATACTAAAATGGGCACACTTACTTCATTTTGTCATGAAGGAGTTTATTCTTTAACTGATTTTTTCTTCTGCGCAGGCGTTTGAAAACCACCATCAGAAAAAGCCTCAAATACTGTCTAGGAGTTCTACCGTACTCGTGAGGTAGACGTTGATAACCATGTGCTAGTGGTAGATACTACCTCCGTAACTTAAAAATCTTCCCATTTCAAAAGTAGGTAGATTAAGAATAGTGAAAGATGATATGAATTATTGAGAGCATGATGGGACGTTAGTGGAATAATGTGATGGAATGTAGGATAAATCCAAAAAAAATTGTTGTAATAGTGTATTATTTTTAGAATTATTGAGGGTATGATGGGAAGATATAGAAGTGTGAAGATTTTTTTTGTTACGGACGAAAAAGAAAAGTGAGAAGATTTTTTTGTTACGGAGGGGGGAGGGAGTATAATTTTATACAGAGGGAAACTCAAAGGTCATTATGAGGTGCAGAAGAGTAGCAGACAATTTTTTGCAGGCCAATATAAAATTAAACAATTTTCTCCAATTGGAAACTCGCAGAGGTGTGGAAATTATAGATTGAGAAATTTGTTGATTTAGTCCCGTAACTTATAGCTATACTCGATATTGGTCCTGTAACTTTATTAACTTGCAGATTACATCCCGTAACTAATAAGTTGGTGCAATTTTGGTCTTTCTCTGCCGGAACTTACCAATTTCGCCGGAAAAAGACACATCACATGCCACATGGTATATTATTTGGAACTCATTTGCTGACTCAATGTTGGCCCTTAGCTGGAGTTAAAAACTTATTTCTTCTTGGTTGCTGGCTTGCAGCAGGAGCATTTTGAATGAAGTTTAAAGCTTTCTGGATTCATGTTTTAAGAATAAAGCATTTGACAGAGTCTCCAACTCTTCTTAAAACTTCAGACCACATATATTACTCATAAACATAAACTTGAAAGTAAATAACATTGTCAATTCAAAATAAAAGATGTAAATTTTTAACAATTTAGGAAAAGCTTACAACTAACAATAACAATGTCTTACTGCACCTTCATAATGTGGTACTAATTAATAACCTAAACTACCTAACACTCTTGAAATGTTACATCATCTTCACTTCTCACATCTTTAACATGAGAAAGACCAGGAGCAAAAACACTAGCCCCACAACAACTATGAGGAGTCTATTATTTTTAGCCTTCAACTTTAGAACCTCTTCCTCTTTTGAATTAAGTTTTCTAACCAATCCCAGAATTATCATCGTTCAAAGATGGCACATAGGTGGGTCCGCCAATTCAAAAAATCTGCAACCTTATGTCTGTATCAAAACAAGATGAAGCTTAACTTACTTTTTACTGCTTTGAACACAAAAATACATTATCAAATGCCCCCAACAAATAGAAGATAATAATTTTATTAGAAGAACCTAGCTTAAAATTTAAATACTTTTTAATTTTCAAACAAATTTATTATTCAAATGCTATTCTTAAATTTCTAGTTTATTTAGTAAAAAAAAGAAGCAAACAAAGTAAATTAAAAAGTTCAACTTCTTACTCTGCTTCTATCGCACACACGAAACCTCCTTTCAGAATTGTTATCAGTCCAAGAAGTTAGAAGAGAAACATTTTTACCACAATCACACTCCATAAACTCATGTCTGATCGAGAGCCGTTATTAGCAGTTTTGAAGAATAACTCACTCTCTCGACTTAGTTCAGGAGAAATCTCCAGGTAGGGTCATGTGTTCTTTCCCCCTTTTGCAGATCCGATAATAGGCTTGGTATGGTTGTGCACGCACTCAGCGAAGAGCTTTCGTACTCTGGTTTTTTAACTCCAGCTAAGGGCAAATATTGAGTCAGTAAATGAGTTCCAAATAATATACCATGTGATAGGTGATGTGTCTTTTTCCGGCAAAATTGGTAAGTTCCGGCAGAGAAGGACCAAAATTGCACCAACTTATTAGTTACGAGATGTAAATTGCAAGTTAATAAAGTTACAGGACCAATATCCGGTATAACTATAAGTTACGGGACTGAATCAACAAATTTCCCTTATAGATTTTTTCTCCAATTTGTCCAAGTAAATTCTCTTGGGACCCACATGGACTCCATGGCGTTATTTAAAGGTTTGGTAGCGGACACATTACAGCGGGGATTTGCCAACTGAAACCTTGATGGCCTCTGTATCAAAAGCTGCAGTTGCCCATTGTCGAACAATCAAATCAGCTCAAATCTGGCAAACCCATACGGCTAATAACTTGATTAACGTCTACGCAAGATGCCGAGATATAGTAGCTGCTCTCAAGCTGTTCGATGAAATGCCCCTTAGAGACACCGCTTCTTGGAACACCATGATTGCTGGCTACGTGAACTCTGGGAATATCCAGAGTGCTTGGGATTTCTTGAAGTCCATGAAGCAACATGGTCTTCTGTTTGATGGCTACACTTATGGGAGCATACTTAAAGGTGTTGCCACTAATGCTTACCTTTCGTTTGGGCTACTGGTGCATGCCGATGTTGTTAAGATGGGGTACGATGATAATGTTTATTGTGCAAGTGCTCTGGTAGACATGTATGCCAAATGTGGCAGAATGGAGGATGCTAGTAAAGCGTTCCTTCATATGCCTGAACGCAACACCGTTTCGTGGAATGCTTTAATAGCAGGATATGCGGAGACTGGTGACTGTATGAATTGTTTTAAGTTGATGGAAAGAATGGGGAGAGAGGGTGTGCAAATTGATGATGGAACATTCTGTCCTCTTTTGACATTGCTAGATGATCAGGATTTATACAAGCTTGCAATGCAGCTCCATGCAAAAATTATAAAAATTGGATTGGATTTTGAAAACACAGTTTCTAATGCTCTACTTAGCGCATACTCAAACTGCGGAAGCATCCAGAATGCTGAAAAGGTGTTTGATGGGGCTGACAGTTGTCGAGATCTGATCACTTGGAATTCAATGTTAGCAGCTTACATAGAATATGATAAAGAGATGGATGCATATAAACTATTCTTGGATATGGGAAGGCTGGGCATGGAGCCAGATATATATACTTTTACTAGTATAATAAGTGCCAGTTGTGAAATTAATAGAAAATGGCAGGTAAAGTCCTTGCATGCTTTGGTTATCAAGAGGGGACTGGAAAATGTAACAAGCGTATCTAATGCATTAATTTCCACGTATCTAAAATCCGATGCCAGTTATATGGATGATGCAATGAAAGTTTTTGAGTTTTTGGGTGTGAAAGATTCTGTTTCGTGGAATACAATTTTAACCGGAATGTCCCAAAATTCTTTAAGTGAAACCTCCTTCAAGATTTTTGAGGAAATGAGGTCCCACAACATAGAGATGGATCAATATACCTTTGCCGCTGTCCTTCGATCTTGCTCAGATTTGTCAATATTTCGATTGGGTCAAGAAATTCATTCCTTGACACTAAAAACAGGAGTCTTTGTATATGAATATGTGACTGGTGGATTAATATTCATGTATTCCAAGTGTGGACACATTGAGGATGCATGGAAAACCTTCGAGGAATCACCAAAGGAGAGTTCAATCACTTGGAACTCAATTATGTTTGCATATGCGCAACATGGAATGGGTGAAGTTGCACTTGATCTTTTCTCTTCAATGATAGATAGAATTGTCAGTCCAGATCATGTGACCTTCATTGCTGTTCTGACCGCATGTAGCCACATAGGTTTGGTGGAAGAAGGTCAAAATTTTCTGAACTCCATGGAATCCAATTATGGGATCCCACCAAGAATGGAGCATTATGCTTGTGCAGTAGATTTACTTGGGCGGGCCGGGCATCTTGAGAAGGCAAAGGAGCTTATTCGAGGGATGCCGTTCCAACCTGATTCAATGGTTTTGAAAACATTACTTGGAGCTTGCCGAACATGTGGTGACATTGAACTAGCCACTGAGGTAGCACATTGTTTATTGGAATTGGATCCTGGAGAACACTGTATATATGTTTTGCTCACTGATTTGTTTGGAAAACTAAAGCTTTGGGATGAAATAGCTAGTGTAAAGAGGTTGATGAGAGAGAAGGGAGTCAAGAAAGTTCCTGGTAGGAGTTGGATAGAAGTCAATAATGAGGTGCATGCTTTTATTGCAAAAGACCATTCACACCCCGACTGTATGCAGATATATGAGTTCCTGGGTATATTAAGTGATGAAATCAAATTGTTTGAAAATGGTTGTGACTTGTGAGCTTGCTGTGGTGCACATTGATATGCTATGCTGAAGATTATGAATAAAGTCTATCCTATACATCTTCAAGAGATTTTATAGGTATCTTTAATACAATATTTATTCTTTATACTCCCTCTGAATTCTATTGTTTGCTATAATAATGTTTGGCCTAATATTTAAGGGAAGAATAGTAGGGGTAATGCATAGTGTAGAAAAAGTAAGAGAGAAAGTGGAAAAGTATGAAAGAGGAAATGAAAAGGTAGAAAAAATGAGGGTAATTAGGTATTTTCAAAGGGAAAACTTATCGTAAAGGGAAATTGTGTCAAAAATTAAAATTTATCCAATAAAAGAAAGTTTAGCAAACAAAAAATATGTAGGGAGTATAAGTCTCGTAACCTCAGCATCGCCTTTTTTTGCTCTATATGGTATTATAATTATTACGTCGTATGCTCGTATTTTTATCACTATTAGGGCATCCAAAATGATGATGTCATGCACACTTTGTTGAGGTTTTGATTCCGATCATAAAAAAATCTATACTCGCCAATACTATTTACCTTTGTGAGCGGTTTATCATTTATAGATGGTGATGTGGCATGGATGGATTTGTGGGACAAATTTTGGGGTTATAATCTGGACCATAAAAAACATATGCCATTGTGTGGGATTTATGGAGGGTGAGATTTGAAGGTGGAGGCCATAGAAAAATGGCTGGTGAGATTTATGGGGTGTAGACAGAAGTTTATGTGAAAATACTAACCTGATGTTAAGAGCAATATTCAGTTTAAAACACATTCAAGTTTCGAATTTTCATTCCAAGTATATTCTGCATAAAAATCTACCAATATGTCAAACCTTTTCATTTTCTCTAATAAGGTCTCTAAGCTTTATTTTTCTCTCTTTAATTAAACAGGAAAAAGGATGTCAGTCCTGCTGATATGCATTCATCTTTTCGTCCAGGTGAAATTATCAAATCTTTGTTGGTATCATTGGCATCAAAGCTGATAACTTCTATTAATACTGAAATATAAATTTAATAATGTTTTTTAAGAACTGATGGACTTAAAAGCTACGAGTCATTCTTTGCTAGCTTGTTGATGGTTCTTTGAAAGGCTCATCCTTTTTAGCTTTGTGGCTGACAATCCTACAATCCTACTATTTTTTGAAGAAGCACTGTCCATCTGATTTGTACAGGGAGCGGCAGAGAAGGTATGCGAAATTTCATATAGCATTCTATCCAAGGTGTAAGATGTGCATAGCCATATAAGTAACTTGTCAACATGTAAGAGCTTATGCAATTAGTTAAAAGTGTTCGCTTTCCGTCTTGGCTAATTAATTATTAGATTGGATTGGATACCATGGTATTCTTATAGCAGAAAATATTCTCCTGCACAAAGAGGGACTGACGCTGGCCTGGTTTTATTGAAATAAATATACATTGGATACAAGTGTGATATACTCAGAGGCGTGATTGGGTTAGTAGGAAAAAAGGGTTTCATTTTTGTGATTGTTCTTGAATGTGTATTGATATGGCTCTTACATATTAGTACTTTATCCCTTTCTCTCTGATTGATTCACAAATCTCGGCTTGCCTCCTCCCTGACACCTAAGAAAGGTTGAGGATGTCTGCTGTGTGCAGGTCTGTTTCTACAGTGGAGCATGCCTCATTGAAGATGTTCAGCAATATGGCAAAAAGGTGAGACCGTTTTTGAATCTTCTATTTCTTCCTGCTACCAAAGATCTAAAGTTTGTTCCAAAAATTACCAAAGTGAGTTTGAACCGCAAAATGCTTTTTGAATTGCAATCAGAAGAGCTTACATGTTGACAAGTTACTTATTGCAATTAGTTAAAAGTGTTTGCAATCAGATGAGCTTATGCATAAGCCATACAAGAGCCTGTTTGGAGACCCCTTTCTTCGGCTTATCAGGCTTATCAGCCAGCTTTTTCACCAAACACGTAATTTTTACTTTCGCGTGCTGAATTGTGTAATAAGCAGAAAAATTAAGGTTGGAGTTACTTTTCTGGCTGTATTGGCTGAAGTTACTGTAGATGACCATTTTAGTTATTTTTACATGTAATTTTTTCTTTATTTTATTAATAAAATATATTTTTAAAATATTTTTTTCTAGAATCAGCAGAATCAGCCAAAACAGCCACTTCAGCCAAAACTTCATAAATTTCAGCAGAACCAGCCAAAACAGCCGATTTTCGTGCTACCAAACGGGCTCAAAGTGTTTGAACTAGCCAAAGGAGATCCTTGAAGAAACTCATCACGGGACCAGCCACTATTCTTTCTTAAAGGAACTAGCCATTATTTGTTCTTTTATGCTAAGCTTGCTTGTATGATAGAGTGATATTGGAGGCGCCAAGGTTGCATCTGAATTTAGAAAGAACGGTAAAGGAAGAGAAAGGACAACGAGAAGAAGAGCTAGATAATCAGGATATTGGGTTGAAATATGAGAGCAGTTTTATGTGTTATATTTTTGGAAATCAGCTTTAATTTGGTCATATTGAAGGAAAAAGCCCTTATTATATTGCATTTTCATACTGTAATTGGAGCAGTTTTTGGACAACTTTTCTGAGGCATATTGATCAAAATTTTATTGGCTCATCCACAACAAAAGTCTCTAGGAGTGGTGTTTTTGTTGTCCATTTAAGTCTTTAATTTGAAGAGCCCCTTATGTCTACTTCCTCTCCAAATTTTGGCACACAAACAGTTTATTTTTATTTTATTTATTTTAGCACACAAACAGTTTATTTTTATTTTATTTAATACTTAGTTATTATAAAGTTTAACTATTTTAGGATATCATTGATAATCAAATACTAATTACCTCCTGCATCATTTATTGTAAGCAGCCACTGAAAAAGGAAACCCCAATCTATGTACATATTTACTTTTTGGAGTTAGGGGTTTGATTTATTGGGTGTATTTAAATCCATGTATTATTAACTTATCACTTTTTTGTCCAATTTTAATTATGGTCATATATTTGTCCATTAAAACTCTAGGAGGAGACTCCCCTATCGTCCAAAGATTAGAGAGGCAGAGATATGGTTTGCGCGTTTGACACTCTCCAGCCGTCCAGGCCGTCCCTCTGCGGCTTGCCGGCTCTGCCAGTCTGCCCTCGATCTCACTGTCTCGTTATTCATTATTCGGTCTCAATATCATATGAAGCGGCCGTTGTCCCTCTAGTTAGAGTTTTAGTTCTTCCGCCAATATGATAGATTGGGTGGTTTTTTTGATTTGGGGTTTTCTCCTGCGACGAGTTTTTGGTGCGAACAAGAAACAGAAACAACAATAGTGAAAGGATGACATCATCGAGTAAAGGTCATGGACGAAGTTTGAGGTTAAAAGCTGGAACACATTTGGATTCAAGGTCATCTGTGATTGGTGGGGAAAGTGGAGGCTTGACAAAGAATGTGATGAATAAGAGGCAGAGGGAGGAAGAAACTACAGTACTGTCGGCTCGTCCTCCTCCTGAACCGCCGCTGGAGTATCAGAAACAAATAGGAGGTTCCGGAACGTGGTTGGAAGTGGTGCTCTGGAAGGAGCATTAATTTTATTTTATTGTCTTTTTGCATTTTAAATTCTTTGATCATAGTGTTTGCTTTTTCTTTTGGTATGTTTTCTGTTGTAAGAGTGTGGATTTGGATATGGGTGATGAAAGGGCTGCGTTAACCGTCTTTGGCAGTTTGGCTCATTTGTGTCAATTAATGGATCAGTGAGTTATATTGCTTCTGTCGAGGTGATAAACTCTGAGTCTGGTTCGAGGGACACGGTTTTCAAGAGTCTTTTTGTCGGTTTGCCTACTATCTGAATGATGTGTTATCAATTTAAGTCTATTTCTTCCAAAAAAAAAAACACTCTAGGAGTAAAATCCCATCCATTATTTCTTCTAAATAACCTCAAATAGATTAACTAACTCATATTAGTGAGTATTCAAATTTAGATCAAACACTAATATTATTACATAATTCGCATCTATATACATACACAATATTCTATTGTATAGATGGTATCCTCATTGATATGGTGTTAAAAGTGTGATAGGTAATCCTCTTTTCTCGGTGAGTAATTTATGTTTTTTATTAGAGAGAATAAACGTCTAATTGATATATTTTGGAAAAATAAAATCCAATTTTGATGTATATGATTGATCATTTTTAAATCATTATTATCTCAAACTATGGAAAAAGCAATAACATCACCATCACATGTTGGTGGTATGACTCATCGATGAAAATCCGTACTCCAGCAATAGTATCACCATCACATAGTCAACTATTTTGGGTCAAACAGTTTCATTTTATTCACTTAATTAAGATATTAATTTTTATTTATGTTTTAATTTGATTTTGCAACTTTATAGATGTTTTAATACGAAGTATAGTTTCTGAATATGTAAATTTAATTATTAAAATTGATTTAATTATTAATAGGAAGGATTTAACTTTAACGTTAGTTGTCAAAAAAATGTTGACTTTGCAAATCAATTTAGAACGGAGAAAGTATTATAAAATAATACGCCGAATGTTCTTAATGTGTAGATTATATAATTTGATGTGTGTTCAAAATATACAAAATAGTAAATCACTTAAGTAAATGACAAGTTTCCTTAAACTAATTAGTAATGTAATTAAATTAATAAGAAATAAAAGAAATGGAGTTTTCAAGAAAAAATGGTTTCACTTAGTCATATGCATTTGTTATTATAGGTAAAAAATTATTCACATGTTTCAGTTACGGAAAAAAATACGACTTCCGGATGTGACCTAATGTAGATATTCCTCCGTTACTAGTTATTCATTCTTTATTTACTTTTGAGAATAGATGACTAAGAACCTGTACACATGCGGACAATAAGCTTTGCCGATTTTTATTCATGCCTAAAAGTAGGCTTTCTCATGCATATACGGAAATTCTTAGTCAACTTAACATATCTCTACCGTCCACTGTGATTTAGCGTTCATCTAGAGCTTTTCACCCTTCTTCAATGTCGTTCCTCATCAAAGTCATTGTCAATGATTCCAAATTAATCTCTTCACTAAGAAGATCGATGCTCTTCTTTGCAAATAATTACTCAAAATATTTAAGTAGACCTCTACTTTTATATATGAGTATTTTTGTTACATGTCCTTTTATAGTTTTTAAATTCCGGTATAACTAGTATTTAATACGGAGTATTTTTTAATTAAATTTAACAAGTATTGGGTGATTAGTTGTTGAAGAATATTTTTAATTGTAGCCAAGTTGTTTTAGTTATCTTGCATTTATTTTTATAGAATAAATGTAATTATTAATTTAGGCTTTAAATGGACAAGGGCCACTTTAATGTTAGGGCCCAAGTCCCATCAAATAGGCTTTAGCGTTGTACCCTACGCATATAAATATGTGCTAAAGGGAAAGTTACATTATCGATCAATACAACCGCAGAGGACATTCAGAAATACTTTCCTTATTCACACTAGATAGAAATTTCATCTGTTCAAATCATTTCTCAATCATTCTCAGTGGAATTTTCTTACTATTTGAATATATTTTTGTGCATCCATTACTATTGTAGCTATAATAACAAGGCCTAACATTAGTACTTGGATTTCTTATATTTCCTTTATTATTACATTTCCTTTATTATTACATACCTTTATAAATATATACTCTAGAATAATTATTTTTAAAGAATCTTTTGTCATGTACGGGTATATTTTTTTTTTCACTGACCCGCGGCCCAACCTGTTTAACTCACGGGTTAATTAGGTGTGTTAACCCCACGGGTTAGATGTGTTGGGTTAGGGTTGTAGAAATTCTGACCCGTCGTTAAACGAGTTGGCCCGACCCAACCCACATAAAGCAAAACTCGTCACGGGCCAAGTCAGGTTGGGTTAGGTTGAGTTGGGTTGGCCCGTTTTGACATCTCTACATGTTTCAAATTATGTTTTACAGATCTTTTTGATTAATCGATTAATACACCATAATCAGTAAACATTTCATTCACTCACACCAATAAGATAGAGCTCAAAATATTTATTGGATCATTCATTTTTATCAATTAGTTAAAGTCCAAAATAACTTATTAACTCATCCATTTTTATTTACATAAATATTTTTGTACATAAGTAAAAATGGGATTTTTTGGAATAATCTTCTAAAGCTATTATAATATTTGATATTGTTAATGCCAACATCATTGATTGGTATGTGACTCGAACCTGTGACATCTTCTTTGAGAGATAAGCAATGATGCTATCAAACCACAAGATATTTGGCTTATTTAACATTATATGTAACCCTGTTATTCTCATTTTATATTCTTGATTTCTAAGCATGAAGTTTACATTAATGAGAAGTCTATCTTAATCCTTTAAAGATTAAGAACTCGTGTGATGATTCATGTTTTCGACTTATAAATCTTATCAGTCAATTTTTTCCCTAAATATGTAACTTTTGAGGAGCAACGGGTTCTCAATGTGTTTTAGGAGCATGTTTAGGTGGAAATACCAGTACCGTTTGGATTAGGGCTGGGACTTAGAACCGAAAACCGGGAAAACCGATCCGAACCGAACCAAAATTTCCGGTTCGGTTCGGTTCCTATAATTTTGGACTTCACTTTTTTTCGGTTCGGTTCCTATAGTCTTTCATCGGTTCGGTTCCGGTTCAGTTCCAGTTCGGTTCCGGTTCCTGGCCAGGAACCGAACTTCTCATACACTGCATGAGTAGTCTTCATTGGAGATGTTTCCGGGTGGAATTTTTCGATGAAGTTTTGTGAGGTTGTTTTCTATTAAATAAAGATTATATCCACCAAATTTGAGCTTAAAATGCAATCGGGAAGTTAGTTAAATAAATTATTGAAAAACATTACGCCAAAATATATGAAAAAATGCAATTTTTTCAATATTTTATTTAACTCACTTCCCGATTGAATTTTAAGCTGCAATTTGGTATATGTAATCTACATTTCATGTAGAACATGCTCACAAAACTTTATCAAAAAAATCTTCACGGAAGTACCTCAAATGAAGGCGGTTAGACGGCCTTTCGGGCAAAAAGTTCTTGTCAAAAATATTATTCTTGCATAATATACCTTATATATTGTGGACCACGCCAATCCGAGTAGTTATCATTTTAATACTTTAGTCCATTTTTATATAAATTTTTTGTTTGTAATTGAATTTGTTATTGGAGTTCACTACAAAAAAGAATTAACATTTTATTGATTACGTTGTTTATTACTACGTAGTTTTTACTTATTGTGCATTACTAGAAGAAGAATATTATTTTGGGGTTGAACTACCTGCTATTGGATGTGTACTCTGGGGCTATTGAACCTTTTTGCTTGACAGTTGATGCCTATTTTAAATCGAGATTTTTGTTATGTTTAAATTTAATGTTGTACTTGGATATGTCTTTGGATTTTTGAACATTGAGATATCATGCATTTATAATGTAATGGTCTTAATTTTGTGATTTAATATTTGAATTTTTTTATGTAACTGAAGTGTGTTCATTTCAGGAGGATAATAAATTTTTGTTAGGACCGAATTTAACTAGAACCAAACCGAACCGAATTTAACTAGAACCGAACCGAATTTAACAACTACATTTTTAACTAGAACCGAACCGAATTTAACGCCTACGATTTTTATACGGTTCCATCGAATTTTAACAAGAACCGAACAGATCCCATGCCTAGTTTGGATATAATGGTTTAGTTTGATATCTCTTCATCCAAAAATTCCTTCACCCACGCAAAAGGCTATGTCTTAAAAATGTGTGTCCCAAGCATTCGTCGGCTTCTAATCATGAGCACGAAGAACTCTTCGTTCCAAGCTCTGTATGATCTCTGCAAGAAGACATTCACCCTCTCTACAACTCTCCAACCATCTGCTGAATCCATCCTCAATGTCACGGACTTGTTCTCTTAACAATCTAGATTTTTGGGCCAGAAAAGGTCCTGACATCAAGCTCTCTTCCTCACTGGGTATTTTTTTCCTGTTTTTCAAAGAAAAACAAATTCCACATGCTTCCTTATCTCTAGTTAATTACGGAGTATTATTTATCTGGATGATTCAAAGCCTTGAATCTTGTGATACTCGTGTAATTACTTGTAATTTAAATAATTATTGCTATTTATACGTTCGACATTCTTCAATTGGACACTAAATACTGGTTACTTTCGATAGCGCTGCTCCAATAATCCCTGCTCAGCTCCACTTTGGCCGCGCCTAGATGCTCTGTATTTCTGGAGCACTCCAATTTCTTCTTCTTTTGGCGAAGCACGACCTTCCTACTTCCTAAGCCCTGATATACAAATATCTATGGCTTCTTTTTTTCTTTTTCTTCATGGGAAGACATGTGCATTAGTGGGGTGCTGTTTGGATATCGGAGATAGGGACAAAGTATGTAGTAACATTTGCTTTTTCAAATTTTTAAAAGGGGATTCGAAAGGTACACTCTTTTATGTGCAAGCTACATTCTCTGTTCCCTTCTTAATCTTCTTGGTTTGACTGAACAGTGGACATAGGGATTGAGAGTGACAATTTTTATTCTTTATATTCTACTTTCCCTTGAGTTTTTGAGTTCTCCTTGGAAAAACACCCTAGACTGCAGGGACATAATTGATATTTCATTCAACAAAGCTGTGAGTCACTTGTCTAAGGGAAAGATATAATTTTCAGATGAACCAACAAGAGTTATGAGAAGATTAGAAAGAAATCTGAGGGACCACATGGTATCTTCAAGTTCCATTTTGCCTAGTTTTGAAAAGGTTTTTAAGCATTAAAATTTAAGTAAAACCAAAGAATAATGTAATTAAAACATCTAAGTTGAAATGCATTTTTTAACTGCAATGTGTTTCAGTTATTCACACATGGGTCAAGTTCTGTGATGACAAATTTTACGTTTTTTTGCAGTTGCAATTGGCGTTGATAATGTTGCGCTGAAAGATGCAAGTCAAGAGGGAGAGAGAGGCCACGGGCTTTTTGGAATTAATATACCTAACCTGGTAGATCGATATGCTTGACCAATAAAATACATAGACGTCCATGTGGAAGAAAGTTTTACTGTAAGAGATCTTGTTATGTTTATAAATCTCCTTCTACCAATTCTGCTGTGAATGTTTATAAATAATTATCACATTCTTTGTATTTTTATTCAATATAGTATTACCAAAACTACTATGGAATTTGTATTACAATGATTAACGATTCAGTATGACTAAAATATGGATTAGAAATGAAAGAGTAAAAGACAACCTGCTGAGTTTTATATTTTATGATTACTATTAAATAAAATGATGAGTATTATGTTTTATGATAAATATTTAATATGAAATTAAATTAACAGAATATGTTTAAGATAAAATATTGCATTGTTAATACTTGTTTTAATCTACATTCAACTTGCAAAAATAAATCAATGGAAAAGTTAACACTGTTAGATTCCAGTTCATATTTGCAAAGCGATTACAAGCCAGGGTTATTGTTGTGAACCTTTTCGATAGGGAATACTTTTAAGAAAGTGTGTAAAAGTATGGATTATGGTATCAATTTCGCCTTTAATTACATAAATCTTATATTAATGAAGAACCAATTTTCTAAGTTATATTTTTGTATACCATGAATGTTGTAGCCTAAGAAATGTGTTTGTATTTTTAGGGGAAAAACTATTATGAAATTCCAAAAAAAATTACTCATATTCTGGGAATTTTCTCTATCTTTTTTTTTTGTACTTTTACTCATTTGCATTTCCAAACACACATCATTCCTCTGTATTATTATTATTATTATAATTATTATAATTGTGGCTCCATGATATGTGCAGATGCTTTATTCTAAACTTGGAAAACGACACATCGTTTTCTTTTCTTCTAGATTTCATTGCAGTCACACTTTCACTTCTTCATCAGTACTGTTGAACCAGAGTGCCAACAATAGCTCATCCTCATGGAATTCCTTTCAAGAAGGAGAAGAAATGGCATATGCTCGCACGCTTCAAAATTGTGTGCTGACTTCGAACTTAGGCGGCACGAACGCAATCCACGCTAAACTTCTCAAGAACCCTGGCCTTTCTTCCTCTCTATACATCAGAAACCATGTTTTGAACTCATATGTCAAATGCGGGGACATAAGGGGCGGGCTTAAACTGTTTGATGAGTTGCCAGAAAAGAACGTCGTGTCTTGGACTGCCCTTATCGCAGGAGTTGTGCAGAAGGGGTTTCCTATCGAGGCATTTTCTCTGTTTTTAAGGATGCATCGGAGTGGAATTAAGCCGAATGAGTTCACATTTGTTAGCGTACTGCATGCCTGTTCGTTTGGGGATTGTTTAAGCTTGATGCATTTATGTCAAGTGTATGGGATGATTGTTAGGTCTGGTTATGAGTCTAATATCTATTTGGTAAATGCTCTATTGACGGGTTTGTTAAGGCACTGCAGATTGAAAGAAGCACACGAGGTGTTCGAGAATTGTATAGATAAGGATATTGTGACCTGGAATGCCATGCTCAATGGTTACGTTCAGAGTGTCTGTTCAGAATTACCAAGCTTTTGGCTGAAGATGCTAAGAAATGGCGTGAAACCTGACAAGTTCTCTTTTTCAAGTGTTCTTACAGGATTGGCTGAGCTCTCCAACCTTGAAATGGGTGTGCAGGTTCATGCCTGGCTCATAAAGTGTGGTCATGGGGGTGAAGTGTGTGTTGGGAACTCATTGGTGGATATGTATCTGGAAACTAAAAGGTTGAGTGAAGGGTTGAAAGCGTTTGAGGAAATCTGTTCAAAGGATGTGCGCTCCTGGACTCAAATGGCTGCAGGGCTTTTGAATTTCGACGAGCCGAGTACGGCACTTAAGGTTGTTGGAAGGATGAGAGTGGTTGGTGTGATCCCTAACAAATTTACTCTTGCAACTGCATTTAACGCATGTGCAAATTTAGCTTGTGTGGAGGAGGGACAGATGCTTCATGGCCTTAGGATTAAACTAGGTGATGATATTGATGTTTGTGTGGATAATGCACTGCTTGACATGTATGCAAAATGTGGGTGCATGGGTGGTGCTTATGTGGTTTTTAAATCGATGAATGAGCGCACTGTTGTTTCATGGACGTCCATGATAGCTGGGTATGCCCAAAACGGATGCTCCAAAGAAGCTCTTGAGATCTTCCATGAAATGAGGAGGCAAAGGGTGGAGCCTAACATTATTACCCTAATATGCGTGCTTTATGCTTGCAGCCAAGGAGGTCTTATTGACGAAGGGTGGAGTTTATTCTCTTCAATGAGGAACGAATATGGTATTGTCCCCGTGGAAGATCATTATGCATGCATGGTGAATCTCCTTGGCCGTGCTGGACGCATCAAGGAAGCTGAAGCATTGATTCTGGATATGCCATTTGAACCAGGTCTCTTGGTTTGGCAAACCTTGCTTGGGGCATGTGTGCTTCATGGGGATATGGAAACAGCCAACCGAGCCGCGGGAAAAGCATTGAATATTAACAAGAATGACCCCACAACCTATGTATTGCTGTCAAACACATCTGCTGGGTTGCACCTTTGGGATAATGTGGGAAATTTGAGAGAAATGATGGAGAATAGGGATGTTAAGAAAATGCCTGGTTCCAGTTGGCTTGAAATAAACAGAGGGAAATCCCTGCTTATAGCACAAGGAGAATATGTATAGAGTAGAAATTCGACAATGACGGAAGCTGTACACACTACACAGTCACACCTAAAATGTGATCTGGATTTACTAGTGCTTATATGTAGAAGTGTATATGGGAAAGGGCCGGTCAAGTGCTTTGGTTACTAAGAGGGGAATGAAAAATGTAACAAACATATCTAATGCATATTTTTTTTCGTGGAATACAATTTTAACAATGTCCCAAAATTGTTTAGTGAAACCTCCTCCAAGATTTTTTAGGATAATGAGGTCTCACAACATGTAGATGGATCAATATACCTTTGCTGTGGTCCAATCTTTCTCGGATTTGTCAATATTGTCATTCAGTCAACAAATTCATACTTTGACGGGAAGGGTTAGATAGATCATCGAACTTACATAAAAAAAGTCAAATAAGCCCTTATATAGGAGGTTCTGTCCGGCCGTCGCCATTTGGGGTTGTTCTCGATGGAATTTTTTGATGATTTTTTTAGCATCTTATTCATTAAGTTTAGTTTATTTATACCAAATTTCAGATAAAACTTCAATTGGGAAGACATTCAAATGAATTCTTGAATATAACTACGCAGTTAAAAGCGCAGTTATCTTCAAGAATTCATTTGAATGCCTTCCCGATTGAATTGTTAGCTGAAATTTGGTATGAGTAAACTAGACTTAATGAATAAGATGCTCAAAAAAATTTTAATCAAAAAGTTCCACCGGGAACTGCCCCAAATGGCAACAGCCGGACATAGCCCCTATATAAGGGCTTATTTGACTTTTTATGTAAGTTCGAAGTCCTATTTGACCCTTTTCCCTACTTTGACACTAAAACAGGATTTAGATATCGTTTCACTCTCTCATATTGGGGTCTAGTTTTGAATTTTAATTCGAAAATTTTGTGGATATAAGAATATGCTAAAAAAACATCACAAAAATCTACTGGGAATCACCTCAAATCGGGATGACTAGATTGAGGTTGCCCTATGAAATTTGGGATGAGAACTTTTCTTTGCGAGGTAGTTGTCAGGTAGAGATGTTTTTACTTGAACTGTAATTTATCCCAGATTAGACTGAATAGTTATAAAAATACAAAAAAAACCAGTTCAACAAATTACGGTGCCAAGCTCGAAATTGAATAGGCATCATATAGGGATTTACATATTCCACCATTTCACACACGCGTTCAATTTCACCAGGATCAAACTCAGTTGCTTGTTTCCAGCAGGGCGTTCAGCTGCTTCACTTGCAGACATATGCCACCATTTGTCCCCGCTTGAGTCTGGTTTATTCCATAAATCCGGATTTAGTACTCGCTCCGAAGGACAAGCCTCAATGGCCAAGCAAGTGAGCAACCTGGTGTTTAAGTAAAACCAAAAAGTCGCTGGAAATTCCTTCACCCATCCAAAAGGCGATGGCTTAAAAATGTGTGTCCCAAGCATTCGTCGGCTTCTAAGCATGAGCACGAAGAGCTCTTCGATCCAAGCTCTGTATGATCTCTGCAAGAAGACCTTCACTCCCTCTACAACTCTCCAACCATCTGCTGAATCCATCCTCAAGCTTTCTTCCTCGCTGGGTACTTCATTTTTCTCGTTTTTCCCTTTTCCTCAAAGAAAAACAATTTCCACATACTTCATTGCCTCTAGTTAATTATTATATATCTGGATGATTCAAACCCTTGAATCTTGTGATATTCGTGTAATTACTTGTAATTTATATGATTATTGCTTTTTGTACCGTTGGACATTCTTCGCTTGGACACTAAATACTGGTTACTTTCGATAGCGCTGCTCCAATAATCCTTCTTCAGCTCCACTTTGGCCGCGCCTAAATGCTCGGTCTTTCTGGAGCGCTCCAATTTTTTCTTCCTTTGGCGAAGAAAAACCTTAGTAGTTAGTAGGCCCTGATATACACATAACTATGGCTTTTTTTTTCTTTTTCTTCACTGGAAGGCATGTGCGTTACTGGTGTGCTGCTAGGATATTGGAGATGCGGAAAAATTACGTACAATCTTTTATTTGCAAGCTACTTTTTCTGTTCCTTTCTTAATCTTCTTGGTTTGACTGAACAGTGGACATAGTGATATGAATGTAAATGGAAGAAGACAAATTATTATTATTAGTAATTGTTCTGCCCATTACAATCAAGATAGACAAATATATATAGGAGAGCACTTCAAATATAAATTCCTTCCATAATACATAGGGATTAAGGGTGACAATTTTTATCCTTGATATTCTGCTGTTTGGATATTGGGGTTTTTAAGCATTTACATGTAAGTAAAACCGAAAAATAAAGTTATTAAAATATAGCAATTGTTGTGGATTAGCAACTATTCTAAGTTGAAATGCATTTTTTTAACTGCAATGTTTTTCAGTTATTCACTTATGGCTCAAGAGATTTGATGATAATTTTTACGGTTTTTGCAGATGCAATTGGTGTTGATGATGTTGGGCTGAAAGATGCAAGTCAAGAAGAAGAGAGAGGCCATGGGATTTTTGGAATTAATATTTCTAACCGGGTAGATCGATGGGCTCAACCAATAACATACATAGATATTCATGCGGGAGAAAGTTTTACTGTAAGAGATCTTGTCCTGTTTATAAATCTCCTTTCGCCTGTTCTGCTGTGGATGCATGAATGGCTATCTATATGACTGCAGAATTTGATAGCATATTTGTAAATACCTCTAGGTAAGGATATAGCCCCCTCATCTATGTATCTATCCTAATGGTTTGATACTTGGTTGGTGCCAATGTTACTGCTTGCCAATAATCTATAGATTACAATTTATCTTCTCCTATAGTCGATAAAATATATTTAGCCGGGATTTCTTCCAGACCTCATTTTCGTGTTTAATTTGTACCAAGTAATTCTACATTTCTAGTAATCCATTAGAGTGTTTAATTTCTAGTATTCTACATTTTCTAGTTATACATTTTCTACTTGCTGGATTTGATGTCACCCTTAACTTTTGCATTAGAAATCCACACCTATATATGCTTAGTCAGTTAGTCTGTTGGGGTGTCAGCAAGTCAAACCTGAGCTATTCTTTCGCACCCAAGCTCAAATCCCTTGAGTAATGAGTCGAGCCAAAATGAATATCGATCTTTTTCATTATATGTATAGTGTCTTATTATAATTCCTATATTTTACAAATATTTGTTATATTTAGACACACTTGTAATATCATATATACACAATATAATTTTCAATTTATTGTTAAGATGGGATTTATTTGAATATGAAAAAAATCAGCAATCGTGCTTATTTAAGCCATGCTAAAATAGTTAGCAGAGCTCATTTGTGCTAATTACAGTTTAACTGAGTTTGATCCTAGTTTCAAGTTTTGACTTTTCGGGCTTGGATCAAATTGCACCCCCTAAGTTCCCGTTTATGCGACGTCTGACCCTCATATCTCTTGATTTTTCTATCAAACGAGATGCATAGATAACGCCTAAGAAGTAAGTTTTGCTAATTAATAAGCCAATTGTGTGACCGAGATGTCACGCGGACCAAGATGACCCAGAAGGAGGGCCTTGGTGCACCAGTTAAGGTATTGCTATGCGACTGAAATGTCATAGGTTCAAGTCTTGGGAGCGGCCTCTTGTCAAAATTTGATAGAGGAAGGCTTGCCCCTTATACACCTTGTGTTGTGACCCTTCCCTGGACCTTGCCTTGTGGGGATGCCTTCGTGCACTAGGCTGCCTTTTTTTAATAAGCCAACTGTGTGTGTGATGCAGATGTGTATATTTTGTTTCCCAACCTCTTCGGTAATTCCTCTGCATGACCACCCCAGAATGACGGTCTTGAGCAAAGTTCTCTATGGGTCCTTGCATGTAAAAGCTTATGATTGGGTTGAGCCAGCTTGCATCTACAAAACTGACCAAACAGGTCAACATCCAGGTTATCTTTCAACCCCATTCTCGTGATTAAAGAACTTGTTAATCTTTGAGCTCATTTTGTAGGCAATTTTTTTACATCATTTAAATATTTCGTCAAACCCTGACCAATTTTAATGTGCTTGCTGAATCTGTTTATAATGAAAAAAAGTATGCAAAAGTTTTTTACTTGTTTTTAAGTAGCTAAAGTTAATGGAAATGAAATTGCGGCCTTCAGTTTTGGGTTTTTTTCTTTAATTTATATGAAAGGTATATTTATTTATGAAGATGTCTGGTGGGCCCTATTATATTCACATGGGACCCTCATGGACTGCATGCATGGCTTTGTTCACAGATTTGGTGTGGCACATTAAAGTGTGTCCACATTCGGGTCCTTAAGAGGTAGCTAAGTTGAAAATTGTGTGTAAACATGAAATAATTTCAATATTTATCTAAAGAGTGTAACAGCGTTCCAATCATGCCTATTACTTTTCCAGTGAGATTAGCTAAGTTGGCTGTTGATAGAGTTGTGACAGCACCTTGCAAACCATCAATTTTATACCCTGAAAGTGGAGGGAATCTGCACTGTTTCACTGCTGTCACACCTTGTGCCGTGCTTGATATTCTTGCCCCTCCTTACAACGAAGCTTCTGGACGATGTTGTACCTATTACCGTGATTACCCTTACTCTAGCTTTGGTATGTGCTTCTTTCTCATATTTTCTCCCTTAGTTTTCTTTAGCTTCCATTTAGACTTACGAATGCTAAAGCTAGAGCATTACTTACTCCCCATATCCGAAAAATATAGTGGTATTTGAATATTGTTTTTAGTTATCTCTTCATCCTAAAAAAACCAGTCATGTTTTTTAAGTTTCTCTCCTTTCCAAAAAAAACATGTTAGGTAAAGGTGCATCTTTTTAATCTTGACAAAAAGGTGCTTACGAGTCATGGTACACTAAAACTTTTAAAATTTCCTTATGTTGGTTTTGACTAAAAAATATTCTTGATCCAAAACTTGATGATTTAAAAAATATTCAACTACATTTTAAAAAATAAGTAAGATTGATGATTTGTTATAGCTGTACTTTACCAGAACTTTAAAGATGTACTTTTTGTCATATATTTACCCCTTTATATTAAAAAAAACTGCATAGAGAGGGTATTAGAAATATGATTGAAACCCGCACGGGTAGCTCAGTTGGTTGAGTGGTGGGAATTTGGATCAAGGAACCCTGGTTCGAGTCCCCGCGGCGACCGTGTGGAGGCCACAACCTCTGAAATGGGTTGGACCTCTGGCGCGCACGGGCATATGGGCCTACTGCCACTCCGCAAACTGAGTCACCGTGATTTACATCCTCCCATTTGCCTTGTCGGGTCGAGGCGTGGGGGTAGGGATGGCCTCGGTTCGGGCCGCCCGGCCCGGGAACCGGCCCGGCCCGCTACTGTGCGGGACCGGCCCGGCCCGACCCGGTTTTCCGGGTCCGGGTCCGGTTCGGGCCTAGGCCCGGGGGCTTGGGCGGTTCCGGGCTCGGTTACAGTTTTTGGGCTTTATTGAGTTGGGCTTGATGTTTAGGATCGGTTTGGGGGGTGAGGGGGGGGGGGGAGAAAAAAAAAGGAAAAAAAAATAAACTAACCGGGTGGCCCGGTCCGGCCCGGAACTGGTGGCCACCGGTTCGGGCTCGGGCCCAACAAAACAGACCCGAGGCCCGGCCGGGCCCGAACCGGCACGAGGCCATCCCTACGTGGGGGGCTCCGGGGTGGGAGATTCCACCTTTTTTGGATCAAGAAATATGACTGAATTTTTTTACCTCTCTTTGAAAAATCTTACCAGAACTTCAAAGATGTACTTTACCAGAACTTTAAAGATGTACTTTTTGTCATAAGAAGAGGCTTTATTGGGATATAGAGAGGGTATTAGAAATATGCAACTGTTTTTTGAAAGAGAGGTGGTAAAGGAGCATAAGGGTCTTTATTTCAAAAATTTATTTGGCACGTGCAGAAGAAGAGGATGCTGTTGTGAATGGAAAAGAAGACGAATATGCTTGGCTTACTCCAATTGACACCCCAGATTATCTGCATATGCGCTCAGGAAGCTATAATGGCCCGGCCATTCAAACTTGATAGCGCAAGGATATTTGTACCATGACTTTTTACGTACTGAGCAAGGAATACTCGCATAATATTCCAAAAAACTTTTTTTTTTTCATTTGATCGCAAAAATAGTGCACATATTGTGTAGTTTCATATTCTTGAATTGTGCCAGCAAGATTAACCAACTTCAACAAAAATGTGTTACCTATGGTTTCTTAACATGAAAAAACTACGTAGTGTTATTCTAAAAATGTATTCAAACTTGGACATTTTCTTCTAGTGTCCATCTCTCTTGATAATATTTTTGTTACGATGACATTGAAAACAACCCAAATCAATAGATATTCTGGCATTCAATATGCAATGGCGACTCTAATATTACACAAATTTTAAATATAAATTGTAAAAATACAACAAATTTTATTAATTAAAAAATGTAATCAAACAAGTAGGATAAATCGAACACCAATTTCAATACAATTGATATAGAGTGCTAGCTATAAATGGAAGCAAATAAGTTTTCCGAAATTTCTAAACAATAATTTTTTGCTTAATAGTATAAACTAAACAACTGCTCCAACCATTTAACAGTTTTACTAACGACAATAAAATTACAAGTCTAATAACAATATGAAATGGAAAATGAAGTAATTATAATAGTAGTAGCATAAGATGAATGATATGAAATATCAAATTTGACTACAGAACTAATATTCAAAATTATACGGACTATTACAATAATAATATCACAAGTTACTAATAATAATAAAATAATGATAATAATGATGATGACGACGACGACTATGATGATGATGATAGTAATATAATACGTAGTAATTAATAAGTGTGGCAGTATGATTTGGTTGTGTTTACACAAAGTATTTGTTGAGAAAAACTCTAGTGCATATATGAAATCAGTTTTCGCAATTCTCTTTTAGAAAATACTCCGTACACTATAATAATTTTTAATCATACTTTTTAAATATGTTGAGTTTCAATATTATTTTTGAATAAATAACAATATTTAAACTACTTAACTATTTAAATTTTAATTATTAATACGGATTTTCCAAATGGTTGATTTCACCTTCTCATCCATCAATATTAAAAACTGTAAATTGTAATTTGATTTGGGTAGGACTTGGGAGGGGTGTTTTTTGTAGAAATAATTCCAAATATATTATCAAAATAAAAGTTTTTTGACAAAAATGTGACGATGGTAATTTTAGTAAGTATAATTATATTCAAATGTTACATCTTAGTGACTATAAGTATAGTAATTTGTATTTAAATTTTGGGAAAACTATCAAATAAGCCCCCGTACTATACTGAAAAAGTCGATTAGGCTCTCGTACTTTACAAACACTCAATTAAGTCCTCAGACTATTAAAAAACGTTCAATTAAGCCTTTTCGGTTGGTAAGTAACCGGTTTCCCGGTTAAATGTAACCCGTTTCCCAGAAGCCGCTGTTGCTGGGGTTCGAGCACATCGTTGTCGTCGTCGCCGTTTAACCGGGAAACTGGTTACTTACCGACCAAAAGAGCTTAATTGAACGATTTTTAATCGTTCGAGGACTTAATTGAGTGTTTGTAAAGTACGAAGGCCTAATCGACTTTGTCGGAATAGTACGGGAGCTTATTTGAGAGTTTTCCCTTAAATTTTCATCCATATTTTTTTTATTGGTAATATTTTAGAAAAATCAACGTTTTTCTATTCAAGAATTACAAGTTTCAAAACTGAGGCAAATGGCATTTCAGTAAATGTATGTATACAACATGGATGGATAAGGTGAAGAAGCGGAATTCGCGCGGGAAAAAAGAAAGGAATTCAACGAACCTGAATTGAATCAACGGTTTCCTACGTTTCTGTTTCATTGATTGATGATGAAAACAAAACCAAGGCATGGATCATCAGTTATGGAAGGCAGGGCAATTCACGCCAGATCCAGGCAACACAAAATCAACTTCAATTCCTCTCCTTCCTCTTTTTCCGTTCGATCTTCACGTTCTGCAGCACAAATTCAAATCCCAAATCCATCAGATTTCTAGGGCGGCCCCTCGGAAATCTGATCGGTCCCTCTGCTCTGTTCCCAAATCAATCACCAGAAGCCAACTGAAGGGAAGGATCGATCGGAAATCGGAAGAGCGATGGTTCGCGTGAGCAATGCCATCATCGGGATCCTCAATTTCCTCACCCTGATCGTCTCGGTGGTGGCGATCGGGTTCGCCGTATGGATCCAATTCAACCCGGACGCCACCATGTGCCAGAAGGTCTTCCTCAAGCCGCTCGTCATCCTCGGGATCTCTCTCCTCGTCGTGTCGGTTTTCGGGTTAATCGGGTCCTGCTTCCGAGTCTCCTTCTTTCTGTGGATTTATCTCACCGTCATGTTCCTCCTCATCCTCGGGGTGGCCGGATTCCTGCTCTTCGCGATACTCGTCACCAATAAGGGCGTCGGAAGCGCTCTCTCCAAGAAGGGATTCAGGGACGCCCGGCTCGGGGATTATTCGCATTGGTTGCAGAAGTATGTTGTGAATGCGGAGAACTGGGATGAGATTAAGAGCTGTTTGGTTGATATCCAGTTCTGCCAACATCTTAACCAGGACAAAGAAAAAGGCGCCGATTTTTTCATACAAGGCCTCTCTGCTACTCAGGTCAGTACTACTCAATGGCTCCTCCATTATTTTCTTTAGAATAAACTCCCTTGCTTTCCTTTTAACTTGTTGAAAAATTCCATTTTTGGTACTATTAATACACAATTATTTCACGTCTTTAATTTTGACCCTATGTAGCACCGATACCGGTACGTGGAAACCCGGAAACGGATACGGGGATACGTCAAAACCAAAAAAAGTAGGATACGGATACGGGGCCATATTTATAAATATTAAAAGTTATGAGGGTGTATTTACAAATATAAAAAGTTATAGGGGTCTATTTATAAATATTAAAAATAGATTTTTTTTGAATATATATATATATATATATATATATATATATATATATATATATATATATATATATATATATATATATATATACACACACACACATATATAATATCCTATGATGTCTACTCATTCATTGCATTGAAACATTTTCCTTTTTCAATATACTTAGTAATAAATTCATAATATTTCTCATATACACTAGTGCATCTCGAAATATAAATGTAGTCAATAAATCATTAATTTAAAATGAGAAATAAGTCAAACAACTACAATCCTGAAATTAAAAGTGCAAGTACCCAATTCGGAGTATGAGTTAATGACTTAATTCGGATATAGCCATATAGGCCCATTATTTGATTACCAAGTAAAATGTAGTTTTAGATTTTCATTTCTTTTAGAATTTTATTAAGTAAATTTTGGGATTTTTTTTTTTAAAAGTTGATACGGGTATCTGTCAGGATACGAGTATCGGAAACTTTCAAAAAATTACAAAAAAAATGGAAACTTTTAAAAAATTGCAGATACGGCCTGGGAACGTACGGTACGGGTATCCTAGAGTATCGGATACGGGAACGTATCGGATACGCCGATACGCTACCCTAGGGAAGTATCCGATATTTGATCGTTCCGTCGATGTTTCCGATCGTTAGAATTAGGGGTGGGCAATTCGGTTTACGGTTCGGTTTTCTTCGATTTCGGTTCGGTTTCGGTTTATTCGGGTTGAGAGAATTTGTACTAAACTAAAACCATTTGTGTTTCGGTTTCGGTTCGGTTCGGTTTGAAGTTCGGTTTACCAAAGTAAAAAAATATTGTGTTTAATTTAGTTTGATTTGATTCGTTTGCTTATGTTTATTATTTTATTTGATCAAGTTCTATATTTTAGAATTAGAAAATGAAAGTAGTAGTCCATCTCATCTTTTTTTAATTTATTGATTATCTAAGTAAAATGTAAAAGGAAATAAAAGAGAAAAAAATAAATAATAAAAATTTTATAAATTAAAACTTCTAACATCTTTTTTGCCACTACAAAAATTCACTTCTTACAAAAAATAAGAAAGTTGATTAGCATTTATAATATCACTTAAAATATTCAAAAAACCCTAAAAGAGTCGGTGGTACAAATGTTGTAATATTCACAATTTTATTCAAATGAATCATGTAAACATATAAATGCAATTTGCTATTGTTATCGTCAAACATAATAAATACAAATATGTCGTATTAGCTAACTTTATCATAATGAATGTATGAAATGTGTAAAAGTTAAAATGATATGAGTATATGCTTAAATATGTATTTTCATGTCTAAATTATTTATTTATATCTTCTTAAAATGAAGAGTGAAGATAAATACAAAGTATATATATATGTTGTTCGGTTCGGTTTACGGTTTTTCTGTTTTAAACCAAACCAAATCAAAGTACCAAACCATTCGGTTTGAGCAAATGTTTACCAAATGGTTTACTTAAGTAAACCCAAACCAAACCAAATCAAACCACCAATTTTAATAATATATGAAAGTTTTTTTGAGTTTCTTTAGTTCGGTTCGGTTTTGTTCGGTTTTTATCGATTTCGGTTCGGTTCGGTTTAATACAGTTTGGAAGAAATAGTATCAAACTCAAACCAAATTGCATACGGTCCGGTTTCGGTTCGGTTTAGTTTGGTTTGGTACGGTTAGGTTCGGTTAAACCAAACCGTTATGCCCACCCCTAGTTAGAATCACCAGAAAGGCGTCGACAAAGTAGACAGAAGGACCACAGATGATCAGAAACATTAGTAAGTATCAAAAGTGGACAATATGAAAGGCGTGAAATAAATGTAGAATTGACATAAAACTCATAGGACCAAGAGTGGAATAAGTTTTAACTCTTTTGAATGTCCCGACTAAAGATTTACATTTTTATGATAAGAAATATTGAAACAATTAGTTTTATAAGATGATACGGAATAATTTAATAATCAAATATTAAGAAAACATACCTACACAATTATACCTCATTAAATTATACTCCTACTAGTATATCTATACAAAAAAATCAAAATATATTCGAATAACCTTATTAACTACTCTGCATTATCTAAATAATCATATTATTTTTCAACGTTTAAGATACATGGCTAATGTATATGGACGATAAATTATTTGATTGAAGAAGAAAAGTTAATTAAAACAGAATTAGCCCCAAACAACATTAGGTGGTTATTTGTTTTTATTCAAAATCTATTTTAAAATGGATTTATTTTGATTGACTTCATTATTGAAATAAAAGAACATGTCTCATGGCAAATATATAACTAAAATAAAGATAATAGAAAAAAATATACTATGTAATTTTTTATTATTACTGCATATAATAGTAATTTTAGTGACCTCGGCTCGGGTTTGAACTAGATTAGAACAATCTATCATATGTGTTTCTTAAATTGATCAAAATCTTATAAAAATCACAATTTTTATTTGGACAATTTGTTTAGTTATGACACGTGTTAAAATTTTTACTTTATTATTATTCGATCCAAATCCATTATTGGATTAAATTATTAATGATCTCATAATTAATGAATTGCTTGTGATTGGGCGGGCGGGCAGTCGGGTTGTTGCAAGCCACCAATATACTGTGGGTTGGAGTTCAAGAACGCAACGCATTGGGCGATGCCGAAAGGAGGGCCGGCGGTGCCGGACGAGGACTGCAAGAAGTGGAGCAACGTCCAAACGGAGTTGTGCTTCGAGTGCGAGTCGTGCAAGACGACGGTGCTGGAGAACATCCGGAAAGAGTGGAAGAACCTCGCCATCCTCAACTGTTGCATCCTCCTCCTCCTCCTCTTCGTCTACTCCGTTGGATGCTGCGCTCTTAGGAACAACCGCCGCGGAAGAGGTTACAACAAGTATAGGGGCTACCCTTAATTGATCCCCGCCCAGTGTGTGCATGTTTATATACCCACCACACCTACATGATCTATCACTAATTGAACATTATTACGTGTGTTTATGGTTTAATTTGTTGGGCACATTATTTTGTACTCCCTTGATCCCAAAAAGAGCATCATAATTTGACTCACACATATTTATGCAAGAGAAAGAAACACTGGTATTTTTAATCATGTACTTATTATGTTGTGTGACATACTATGTCAAACCAAGTAAAAAGTAAGGGTAATGGTAACTTTTATGAGATCTCCGAATAAGAAAAGCGTGTAGTTGTTTTTGGGACCAATGGGCCTCGTTCTTGACATTTTATAGGCTCTTGACAATTTAAAAATTAATCCTTTAAAATAGTATATTTATATTTTGCCAAAAAATACTCTCTCCGTCTCATTTTACAAATATACCAGAATTATCAAGAATTTCGTGAAGTATCAATGTGTTAAACAATCCGGAAGTGTGAAAAAGACTAGAATTAGGCTTAACGGTGTTTTTAATTGCATTCAATGTTTTTAAACTGGTCCGGTCTGATTTGTTTTGCTAGATGATTGTTCTATTGTTGCAAACTGTTGAAATTTGATCTATCCTAGTCTAGTATGATCTCCTTTGGGCCGGGGCTAAATAATTTATTATGGTATGTTTGTGTTGTTTGAATGGATGTGCACCTCAATTTATTCACTCAATCAGTCTACAGTTGCAATTAGTTTAATATGAAACTACTCATTAACTAATTTCACTTGGTCTACAATTTTACGGTCTGATTTATTTTAATCTGCTTTAATTTGATAAAGGTATGATATTTGTGTTTTACTATTGTATGAATACATATAATCTAGTCTATTAAAATTTAATTTGATCTTTTTTATTAAGTGTGATGTTTGAGACTAAAACAAGTTCAAATGAAAAGAACCACACCTTAATTTGACCAGTTTCCAGATTTTATTTCCGTACCATATCAAAAACCACACATGGCATTTGGAATTTAATTACTTTTCACGAGGTAAACCTCTAAATAAAGTAAGCGATTGACCTTAATAGGAATAAAATATACCAATTTTCCTTAAATTGGAGTCAACCTCTAATCTTCCTTAATCATCTATTCATTCATCATCATTACCCCAGTGTCGCTCTAATCTTCCTTAATATTTAAGTATATTTAATTTCCCTCTATTTCTCTTGAATAATCGGGTCAGTGGGTTGGTAGCGGGTAATCTTGAGGCGGCGGCCGGTGGTGGTTGCAGACAAACTGGCGGCGGATAAATCTAAAAAAAACAATTGGCGCAATGTGTCAGAGCTTTGGCAACCGACGTTGGTGGGGGCAGTCCGTTGGTGATATAAATCCGACATGTCGGCGGCAGTGTAACCGTGGCAATGTAGATGTGGTAGTGTCAGATGTATTCTTGTCTATTTATAAAAACTCCTACTTTTGCCTATTCATACTTGTTAGACTGAACTACAATTGGAAATGCGCGAAGTGGACTCGTATATGGCTCATCAAAGGGAAAGTTACTAGCAATTCATTTTGATGCAATTAAGACGTGATTATGTTGTAAAATTTAGATCAACTTTCACTGTAAACGTTCACTTTGACACTCAACTTTTTGCGTATTGTTGAGGTCTTTGAATACTATTTTGATGTTTCTTTTGCCATGACTTTTATTTGAATACTATTTTGATGTTTCTTTTGTTCTATTTCTTTTTATGTGTGCTCCTTTTCTTGTTTTTTCACTTTTTATTCTTTCGTGTAATTTTTTTCATTATCATTAATAAAACTCGTTTCTTAAAAAAAAGCCAAAGAAATAAAAACTGATACTGAGTATGGCCATATTTGTTTGTTAGTTTTTTGTTTTATTTTTAGTGCATAACCTATTAAAGTTGGGTTGTATATAAACTGTCCACTGGTCACTATACATATATACCGATAAATTTGTTCAAACAATGGAACCAAAACTAGTATTCATATTAAAATTGATACAACATATTCTTTCTAACAATTGCATCAAGTGTATCATTTTCTAAGAACTTGCAAATGAGAACCCCTGGAAACTTGATCACTTTGAGGACTCCGGTGAGATAGTATAAAAAGTGTTATGTAGGCTTGGTAAATAATATACAACATTTGGCCACTGTTAATCAATAATGTAGATGTTTTTAGATTACACATGGTCAAAATCAACTCAAACACATTGTATTCAAGTACACTAATGTCTCCTCAAAGTGCAAGATTTAATAAAAGGATACAATACTTTGTAGTTTAAAAAATGAAATTTGGTCATTGTAAGGATTAACGCATCTGTGATCAACGATGTGTGCAATTAACACATTTGAAATTATATTGATGTGTCAATATTACACACCACACACACAATACATATTTTTAGTATCTATTTAAAATAAAAAAGCAATAGCAATCATATATCACTTTCATACACTGATGCACTTTGGTCACTGCCAGAAAACTGCACCTTGTAATCCTGGCATAATATCGCTATAGCACATTTGTTGGTAACATCTATTTATTAAGTAAAGTAATTCACTACGACTATTCTACAAATACCAAACACATTTGTTGGTAACATCTATTTAGGATGTCATGGTATTGGGTTATGGCACGTTTTCTGGCTGTGACTATGTTGCTTGCATCTCCCACAACTTTGTCATGACACAAACTCATCCTTTGAAGGAATTCTTTTGTTTTTCGGTCTTCCAGCTGTCCGTTTATCTGAGATTGGTGGTTTTACAACCCTATTGCGCGCCTCCGCTCGAATATCATCAACAAAATACTCTCCTAAAGGATATACCACTCCACTATATGTGTTTAACCATGCACTATTCTTGTAGTATTCTGAAACAAAGTCATAGCATGATAGACCTTTCCGGTGTGCAATTGCTGCCACGACATGTACACAAACAAAGTCATCCAATTAGAATTCTTTACAGGTGCATGTCCTTTCCAGTAGGTCTACAATATATGTTCTGTAGGCTTTGTCAATCACTTCAAACTAGTAAGCGGTACTTGGTCTCACCTACAATCATTAATTTAATGATTATTATGTATTGCACTAGTTAACTATTGTATACTACAATTACATATTATGTTTACATTTCATATATGTGCTTCAATTGGTAACTGTATTATAATATAGTTACATAATAACTTACAATCATCCATGTGGAATCATTGAGAAGGTTAAGTAGAACTTCCTCTGCTTCAAGAGATAGTTTTGAATTATTCTCAATTGCTAATTTCCTTTTATCACGGAACCACGTTTGCATTCTTGATATTAAGAACTCAAACAACATTGATAATGAGTATTCTCTTGCGGTTGCATCCATTGAGTTTAATGACTAAGCATTATTTGATGTTACCATTGAGTATCTCATACGCTTAAACTTACATCTTGTCCATTTTTCATGATCAATTTTTTCCAGAAATTGCCATATTTGAAGATCCTCAACATCTAATAACTTCATGAAGTACTCCCATTTGCGCTCTGTTGCTGTTTGTGCAGCTGCATTGAAAAAGTAGTAACTCTCTTAGCATTGCTTTTGTACTTGGATGTTATGTTTCCCAATATATGTTGGACACAGTCACATAGTGCCCTATATCAGTTCAGGATAAATATCTTGCGCAACACGAATAAGTCCTTCATCCTATCAGACACAATACAAAGATCACCTCTCACCCCAATGGCTTCCTTGAGTTTAGTAAAAAACCACGACCACGACTCCTTGTTCTCTCTTTCACACAATCCAAAGGCTACTGGAAAAATTTGCCTGTTTGCATCAAGTGAACATGCACTCAAAATTGTTCCACGAAACTTGGCTTTCTGAAAAGAACCATCAACACTAATAACTGGATGACAAAAGGCCCATCCTTCTCTCCAAGCTCCCAGTGACATAAAAAACGTCATGAAATTCCCTTTCGTATTAGTGTCAAATGAAATAATTAAGTGAACTTGAATTTGTTTTGTTTAACATGTAGCATAAAACCGGTAACTTTCTGTATGATTCTATGTCTGTTCCACATATTGAAGTCAAGACACACTCCTTTCCCCTCTATGCCTTTTTGTAAGCATGACATTATTGCTTTTGGTTGATAAGACTTTCTGGAAACATCAATGTATTGATGTTTAATAAGTTTTCCGATAACCGCAACGGTTGTTTGCCTATTCGGATGAAGTCTATAATCAATTGAACAAGGATGCACCGTGTCAAACCTACACACATTAAATAAAAGTTGTTAACCAAAACAATACTTTCATTTCGTTACAAATAAAATTAAGTAATGCAAAATAATACCCTCTCGAACTACCTTGTGATTTCAAAACAATGTTGTTGAGGTTTATTCCCGAAGATCCGAAAGCCCAACACAAGCCTTGGATATTGTAGGGATATTTGGTCGTGTTCGAAAGTGTATAAAATATAAAACAGTGAGATATTTGTTCAACTCAGGAGCTTACTGGTATTCAATAAATATGTGATTACACTGGGACTACCCGAACGGTAGATGATTATAAGAATATAAGAATAAAAGATGTAAATCTATTGCTAAGCTCTGAGTATCAAAATGCTAACCCTTTACAATGATCTAAACATGGGTATTTATACTAAAATGGGGATGGGTAAGGTGGACACGTGGCCGAATCTGGTAGGCTGTCACCTCTGCCATGTAGGCACTCATGCCCCCACTTGCAGCCGCCATGATCCAGTATTAAATGCGGCCTCCACTTGCTGACCGCCCGTTCGGGCAAGGTGTTCGGTGTGTGGGACCCCGCAACAGGTGTTATCTTGTAATGGAAGTATCCCGAACGCCGATCGGTAGCTGGCCCTTGTTACTTTGGCATAATTGTTTCCCGAAATGTTCCAAGTATAAGTTTTATCCCGAATGCCGTTCGGGATAAGGACTGCCTTGGGCCTGCTGCTCCTTCCCGGGCTTGGGACTAGGGATATTGGGCCTGGACCTAATATCCCAACAAATGTGTTCTCTTGATTCTAACTCCGTGGATAGTCCAATTGCAAGTTCCATCAACACAATTAACATGGAGAACCCAATGATTCGAAGTTTTTGTTTCGAATTCAAATTTGTTGTGCAAGGCAAATATCTGTAAAGTCTCCTTCAATTGCTCTTTATTTGGATATAGCCCATGGATCGTTAATGTTGTGTCCATTTCATCCAATATTCCACTTTTACTACCGTCCATACATGTCAATAATGAACTAGTTAAAGAAGTTGTAAGTTGACCTGTTGTGGATGGTGCTTCAGTACATAGTTCAGAATTACTGGTCATTGTCACATTAATTCCTAGATATTATATTCATCATTCAAATTGAACTGTGAAAGACCTTCTTCCTCCCAAGTTTCACTGTGACAGTCCATATCCACATCAGCAATTGCCTTATCATTTTAAATTTGAATACACAACGGGTATTTTCCAACGTTAGCATTGACACCCATCTTAAGGTGTAAATAAAAATTAACACTCTGATCATTATTTATAATCGTAGGCTCAAATGCTTCATCTGTTTGATATGATATCACAATATGTTCACATTCTGTTGAAGCTCCAAAGTACCCCCCCTCCCCCCCCTCCCCTCCCCCTCCCCCCGTATCTCATAAAGCAGTTACAATAAGAGGCATTTGGATTAGTTATTGGATTAATTAATAATTTGTATGTTGCTTTATACAGAAACTTGTTATCCTTGTTCCATCTTCCATCAAAAAATAATGTCAACATCACGTGTTACAACCTCAAAATATAAATGAATCTGATATCAATTAAACTCATAAAATAATGTAAATATTTCATATTCCATTTTAGTTATAATTAAAAAGTTACATTGTAGTTACAGTTACTCATTTTTAGAATTACAATTACTCATTTTTAGAATTTCAATTACTCATGTTTAGAATTACAGTTACCCCTATATTTCCACAATTACAGTTACCTCTTTATTTCCACAATTACAATTACCCCTTTATTTTCACACTTACAGTTACCTCTTTATTTTCACACTTACAGTTACCCTTTTACTTTCACACTCACAGTTACCAATTCAGGTTCACAATCACATTTACCCCTTTTCTTTCAATTCACAATTACAGCTAACACTTCATGTTCAAAATTATAGTTGCATTTATCTCCACATTTATAGTTACAGTTATATTCAAATGTGTTGTTATTCATTATATTGAAAATCACAATTACAGTTAGATATTGTTGTACTTGTACTTTTATAGTGATATCACTAGGTTTTCATATTAAAATTAGTTTAACAAATTTCACAAACCAGCTACATAAAACCACCTCAAACACAGATACTATAAGATACAGTAATCAAATCTCATGACTTGCAATTACAAAGAACAAACATAGTTACATTATTCTTTCATAAACATACACACAATTTGTAAGAAATTCTATAAAAAAAAATCAAATTCTTAATTTCACAAATACTTAATCGCTCGTAACTACATATAATCACTCAAATGCTTTTACCTTTATGCCAAGGCTATGAATTAGGCATTCGTTTGTTAACAGCTTAATTTTAATGTAAATTCCGAAATACACAGTTAAATTCAAATATGAGCTGTGATACACCTAACAAAAAAAATGAACTGTGTAATGCAGATACGATTCACAATTACTTGTTCATCCTAGTATATTGTTCACTTTCATTCCAACGATAACTTCCTGTTTCGTCTATCATACTTCCCGTCAATTCATCCACTTCACTTTGCGATCAACGTAATATGAGATCGACGTTGTAATTTCCGATCATCGATATAAGAAAAAGTGTTAGTTAGTTTAGTTAGGAATGATATTTAATTTTCTACGTATCAAATAAAACAGGGGCAAATATGAGATTTTACTCCTCAACTTTCTAAATGAGACACACGGTGGTCTGTTTTTTGGTAACTACGAAAACAAGTCCTATATTTGTCCAAATCATATTTATTTGTAATATTAGTGACCTAATCCCAAAAGTTTGCCACATTTTTTCTTTTGGTAAATTTCTTTTAAAAAATATTCAATTACCTTTACTTTTCTAATTTTATCTCCTCTTTAATATTTTGCACCTTCTCTCACACTTTTCCTACACTATTAATTAATCTACTACATTTGTCTTTAAATGATGTGTCAAAGTCAAAATGTAGAAATGTTTAAAATAAGGATTAGATGAGATTTTAAGAAACCTATACTAATGTATTTTTCCATCTTTTTAAGGATACCAAAGGTCGGGTGATGATAAAGTTAGATTCTCCAGAGTTGGACTCATTTCGCTAATTACGACAACCATCCTCACGTCTGCCCAACGCAGGGAGGGAGGGACTTGCTTATACTCTTCCCCCTTTTCAATTCAAAGTTGGAGGCTTTTCACCACACGGAATATGTCGTATACCGGAATACCTGGCGGCGGTGGGCAAGGACACGGCGGCGGTACACCGCAGAATTATTTCTGCTACCATTGTGAGAGAACGGTCACCATCACCCCCCTGCCCAACTCCGAACTCGTTTGCCCTAATTGCAACGACACCTTCCTCGAGGAAGTCGAAACCGCCCCTCCTACTAACCCTAGCGACAACAATCAATTCTTCCCCGGTACCGATGATTTTCCTTTTGCCTTTGGGGGAGGAGGGCCCCCCGAAGGCCTCATGTTCTCCGCGGCCCCTTCTGGTGGTGCGATTGCGCTTGATGATCTCTCTGCTTTGTTCGGTGGAATGGCTGCAGGTCGATCCCCAAATCAATTCCATCCCCTCGTTTTCCTCCAGAACTATTTGCAAACCATGAGGGCAAGCGGTGCCAATATTCAATTGGTTTTTGAAAACAGTAGTGGCGGTGGCGTTGGAGGGATTCCTGGGAACCTCGGAGATTACTTTGTCGGCCCTGGGCTCGAGCAGTTGATTCAACAGCTTATGGAGAATGATCCCAACCGTTATGGTACGCCCCCGGCCTCCAAATCTGCTCTGGAGGGGCTTCCGGACATCAAGATCTCCCAGGAGATGCTAGCTTCCGATTCTTCTCAATGTGCTGTTTGCAAAGATAGTTTTGAACTTGATGAGGATGCTAAGCAAATGCCTTGCAAGCATATATACCATAAGGATTGCATTTTGCCCTGGCTTGAGTTGCATAACTCATGCCCAGTATGTCGATATGAGTTGCCCACGGATGACCCTGATTATGAGAATAGGAGATCCTCTCAGCAACAGCAAACTACTAACAACAGCAACACTGTTGGTGTGGGTATCGGGGGCTTGGGAGGTGAAGGCAATCAGGACAATTCTCAGACACCGAGGACAGTGGAAAGGAGATTTAGGGTTTCATTGCCATGGCTGTTTGGAGGCTTTGGATCCCCTGCTGAGACCAGCAACAGTAGAGGCCCTGGCAATAATAGTGGAGGCATGGGCAATAACAATGGAGGAAATGGTAACAACAGTCAACAGTGATTGATGTATGTGTACTACTTTTTCTGCCATATACTCTTGAAATTTCCCTTCCTATATTTTTTATTTTCTGTTTACATTCCAAACACACTTGTGCGCTAAAATGCATGTCTTATGTGCTGACCATTTATGAGCTGTTGATATCAAGCTCATTGAATGTGGTATTTAAGCTGTACTTGTTCCTGCAATTTATTTCGAGTTTGTTGGTTATTCATGGTGCAAGCCCCTCTCTTATCACTGCCAAATAAGTACTACTATGCATATACATTCTATACGGCCAATAACAGATATTTTATATAGCTGCTAAATGAATGGTACAAACTTGTGGCTGAAAACAACAGTTGAGATATTTTTTTGGGACTTATTCAAAAGGGTATACACTAGGAAGTATTACAAACTCCTCTTAGTCAGCATTTTGTTAGCCTGGTGGCGCTTCAACATTTCCTCATAAGCCACATTAAAAGCATGGCTTATGTTCAAGTTCTTCACAAATCTTCAACCTTGCAAACCCATTTAACACTAAAGGAATCACCAAATTCTAGTATTTTATGGTTAGAACTTAGAACAACGTGTTAGATAGCGTGGGTGATTTCCCCTTTCTCAAATTTCAATATGTTAGAAAAACATCATGGCAATCTCCTGACCAACAAATTCTACCTCAGTTCCTAAAAGAACTTTTTCAAGCACGATACAATTTTTATTTTTTAGAATTTGCAAGTGCGGTTCTTATCAATCATCTGTCCTGCACAACAACAACTTTCAATCCTTTTATATAAAAAATTATATATATATATATATTAAATTTTTGTGGCGCTAAATGGGTCACTTGTAACTTGAATGTGACTCGTTTTTGGAAAATGACATGGAAAAATAGCTCCTTTTGATCAAACTTGATTTTCTTTACATAAAATGTCTAATTGAAGTGTTTTTGGGATGGATAATACTTTTATTTGGTGGGGGGTTAATCCTTGGTAATCTGCCTCCAAAGAGAATTATTTCAGCTGTAACTTGAGTGAAAGATTTTAATATACAAATCTTATTCTTTGTGGATATTCACCTCACGTAGAATCCTCTTTTTATTATGCATTATTACATTTAAAATTGCACGCTCCCTAATAGAACATTTCTATTAGAACATTTCTTCTCTTTCTATTAAGTCAGGGTTATGACTTATGAAGTCCATGACTCCATATATTTGTGGGGTATGTAATTATGTATGCTTAATGACACTGTAGGATTCCAGAAACTAGCACCATACAAAGGTCTAAGTCTAAGGGTAGACCCATACATAAACATGTGTTTAATATGTGAATTATACGTTGGGGTGAATTATACTCTAATTAGCTAATAAGGGTCTAAGGCTGTGATGGATCCATGACTTAAGGGCCTTCATCTCGGTGAACATAGCTTGGTTTGCCTTGGATCTGAATGAACCTCACTAGTAAATTTGGGAGTAAACACCAAATAAAAATTGGACGTAAAGACATAATAAAAGGTGGAGACAAGACACATTGACAAGTAAGAAGGATATGGATGGGTAGGGAATGCGAGTATGGTATGTACCGTTTTTGTCAGTAATGATGCTTAAAAAGGATCTATCTCCCCATTAGAGGATATCTCAGGCAGTGGTTGACCCATGACATGGGAAGGAGGGTAGGTGCTAATAAACCTGAAGAGCATGTAAAAGAGTGGGTTTGCTAATAAACCTGAAGAGCATGTAAAAGAGTGGGTTTGCTAATAAACCTGAAGAGCATGTAAAAGAGTGGGTTCATGTTAGGGAAGGTAGGGCTAGATGTAGATGCATGATGTTCAGTGTTGACCCTATTCTAGATTGAGAGAACTGAAGTTTGGGACGTGTAGGTGATCAATAAGGGCTAAAATATTAAATGCTGAAGACTGAAAGTACTCAAAGGTCATACTTGGAATGGTAAAGCAATTGTTATGTGCTAGAGTGACAAAGATACATTTTGAAGGAATTTTGTTGAGGGGCAAAGAAACAAGAGGCACTATGTAATATACCCCTATACGCCCATATGGGGTGTATAGGAGTATTCTCCTGGGGTGTCACTATGTAGGAAACTAATGAACTCTCCAAATTGTTTCTATATCAGCACATGTGTAATGTGTATCCAAAATGTACTGCATTTGCTAGAGCATAAAATGTTATTTCATTAAATATATACCAGGTACACCTTGAATGTGACAAAATACATTGAAAATAAGACAGATTTAACACGGAATGGATCCAATTATCCAAAACATTTTTATTAGCTCAAAGAGTGAAGCAATACAACTATTGATGTGTTGTGTGACCCAAAAGACTTTGGGTAAAATGAAATGGCTCTTCCTTCAATTATTATGAAGTCTTGGAGTCGTCTGCTGGAGTTCAAAACACTTGGATAGCCTGACTGGTGTATTTGTTACTTTCCATGGAAAGTGGTCAAATGGAGTGAGACATATGATAGACAAGAAATGGATAACCTGAGATGTTTATGGAGCCATGGAGGCCCTAATCCAAAACAATACTTCTTGAGCACTGCTTTTAGATGGTCACGGTGTTGTATGACTCCGAACAGAAAAATAAGGCAGAAGTAAAACACAGAGAAAATAGTGAACAACAGCACGTGGGAGGAAAGCACCAGTAGTGGGTCTTTGACAATAGGTATGTGCCGTCCTGAGCAATCTGTGTCAGAAGCATCTAGTGCATGAATTATGGAGCCTGGTTCATATGTTAGCATGCAGGGAGGGTCTTGCCCTCACACGGGTTTAAATGGAGTGGTACCAAAGGGAGGACCTTGCCCTTACCTCAAATATATTTAGATAGATGATTGCTTCCATTTGCGCGTCGATTTTAGACCGATAAGAAGAGTAGAACACTAGCACTGTGCCATATATTGAAACACCTCTTGCCAAAATGCATTAGTAAAATGGGGAGACGTCTCTGACTGACTGACTGTGGCTTGTCATATATTGACACAAAATGAAAGTGGCACCGACAATGTAATGTAAGGGTGATCAAATGGAATGAAGTGGGTGGGTGAAGAGACAGTCAACAACCCTAAAGACAACAAAATTAACTTCAATAAAGACAAGGGAGATGTCCAATGCTCAGGGATAGGGAATGGCTGCATGAGCCCAATCCAGTAATATTTTGATGGCTACGTCCATGTTTCTCAGCTTTAATAAAAAAGATTATTACAGCAGCAAATTCATTAGCAAATTTCCTTCATTGTGTTCTGTTAGGAATTGGCTACTTGATGTCGTCCTGGCTAGGTCAATGAGCTATGTGTAGTAGCCTCTTCTAAAACCAACTGGTTAGTATTTATCAGAAGATAAAGACATCATCAATGTGTTCTTGCCCCTAGGCAGACATCATTCACTTGTAGCTCCTCTTACAACACCACTACTAGTTTAAATTTTAAAATGATAGGATGAGAAGATTGATCCAACATGTACCACTTCAGAATGTCAGACAAGAACAGCTGAATATAAATGTATGGGCAAAAATTGTAAATTTAATTCCTGCATAGACTTGGAACTTAATGCATTAGTTTAGTTTTTAGATCATCATCATCATCACCCCAGTACCGCAAAGGCTCCCACCTACGGTGGGGTAGGGGGGTCGGATGTACGCAGTCTTACCCCTGTACTAAAGCACAGAGAGGCTGTTTCCGGATGACCCATAGTGAAAATCACGTTCAGAATTGCAGCTTCATAACAAAGAAGCGCAGACAGTTTAGTGAGCCATTTTTGCTTTATTCCATCATATTTTCAAGTCAAAAAGTTGCGAGTCTTTGGCTCCATTGCAAATGATGGAAAAAGTTCATTGTGACTGTTCTAAGCAGCAGTATTATTTTTTCCTGACCAGCAGTATTATTTATACAAGAGAAAGCTCATAGTAATTTACTTTTCGCTCTTTCTTTGGCAGGGGTGAGAGTGAGGGGGGAGAGATAGAGCAGAATGCTCAGTCATGTATGAATTTAGAAGGAAAAAACGAGAAATACCATACTGCTTGGTGACTACAATGTTTATTTTATGCTACTTGTACACATTCTTCATATTATACTTATGTCATTTTCTGTGCACCACTTGGTATCGCTTGAAGCGCCAAAGATTCCTCCTTTTTTACGTGCTGCATTTTATATTTTTCAGTGATGTGGTTGTGTTTAGCTGTAATCTTCTCGTACAGTTTTTTTTTGTTCCCATTTATGGCTACTTTTTCCAGCAAATCTGGTTGCTTATCCAAAACTTTTAAAAGAGCACAGTAGTGGCTATTGACAGGTCTTCTGGATGTATCGACGAGTGAAATGGAATGTGGCTGGAGCGATTGCGTCACCAAAACAAAATTGTTTGAATCCAGACTCATAGCAGAATGCTTGGTGAATGGTTGTTGTAGCATTTGTGCCATCCGTACCTGTTTTGCTGCAATTCTAGTCTTTGCCAACTGGCCATGCTATCTTTCTGCTTGGCCTGTGTTCTAAAAATGGGTCACCAAAGAGGCAAAGATGCTTTCTCACCCCATATCTTTATTACTGCTTCCACTATAATTATTAGAACCCTATTATGTACTACATATATGTTTTAAATATACCAGTGTTAGAAGTTCTACGGATTTCTACCACTGTTGCTTGCCTTTTTCTGTTGGAAAGTTCTTTCTGTAACTGGAGTATTACCACTTCCACATTTTCACCTGCTAATTCTCACTGCCAATAAAGGCAAAACTATAGAAAGAAAATCTATAAGTTGAAGAATCAAATATAAAAAATGGAACATAAATTTTACTCACCTTTTAAGATGCTGAGGATAGTAGGAAATTGTCAGTTTATTTATTTTGGAAAATGGCTTTAAACTAACTTTTCTTTTGTTATAATAGTTCTCTGTATCAACTACAAACTACATGCTTGTCTTTTAAAGTGACTGTCTACAGTCAAACTTCATTCACTCATCTTGTTGCCACTTGCTAGGCATGCATTCAAGATTTCAAGTGCACTCTAAATTACGGCGGGTCTTTGTGTAGACCCGAGCCAACTTAGGGAGTGTTTGCAACTGCTTAAAAAAAGCACTTCTCAGCTTTTGGCTTTAAAAAGCACTTATTTACCAAACACTACCAATTTTTACTTTTTCTCGACTTGCGTGTGAAAAGTGTTTTTCTCTTTTCTATTACACAAAAAGCACTTATTTTACCAAACACTACCAACTTTTACTTTTCAAAATCACTTTTTTCTCAAACACTATCAACTTTTACTACCAATCACTTTTTCATTACTTCTCCAAAAGTGCTTTTTTTTAAGCAGAAGCAGTTGCAAACACTCCCTTAGTGGCAGATCCGGGAAGTAAATTCGGAACAATAACACAAATGCTAGCTTTATACACAAATAATGAGTTTCTTTATCTTTAGTGTTATTTTTTGCATGTTTTACAATTGATTCAGTCCTAAAATGGTTTCAGCCATTTCATTCAAAGTACAAGTTATACCATGTGTCTAAGAGACATGGCGAGACCCTGACAATTCATTTTTATTATTAACTAAGTAATATATATATTCACTAATTATAATGGTACTGCTATTATATTTTTGTTATGATAGTATGTATATATATATATATATTCATTAATTGTAATGGTACTATATTATTATATTTTTCTTATGATAGTATTAATATTTAATATCATCAAAAAGCTCCTATTTAGACATACAATGATTACAATAATTTTGATACTTAGTATATAAATTATGAAACATAGAACAATGGGAATTATTTATGTTACATAAAATGATTTTTTTTTGAACATTCTTTTATACCCATTATAGTATCTGCTCTTGTTAATCCCAACATCCTTGATTGGGATGAGACTTGAACCTGTAACCTCCTCTTTGAGAGAACAGTAGTGATGTCATCAGATCACAAGGTACTTGGCAAAATGGAAAAAATTTTATACCTAACTTTAGGGTAACTTTAATTAGATGAGCAGATAATTTTGTTTACTTCGCCGCCCATAAGTTTTTAGATTTTTTGGACCCGTTCATTTCAGTTAGGCGGTCCAATTGGGTCCGGAACTATCTCGACCAAGTCCGCTTAGAAACTGTTTTAGGCTTGGGACTAGACCGTCCGCTCTAGAGCAGTTCACAGTCCTGGTTTACAATTTTAGGGATCAAACTGGGCTGTTCCAATCCCAGTTTCAGTCTTGATTTGTTTTTTTAAGGTTTTGGTCCGGCCAAAAAACTAAAAATAAATAAACGAGAACCCGGTCTAGGGCTAGGGTCGAAGCATTTTTTGGGGGTCAGGCGGTCTCAATTACAAGCCTGTAACCGGACCGAACTGACCTAGGTCCAACCCTACCTTTAAGCATCCATCTAATTATCCTCTCAAAAATATTATCGAGCAAGGTAAAGATTGGTAGTGGTAAAAAAAACTTATGATAGATGGTCCGGTTACAGAGAACATATGGAGCAATCATGCTATGTCATCAATTGAGTCTAATGATGAGTTGGCAAAAAAGAAAGTTAAAGGCAATGGAGAATAGATACGTCAAGATGGGTCAAAACCCGCAGGCCAGTCCGTTTAAACCCATTTATTGGTAAGTTTGGGTTTGTCATTTTTTTGCCCTATTAATTCGCGTGTTTCGCGGGTCAACCCACGTGGGTTGCAGGTTAAGTGGGTTGGTCCGGACGGGTTGCGGGTTGGCCTGTGTGTCAAAATAAAAACATAGCTTTGACTATCATTATCTTCAATATTGTTCTTTTGCTATCAAAATTATTATAATTTATAGTTTTTATTGGAAGGATTATAATTACAATTCTTATGTTATTTTTACCTTCTAGCTTTTTTTATATATGCTCTTTTTTCTTTTAATCTTTTATCTTTCTTATATTCTTATACTCCCTCCGTCCCAAAATGGTTGGCCAAATTTCCTTTTTTGGCCGTCCCAAAAAGGTTGGTCATTTCCATTTAAAGTAACAAATATGTGGCTAAAGTTAATTCTTTCTCCTCTGCACAAATTTCAACCACACAGTTTTTACTTTATTAATCTACGTGCAAGTCAACATTGGCCAATCATTTTGGGACGGAGGGAGTATTATATTTATTTATTTATCTTATGTTATCTTATATTTATGGGAAAACTGTCAAATAGGTCCTCGAACTTTCATAAAAAGGTCAATTAAGTTCTTCTATAGGAGGTTATGTCCGGCCGTCGCGATTTGGGGTAGTTCCCGATGGAATTTTTTGATGAAATGTTTTGAGCATGTTATTCACCAAGTCTAGTTTACTCATACCAAATTTCAGCTAAAAATTCAATTGAGAACACATTCAAATTAATTCTTGAAGATAACTGCGCATTTTTGCGTTCTCGAATTAATTTGAATGCGTTCCCGATTAAATTTTTAGCTGAAATTTGGTATGAGTAAACTAGACTTGGTGAATAAGATGCTCAAACAATTTCATCAAAAAATTCCACCGGGAACCGCCCCAAATCGTGACGACCGGATAGAGTGTCCTATAGAAGGACTTAATTGACTTTTTTATGAAAGTTCGAGGACCTATTTGACAGTTTTCCCTATATTTATTTATTTTTATTTTATTCGTTTTATCCTTTTCTTCTTCTTCTTATCTGTCTTTTCTTTTTAACATCCATATCGTGGATCGGTTCATGTTAGCCGACCCCAAAATATTTTGGGATTAATGCTTGGATATTGTTGTTGTGATTATAATTACAATTATATACTTATCATTTTACAACCATTGAAAAATGATTACACAGTATTATTTCTATAATAACTATGCAAATAAAATCTATAATAACTATTCAAATAAATTGTTTAAACATATATTTTAAGTAAAGTTAAATATAATATTTAGTAATTAATACTTATTATTTACAAATAATCAGTCAAACGATTTAGTAGATCTTTACTTTGTAGAGGAATGTTCATGTCAGGCCGGCCTGACGGACTGCCCCGTCCGGCCGAGCCCGTTTGGGCACCTTCCCGGTGGAATTTTTTGATGAAATTTTTTGAGCATATTCCTCATCAAGTCTAGTTTGTCCATACCAAATTTCAGCTCGAAATTCGATCGGGAAGGTCGTCAAATGATTTTTGCAAGTTAACTGGTCCGGAATATGTATTTTCCGGACCAGTTAACTTGCAAAAATCATTTGACAACCTTCACGATCGAATTTTGAGCTGAAATTTGGTATGGACAAACTAGACTTGACGAGGAACATGCTCAAAATATTTCATCAATAAATTCCACCGGGAAGGTGTCCAAACGGGCTCGGCCGGACGGAGCAGCCCGTCAGGCCGGCCTGATGAGAAGAGCACTCTACTTTGTAAAATGAACATCTTTAATATTCTTAAACTAAACTTAACAAGTATTGTGTGCTTGCTATTTTGATTTCTTATATTTCCTTTATTACTACCTACCAATATAAATATATACTATTACCAATATAAACATATATTATTGGGTAATTAGTTTAAGAGAATTTTGTCATGTATATTTTTAAACATTGACCCGCGGGTCAGGCAGTTTAACCCATGGGTTAGGTGTGTTGGGTTAGGGTTGTAAAAGTTGTGACTCATCACTAATCGAGTTGACCCAAACCAAGCCACCTAAAGCATAACCAATCACGGGTTGGATCGAGTAATTGGGTCGTGTTAGCCCGTTTGATTGCTCTAGTGGAGAACACCGTCAGCATAGAAAGCCTAATTCAGAAGCTGAGTTGTACATGTTGCACGCAAAAAACCCTTCTTCCTGTTCGATCCCTATTACAACTAACCCTTCTGACCACTGCTACTCTTCTATAAAAACTATTTCATAGAACGCGCGCGTTGCGAGGTTGAGATGCCCAATAACACAATTTTCTTAGAGCCGAGCTTACCTGCAAAGTAAAAGTTTATTTTGAATTGTGTAACATTAAATAAATAGTCAATCAGTACTGATCTCTTAATGTCAAAAAATAGATTTACCTTCTTGATCCCGTGAATGCAAATAGGATAATGTAATTGTTTGTCCTGAAAAAGTTAAGCTATACCAAAGAAAATAATGAAAGTTCACTTTTGTGTGTTTATTTTCCGCACTAAAATCCATAATTGATTTGGAAATGTTCCGAAATCTAACCAAGAAACCAGATTAGTTAGAACCTGACAAAGAATCATACACACTAGCATATCAAAGACCAAACTGTCTTTGTCCTTGATTTTGAAAGCATACTCCCTCAAGGTTATTTGTTAAATTTTAGTGTTATACGGAGTAGTATTTATACCCCGTCAAAATGAATGTCATGTTACATATGTTATGGGGTAGTCTTCTTAAAAAACAATAATTGATCATTTACAAGTTAGGAGAATCTTTAAAAAAGACACTTCAGATTTTATGTGCAAATAAAAATAGCCTCCCGATTAGAATTCTAATAAGTGCCATGATATCAAAGAAACAAATGTTATTGGCTACCTCAATCCCTTTGTTATTTTTTTAGCCCAATACAGTTAGGATTCATAGGTATGTAAGTATGTTTATTCCTTGAAAAATAGCAGAAAGCAACCGATGTAATTTGTCTATATATGTAAATTTTCTGGACAATTAAATTAAGTCTGACATTTGATGTCAAGTTTTCCACAATATCTCCTAATGGTTTTATCACAAATATTATTCTTGATTTGGTTTTTCCAAAAAAAATCTTGATTCGAGAACCTACATTGAGTGTTGTTAATGTATCAAAAACTAAAAGTTTATTGAACATTGAAGTCATGAGACTGAATCTATTGACCATGTCCTCCTTTCAAGGAGAACAATTTTGTTCACCCTCTAAAAAAAGCGTGAACATCACCTCTCACCCTCCAATGCTGCCACATGACATGGCATAACAATTATATTCTTATAATTCTTATAATACATTACAATTTTACAATTCTTATATTCTTTTCATTTTTGGTTCAATATTTTCAAAAATATATCCTTTTATTTTTCATTGTTTTTTATGATGCTAAGATTACATTTATAAAATTGAAAAAACAAATCCGGCTATAAAAAATATCAATTTTTGATATGCAATACGGAAACCATTGGAAAGATCATAAAAATTTATTAAATGAGATATTTTTTTATGAAAATTAAATTATAAATAAAAACCGGACTCCCTTTCAAGGGATATAAGCATATTTAAGCCGAAATATTTTGTCCCAAATAACCTTAGTAGGGTGAATATAACTACATGAAATCTTTTTTTACTAAATTTTTACTACTCCAACGGATTGTAGAAGCATGTAACTCGATATAAGTTTAACATTTTCAAAACTATGACTCCCAAAAAATGTAATTCAGCAATAAATAAACCAACTAACAATAACAAAATTTGAAATTTAAGATGTTTTTAATTTTTAATTGGACTGAAACTTTATGATATAATCAGATTTGATCTGATCTGGTCTAGTCTGATTGGTTAATGCCTGGGGACAGACTGAAGCTGGTCCAATTAAAACATCAAAAGTGAGTGAAAGCTTTTTCTTATTATTAAAATGCTCACTACAAAAACAATTAACAACTCAAGAAATAAAATAAAATAAAATAGAATAAATTAATACGAAGTATAAAAGCACAATAGTTAGACATAAAGCTTACGAAGGGATCACAATTCACAAAGCTTACCAACTTTAATCGAGAAAGAAGACGGAAGGGGCTATGCTTTTTTTAGATTAATAATCAACTTTAGAAACGTAATAAACAATCACTTTCATAAATATTGTGTATATTGCTTAATGAAATGAAAAGAACAAGTCAGAAATGGGTGAATGCCGTTTGGGCGGTTTAGCTTTTTATTTTAACCGAGATAGACAGCATCAGGGCATCTAAACAAGCGGTACAACAACTAAAAGATAGGGTACAATTACAATATGCTTAAGTGTTACACCAACACAATTTCTATACCCAAAATGCCCTTACCTTCATTGGTGTTTATAAGATTTTATTTATTAGATGTCAAAAGTCAAAACAATGGTCCATAACCAGATTTGGGCATAGTATGATGCGCTTCTTCTTCCATCAGCAACAACACTGTCCCCTTGATATATCGAGCTACTTCCACAGCCAAAGGCCTGCTGGTCAGCGTCCAACCTCCATTCGGAAAAAATATTGCAACAGAAGTAGCAGCCAGATCATAGTAAAAAACAAATAATTGTAAAGGAGAAAAAGAAAACCGGAGAAGATGAAGAGTAAACATTCTATCTTCTTCGCACTCTCCCACAGAAATAAGGGAAGGAAGAGGGGTAAAGAAAGAGAGGGGGCAAATGAGAACAGAGAGAAAAGAAAAGAACCTATCCTTAAAACTACTCCTCTTCGAGTTTCTTTTTCACCTCACAATGAACCTCTATTAGCGGATGGATTGATTTCTCCTCAAACTAAAGTTTCAGAATCTAATGCTTCGGGTGCGAAAGATCTTGAAGTTGCGCCTGTTCAAAGGATACTTTATGATCGTGAGCTACTTGACCGCGTTGCTGACACTGAATGGGACTCAACTAGTTCCAGATTGATACCTCGACAAAGTGCTCATCTAAAAAATTGACTGAAACATAAACGCGTTTTCATCTTTACAGAATTAACATATGGATTTTTTGGGGATTTCATCTCTTTCGGGCAACTCAATACAATTCAATGGGGAGCTATTTGTTTTACTTTAGGGATTTGATTGGTGGTGAATTTGCAGGGCCTTTTTGGATTGTTCATTCTCTAGCGATTTAGTTTCACTAGCTTTCTTTCATAAAAAAAAAAGAGAGAACCTATCAAAGAAAAGATAATGGAAATGAGAAGATTTGATCGGCAATTGGTAGAGAAAAAAATACTACTTTCTTACTAAATTTGTCACTTTATGCGTTAGAGGCTTTTTTTTTTTTTTAATAATTTGATATTTGGCATAATTTATTTAGACTAGCAAGGGGTGCATTGTGGATGCTCTTCAAACGTTTAAAACAATGCACACTATGATTCATTGAGATATAAGTACGCGGAAGCGGATAGGGGATACCATGAAATCTATAAAGTATGATACATATATGGGGGTATATTTATTAATATTAAAAGGTATGAGGGGATATGTTTATTCATAATCTCTATGTAGGACGTTTGCACTTTGCACCGCCTGCACGGATATAAGTACGCGGAAACGGATAGGGGGATACCATGAAATCTTAAAGTAGGATACATATATGGGGGTATATTTATAAATATTTTTCAAAAATTATTTGACTGCCTTTCCGATTGAATTTTTAGTCGAATTGTTTTGTGGATAAACTAGACTTGATGGATAACATGCCCAAAAACTTTCATTAAAAAATTCCACCGGGAAGGGGCCCAAACGCTGCCATCCGGATGACGGATCATGTTTTTCATTAAGTGTAGACTATATCCACAAAATTTCAGCTTAAAATTCAACCTGAAAATCAGTTAAATAAATTATTGAAAAAAACTGCACTAAAATATATATATATATATAAAAAAACGCAAATTGTTTCAATAATTTATTAATTGTCTTCCCGATTGAATTTTTAACAGAAATTTGGTGGACATAATCTATACTTTAAACAACATGCTCACATAATTTTATCAAAACAAATCCACCCGGAAGAACCTCAAATTGAGGTGGCCGGACGGCGTTCCTATCCAGTAATACCTTACAGGAATATTTGTGTAGTGATATTTTTGTGATCATTATAGTCATACCACTCGCACAAGTTATGAGGTCTGAGCGAATTCACACAGCTATGAAACCCATAACATAATCTTACAGCCTTACAGCTTTCAGCATATTAGACAGTCAAAAGAGTAGGAATAGAGGAACTAAGCAACTTCAATAATGCAAATATAATAAATCTAGGTAATGCACGCCGCAAGCTGTCAAAGGACGAAAATGGAAAAGCTTACTACACTACCTTGAGCTTCTGGGTTGATGACTGTTGTTAGTCTCTCTCTCTATAAGATATTTATCTGGGGTGTTATTATGTTAGAAAATCATGGAGTCTCAACATGGCCTTCACAAAATCGCCAACCGCCATCTTCTTGTCTCTTCAGGATGTAATGGATTTTGTAAGAACTGTAAACAAAGGGGCAAAATTGTAGAAAATTATAGGAAATGTCATCAGAGTATTCCTCAAAGAAGAATACTCAAAGTTATAGACTGTAATTCCAATATTCATAGGAATTACTCAAAGAAGAATCATTCCCATTACAAGTCCCACAGTTATTAATTTACTTCCATTTTTGGTACTCGAGTTTCATTTTTGGTCCCTTTGAGCAATTTATCAGGCCAAAATGTAGTAGTAGTAGTTTTTGTAGTTGTAGTAATAATAATAATAATAGTAATAATAATAATAACAATGACAATCATTATTAGGGCAAGTATAACATTATGATTTCCTTCCATGTGACATTTTCTGGTTGCATTCAGAAGGATGGATAATCTATCCAAGGGACCAAAAGTAGCAAGAGTATAACAGTCATGTAACAAAAGTGGAAACATGAATGTCGGAGACCAGATCAAACTATCCTGGTAATTGTATATGGAAGACATCTTCTGCATAATATTACCTGTAGTAGTTGGGGTTTGTATGGTAGGGATCTTCCACAAGTTCTGCTGCTTCTTCAAGGAGAGCTTCTATCTCTGCTATCTCATTTCCAGTCTCATCTGTTAAAATATCTGCTCGTAGAACTGACAATTGCAGCAAAACAATTCTCCAAAAGCATGACTTTTCTTTCGCAGCATCAGCCAAACCTTTCCACTACAATATAATTCAGAAGAGAAAAATTAAAACAGATGGTTGCAGGAAATGAATAAGTTGAACCTCTCATATAAAGTTAAGATGTTCAAATTTAGATTTGGTTCATGTGAAGAAAGATTAAAATATAGAATAAAACAACGGCATAAACTCCTGCCCTGAGCTTCATGATTTCAAGCACCAACTTGTTATTATACTCGTAGAAAGCGGGTTGAAGTCACATTAGCCCCGGGCTGATGTGCGGGCTGGTGAAGCTTGTTTTGTACTCAACTGAATAGATATCCCAATGCTAGTAATTGACGCAAATAGATATCACAAGCTCGAATAGAAAGTGTGGTTAACATGTGTAACCATATACTATCAATTACTCCCCTGTGTTTCTTTATTTTTATTTTTGACCCCCATGTCGCCATACGAGGTAAAACTAATTCTCTAGATCATCCTACAGTGCAAAAACTGAATATAAATGGGGAAATTGAAAATAATATAAGGATATGAACAGAGACAGTGGTTAAAAAATAATCTATGCAGCTCACCTGAATAAGCATCGTCTCATCAAGAACATTAGAGAGTAAATCAATGTGATGATCAGGCCCAACAGCCTCCGCTTTAATACTTTGCCATTTCTTAACCAGGCTCTCAGCTTCTTCAGAAGACATTGCCATCTTGTATGCTACTTCCGCAGGAGATGACAGACCAGCCGCTTGACAACCATTTACCAAACCAATATCTTCTTTGCTCTGCTTGACCCGTAATCCAAAATTTGAAAACAGCTTCTTCAATTTTATGGGGACAATGCTTCTTTTAGCCCATCCAGGTCTTAGATCTTGAGAACCATCTAAAATCCAGGAAGTGGAGTTTGTCATCCTAGGTGATGAGCTTAGCCTCAATCTAGTTCTGTTTCCTATGCTCATTATCTTAAAGGAGACAAACAGGATGCATCCTAAACAAGCAACAACAGTTATCTTCAAGATGACATTACTTAGAATTTCATGTTGACGTGCGCCCAAATTCCTTTTAAGTTGTAGTGATGGTCCACCATTAGTACCACTTTCGACCTTATCCGCTATCACCACTGAGTCTTGTAAACTTGTTGGAGCCAACTGCTTAACAGCTGGCCCAAGATGTTTTGACAAGTCAGCACGCTGCACAGTTTCACCTAAAGCTCTTTGGGCATGTGAAAAGGCCGGTGCAATTGGTCTGTGGTTCACGTGAGACGAAGTCTGTGACGCCCTTTTGTTTCCCTTGTATGGAGTTTGCTTTTCACCGCGAAAGAAGTTCGCCTGTTTAAATAATAACTGCACATTACTTTCCTCAGTAGTAACAAGCCTAATACTTCTATGTGAAAATCTGAAATATATGGCTTACCAAAGATGGGGAACAATCTCGTGTATCTGGAAACAAACTGAGCACAGCATCCTTAAGCCATGTTTCCTTGTAATTTGCGAAGACATTTGGGTTAGAGAAATGATTTAATACCTCAATTCAATTAAAGCCTTATCCTAAAATTAGCCTAAAGAGGAGTAGTAGAAGAGTTATTGTTCTGGAAATTAGCCTAAAGAGGAGAAGGAGGAGTAGAAGACTTATAGTTGAAGAATTTATCTCACACAGGATTAACCATATCAGTGTAAAATAATGACCATTATATAAGATCCTCAGCTACTCCTCATCCTCGCCTATATACGGTTCCATTATATAGGATGGAACCTGGGCACTTTAAATGGTGTCAGAGCCAAATATGGTTGTGGTCTCGTTGTTTGTTTAGCAACTGTTTTAGTCAGTGAGGCCCATTTATGTACCTGTTCAACCCAATTTGAGTTGAGGGATGTGTTGAATTGTACCACACTCCATTTGATATAAATTAATGTCACTACACAATAAGATTTTAAGCTACTCTTACTAATCAGATCATAAGATTTTGGGCTACTCTTTCTAATCAAGTTGACGGATGAAACCCTCTTACTTTGACATTACTTAATAGTTATAGGGTGAAAAGCTATGAGCCTATATAACTGAGTCAAAGATTAAATGAAGACAATATTGAAGTTCAAGAAAGCTATAAGCCTATAACTAAGTCACACATATTGAATGAAGAAATTGAGTGGTTTAATCCCTCGAGTCGATAAAGCCTTATCCTAGAAAGAAAGCATCAACTAGGCATGGAAAGAAAGCATCCTAGGAGACAACATGGGTTTTAAACTTTTAACATCCAAAATAGGCATTAAAACCAGCCTAAAGAGGATGAGTAGTAGATGAGTTATAAGGTAATAAGCTACAACTAAGTCACAGATTGAATGAAGACTGTATTGAAGTTTAAGAAATTAAATATGTTTTTCATTAAAAAAGTCAGAAAATCAAAAAGTGATCATATAAGCCACACAAATAGTGTTCAAGACAAACACTTGCAAAAACGCTAAAAATACTGACCATTTCCTTAATGGGGTTTACTTCACTTGAACTTGCATTACAGTTCTGTAGTTGTTTAAGCCTTTCAGCAACACTTGCCTCATCAACCTGTAGAAACTATACTTCTCATTTTCTAGAACACTGGATGATGAGCACACGTGCATTTGCAAAGAATACAGGTACCTGCCCAAGAAGGACCAAGCAAAAAGCTTCCTCCAGTTTTAAATTCACGCCCTCAGATGCAATTAGACACTCGCAAATGACTTTTGCACGGTTAATCTGTGAAAGCACAAAAAGAATTGCACGAGTAAAGGTGATATAGCAGAATAAATGGACATTGCAACCAAGCTAAACTAAAAGTTGAGCATCGCAATCTGTTTGCGTGTTCAAAAAAGTCAGGGGGTGATATAAGCTAATAAAGCAAGACAAAAAATTACAGCAGTACAACCTTTTAAATTTGACACAAGAGTCTACATTTCCTTGTAATAGAAGCTTCATACACTGTGATGCAACTGTAAATATAATTAACTAAACTAGCTGAATTAGAACCCTGGAAATATCATTACCAAATCAGGTTGCTTGCTGGAAAAGCCAAGGGCAATATGAGCCATTAGAATCACATAGAACCCATTAAAATCAATTACAACTCTTTGGTTTTGTGACTCAAGAGACTTCTTGTTCTTTCTTGTAAGAGCCAAATTGTCCCACTGAAGAAGTTCAACTATCTCAGACGCCATGAGCCTACTGAAAGCTTGATTCAGAAAGCATGGCCAATCTTGAACTTGGCATGGAGATTCTACATCAAGGCCCTGTCTAAGTAACTCACGCAAGGCAGAAATGGCTCCCGATCTTCGTTCTGCATTTTCAGGTCTGTGAGGCATACCCAGTAATTCCAAAGTGCAAGCTGGTGCAAACTCTTCCAAGGATTCCTCTATCTAACATCATTTTTAAGAGCAATTACTATGCATATATAGTCAAGATAAAATGTGGATATGATGAGAATCATCCAAAAAGAGCATTAGATATTGCCCACGGTCGTATTCATATCTTTCAGCAAACTCACAGCACAACATACATTTTGAAATGATTTTGATATGGACGCATTATGCAGGCTGTCATATCAATGATGCCGTCCAACAACAATACAAGCAGGGATGGTATAGCTCAATCAAAAACCTGAGAACCTATCCTACATGGACCTAATATTATTAGTGGTTCAATTTAATTGTTTTCAGGGTGGTCCAGGTTTAACAACCAACCTGAACTTGATTTGTTCTATCCTTAAGCAGGCCAAAAAAATTAAGGACCAGACCAGACGAAAAAAATACTCAAGTCCTTTAAAAAATATGATATATTGTATAACTGTGTAGAACATAAATAAGTTACACTTGTGGAGGATGAATTTGATGATTATCATATTAGAGGTTGTTTATTAGTTGTACTTTTAAACAGACGTTTTGAATAAGGGATGTAAACGTTAAAAAAAAGGGCATTTTTTCCCAGACAGCTCCACCACCCAGTTGGAAATGCTAAATACCCGGACTGGCCCAGATTTTTGGGTCTTGTTTTGGTCCCAAAATAAATAACCTGCTATCTATTGCACTTTTTTTTGTCCAATAAAAGCCCGACTCAGCCAAATTCTACCCCTAGAGACAAGAGTGGCTAGCTTGGGTTGCAAGATTGTAATGCTTAATTTCCCATTCTAGATCAGAATATCTTATTGTCTTATTTGGAAATCATATAAGTATAGCAGTTATATGTTATTATGTTATATATGGAGGCTTATAGTTGATTCAATCAAAACTTCTGGAAAACTAGTCCTTGTATCTTGACTAGGTTGGGCAACACATAAATCCCACTTGATACTTTTCATTCTTTTCTCTGTTTTCGAATATAGGCCCAAAAAAGTTCTCAGACACCTTGGTCTGCCATGCAGCGCTAATCCTGAGGGCAAAATCGCAAAATTAGTTCAGAGTTTCAGACAATGACATGGAGGCCTACATGGTGTCATTTCAAGACTTGTTGACACAGACATGCAGAACTCGGGTGCACATGCATGTAAAGATTTTTACACACAAACAATGTGAGGCAGTTGGCATAATCACATGGAAGTTGAAAATCAGGATTTGATCTACCTCAACTTCGCAAGTCAGTTCTTCCTTCCATGGTGGATTTCTCCAAACCACAGGTAGATCGGGGAGCTCTTCGATAACAACTTCCCTGCTGGACAACACTACGTTGGCATGAAGAGAATTCTACGATTTTAAAAAATAACTCAAGCCAAGTCCACAACGGGCAGAAGGGTCGTGTTACAAACTTACAATAGTGATACCCAATGGGTTTGAGGACACTGTTGCAAGAAATGTTCTTTAAACGGCTGTCTATGTGGCGAGTGTTTTCTTTGCCGAGGTAGTTCGGCTGCACAGGCGGCTGAAACTTGTCAGCTATCCACGACAAAGTTTACGCAAGCACATTTTGGCATGAATTATTTTCTTATAAACTAACCTTTCTTCAGTATTGTGGGTCTGTTTCTCCATTATTTAACCAGGCCACCAGGGATTATACCCGTGGACGGGTCTCATTGCCTCATTTAAGGTCCTACACCCCCCACCTGTCCTTCCCTATAGAGCAGGGGATACGTGGCGGGAGTCCCCCGTCATCTTTCCGATACACCAGGGGATAGATGGTGGGCAGGGGTGGAGCATGAGCTAATTGATTGTGGTGAACTGTTATCCGCAGCTCGCACCACCACAAACAGGCTCAACAACGAATAAAGCATCAGTAACACAAGTCTCATTTGGACCTCTCATTTGAACCCAGAGTCTGGTTGTGGCTCCAGATGTACCCATATCATCAGTTTTCTCTTGTGAAGCACTACCATAAACTTCTACTAGAATTATACGGCCATTTCAAGTGCAGACTTGTGTGAAGGAGATTGAATATAAAATCCAGACATCCAGTTGCCACCAGATAGTCGTATATACAAAGTATTACATGTGTAGCTACTCAAGTCACCGCAGAAGGGACCTCCAGCAGACTCGACGGGGCACTTGCCACCTAATATAGAAAGATCACATGTGTTGAACCTGTTGTAGTGTTCTGCAATTGCTTAAATCATAGCCAGCTGGAATGGTTAGTTTATTAGATGGTCCAATAGGAAGAGGAAGCTTCAAAGGAGTCAAAGGTGTTTCGGAAAAGTTATCTCACATTCGAACTTGAGGACAAACTCGTGATAAATAGGGCTAGTAATAATAAATAAGCATTCTGGGGAGAGTATTATCAACTATGCAGTTCGGGTTGGACGAGAGCCTGAGGCAGGACAAGGGCTTGCCGAAAAGGGCTAGAGTTTGGGCTGCAAGAAGGTTATGCTCATTTTCCAATTCAAGTTTTGGATGTCTTTTATTTCTTGATCATATTAGCCTTGCAGTTATAACTTCAGTCTTTTATTTAGTTCTCCATGTAATAGAACTATATAAGGGCCTATAGTTGATTTTTTTAGACTAAGGGAGTAAGGGCCTATAGTTGATTTAATAAAATAATTTTGGAGAATTAACTTTTGGGCGTCTCCACTCTCCAGTGAGTCGAGCACCAGATAATTCCACTTAAGCTCTCTCGTTGTCCTCTCTTTCTTCAAACACAGGCCCAAGAAGTATTAGAGACTAATCCTCTCTTCCAGTTTGTGGAATACCAGGGGTGGATCATGGATGATGTCCTAATTGCACACCCTTAATAGCATTTTTTTAAATCGTAATTGCGGCGTGTTTTCATGATAAATTAAAAGTGAGTAAACTGATATAGTTTGAGCATGGATGAAATGCTAATCAAACTGAATGTTATGTGGCACAAACACTAAGGAGGCAACTGCAATTCCAAGAACTATACCTGAGACAACAATGTCAACTTCCCAAGAGAAACATTGCTCCTAAGAAGACACTGAGCACGAGCAAGAGCTTCAAAACCTTGTGAAATATTGTTCTTCTCAAAGCAATGTTTTGCAATTGCACACTTCAAGAAAGCACCTATAATAAGAAGGGGAAGAATAACAAAACTGCCACGAGAAGGCAGCATAATTTCTAATAGTTTGCTTTTGGACCTTACCTCAGCCAGCGCCATGGACAAAAGTAAATCGTGTATGTAATGCTTCGAATCTGGATGTTTGAGGGCTCTTCGTCCAATATCTAGCACAAGCTTCTCTTCTCCTACCTGAAAGGAAAAAGAATTTCAGTAAATCACATATTCACAATGAAAAGTCTTAAGTTGATAATAATATCTTTTACCAAATTAAGGCTGTTTTCAAAAGAATTAATTTCACTTTTAGTCCTATGAATATTATGTCAATCCCACATTTGTTCCACGTTTTTCTATTTGCCCACTTTTGGTACATGATTGTTGTTTCTTGCTCATCTATGGTCCTTCTGGCCAAATTTCCAACACTTTTTCGGTGATTTTAAGTGCCAGAAATATCGATGGAAGGACCACGAGAAGAAACAGTCGACATGTACCAAAAAGTGAGAAAAGTCAAGGATGTGAACCAAATGTGAAATTGACATAATACTCGTAGAAACAAAAGTGGAATTATTATTTATTAACATTACGGAAGCACAATACTTATAAAATATGTGCAAACATTGATGAACAATGTGAATTAAAAGAGAAAAAAGTTAGGGAAAATAACCAATTTAATCAGGTTACAGTCCTATTCTATATTCCTCAACCGTATATCAGGTAAAAGCTTCCAAATGAAATGTTCTTTGAAGATGACCTCTTGAAGTAAGCAAAGAGCTCCTGGCAACCAAGCCCATGATATTCGAATAGAAGACCTTGGCATGACCTTGTCTTTTACGTTTCCGGCATATTCTGGCTCAAAAAGAAGCTTGTCTCTCACATCCATCAACAGGTTCTGACAGTGAAATGTAAATTCATATTAATCATGACTAAGGGGAAAGCAAAGAAGAAAATGAACTTATAAGTTAGGAAAATTTCCTAATACCTATCAAATCCACCAGAACCAGATTACTACCTGGCGAGAAATAACAGCATCCATAGTGTACCCCTCTTCAACATCAGCATTTTTCAAATGCATCACCGACTTGACAATCTCATCCTTCTCCGCTTTATCAGAGACACCAAGAATCTGTAAGTTTATATCGCGAGAAGCTAAGACAACTTTCTAACCAATGATTTTTCTGCCTGACTGCCTGTTGGCTCAAAAGTCTTCAAATAATCAAGACATACTTTTCAAGACAACAAATTAGTTGATGTAACTGTAAGCCACTTTCACTCAGTAGCAGGAACTAATTAAAAATAGTACAAATTGTAGATTTCAATGTAACAGTTGAGATCAAACTGGATTACAACTAAGACAAAGATAAGTATTGAACAATCGATTCATTCATGAATACAGTCATGAATACAGTGAGTTGATCAATGTCTACTCTATCAAACAATCAGTGTGTTCATTTATGAGAATTCCAAACAGGATTACAGGATTGCACTAAATTGGTTCATTTGGAGTTAATCACGTAGACAAATAGAAATACTGAAAATCAGTATTCTAATTTGTATAGTTGCTTATGTACCATTTCTATGATCGTTTCTGAACACCTAAAATTGAACTGCAGATTATTAATCACTACGGAAAATAAGCTTGCGGCCAATTCACTCACTCACACGCCTCCTTACCCACTCTTACAGTAATTTGGGATTTTCTTGCCCCTTTGACATGCAACAACGCAAATACATAGGACTACACAATACCAAAGGAATGTCATTTGTTTACAAATGAAACAGCAAATTGCCAGAACTTCAAAATATATAAGAAGAGCATATTTATGATTCATTTGTTTAGCAAAGCAACATGCTCTTAATAAGCCATTTACTTGAAACCATCGTATTGCTCTTCAAAATCCATAAGGAGAGCATAAGGAGAGCTTCTTGACTCTTGAGATTTTTATCATTAACTTTAAACAGCACACACATACACACATATTAAGCTATCCCAAGACTTAATATGATATCAAAACCAATTAATCTCCAAAGAGCAATTCAATCCCGGTAAACCTCAATAATAAGCACACAGAATATAAGATTAGTCTGCTCCAACAAACCACCATCTTGCGGGGGCGTATTAAACTATCATATAAAAATATAAACCAACATATCTTGGACTATTTCTCCTATCAGGTTGACCTTTTTTAGGATGGAACTCCAAGACTTAATAACACATAGAGAGAGAGAGAGCTTAATAACGCATAAAATGATCGGTTATTGGCATAAATTAGAATGATGAATGATCTCATTGTTAAGTTCCATCCATCTCTCATATTCATATGTAAAACACATTTTTAAGTCCCTGCAGTATGTTTTTAACCCTTTTAAGCTCCTAACATGTAATTGGGGTTATTGAGTACGTCATTGACAAACTTAAACCACACTGATCCCATCATTTTGCATTTGCCTCTAACTTTTTGTTAGTGCATGACGTTGCAAGTAGTTTGGCTGACACATGTGTCATCTATGTCAGAACCCCAAAAAATCACATTAAAACCCAAAAAAAACTTTATTTTACTTCCTTGTGAGGATTACTGGGTTCTATTGGTGGAAAGCGAAGGATGGTAGGCTTTGGGGGTGACATTGATACATGACAGTCAAATCCTTATGATTTTATGCGCTAACAATAATGCAAACAATTAAGGACTTAAGCTTGTATCTAGCATGCTTAGGTGATCAGTTAAAAGTTAGGGTCTCACTGGGCAAAAAATGCAATACTATTACACTTGAAAATGTTTTTTCTGTCAAAAATTTCATCCTTCATCTAAACAATATTACCTCCAAACTAACTTGTGTTCACCATCTAGAGTTTCTCATCTATTGTTTGTAAATATATACTTTTGTAAGTCAGGAAAAAAAATGATTGACTGCAATTTGAGTATATTTAAAGAAACACTCTTCCCGGGTAGGTGTAGATAAGTCTAATAAAATAAGATTAGTTTGAATGAACAAAACATATTGTTTACGTTCGCACTACATATTACTACACTGGATAATGTCAATATTGCTACTCATATTGGAAACATTAAAATCATTAATGATTTAACCTTGTTCTTTGTGTTCCTAATTTTACTTTCAATCTAACTTCTGTTTCAAGCTTATCACTATAAGTTATTTTTCCTTCAAATCATGGTGCTTTGCAGCAGGACAACTGTACCCAGAAAATCATCCATTATGCCTAAAATATGTAATGGATTCTATCATTTGTATCTCTCCGGTCCACTCTTTGAATAATTCACCGACGAGATGAACATGAAGGACATTCACACTCATCTTGAAGGGTATCAAGGAGTCAAAAATAACAACACCCAAGAAACTTAAGGACCTAAGAGCAATTACTTTATTAATAGAAAATATTTGTAATATTTCATTGTTTCAGATACTATGAAGTATGAACTGTTCATTATGTATTTTCCCTCATCTTCTATTCCGATACATGTCTTCTTCTTTTATTCTCTCCAAGAAACTGTAATTTCGATTCTGAAATTTAATATGTTCATCCGTGCCTATAATTTGTCTGTCTATCTTTCCTTTTTTGTCACTTTTCCTTTTAAGTCATTAATTAATTTGTAGTTCACATTATTTCTTTCTCCTCTCACAAACTAATATATACAAATAAAAATATCGAAGAAATATATGTAGCGGAGACCTGATAGCAAGTGACTGGAATTTCGATGGAGGGGACAAGCATGGATGGAGAAGCAACGCAATCAGTCATGTTGGTGGCGGCGGTTCCAGCAACGCCGACACTGAGGTCAGTGGCTAATGGCCTCCTGCTACTCAATACCGTCAAATGCCTCTTGAGGCCGAAACCGAGACTGACGGGCACGGCATTGTAGCAATGGCCCCTCCCGGAATCCCCTCTGGCGTAGCAGATGTACAGGGCGCTGGTGAGCTGGTGGGAAATCGCCATTATAGTCTTATAGCATTCACGGACCACCGATTACCTTTAAGCGATAATAATCATATCGAAAGGTTTAACCGGTGTTTCCGGAACAAGCTCCTGAGGTTCGAAGATATGTTCCTCTGATTTGAAGAATTTCAGGATACCGATTTGCAAGGCATTTGACGCAGGTAACCGTTGCTCTTCGCCTTTTTCCAGCTGAAGAGAACTGGACGATGGTGAAAGGGAGTGAAGTAAAGTATATTTGGGACTCAAGTTTCGCAGAATTTTGGCTTTACGGACTATCTTTGTTTTCTTTGGTTTTGGCTACAGACACAGACAGGCGAGGACCGGGAGCCATTTAAAAAAGCACTACAAATTTTTTGCTTTTCTCGTATCCTTCCTGTCAAAAGTACTTATTTTATCAAACACTAATAATTTTTACTTTCAAAATCATTTTTTTCTCAAACACTATCAACTTTTATTTAATCACTTTTTACAAAAAGTGATTCTTTTTAAGCAGAAGTTGTTGCAAACCCTCCCTAAATAAAGGGAAAAATGACACAGGAAAATGAAAATTAATAATCTCAATTCAAAGTTCTAAGAATACTTCGTCCGTCACAAAAAATTTGTTACTCTAACTCAGCCACCATATCGATAGTAGGGATGATCGTATTTTGTCAATGCTATCATTATTCATTATTGCGCCTTATTATAGGTGATGATCCCAAAAGTGGTTTTGATAGTAAACTTTGGGTATGATCTCCCCACCCTATACTTATCTAGTTATCTATGTTAATTGAATACCCTCCACTTTATCTAATTGAGCAGTTAATACTCTATCATGTAAATAACAATTAACACTCCGTATTTCGCAACATAACTTTGCCAGTTTGCCGCATAGACCCAGGTGACAGAAAATCAACATTGTCAAAGTTCCAAAAGCAAAATATTTCTCAATTGGCTCATTTCCATGTTACAGCAAGATTAAAATCCTAATCTATCAACGTTCCAGCATGTCAAAGGCTCAAAGCCTGGGTGGGTTACCACCAATAGTACTTGACGCGAAGAAGCAGATTCCCCCTTTCGATCTCAGAAAGGATATGTCAGATACTATGATAGGATGTTGGTATTGACGGCCGCCCCGAAGACCTTCATTACTTTGAGGCGTGAATCTCAAACAACAAATTAAACTCAGTTGTTTTTGGTGACATATTCATCTTCTTCTCCATCCTGTGTAAACTCATGACAGAAGGTTTTGAAATTTCCATAGATTTTCCCAAATTCGAAGCGTGGTTGTGCAGTATTTCTACAAATGGGAAATACGTACATGCTTAGGCGGAAAGAAAATTGCAGCTTGACATTTCCTTGGCCGGTTAATATTACATGGGGTATTAGCATCTCTACTTTTATTTAGTAGGGGATATTTTTTAAATCTTGACAAGTATGAGGTGGGAATCTCACACTTACCCAAAGTTGAGGGTATTTTATTTATTATTCCCCTTATATTTTTATGTCAATTTAGACATTTTTTTGGTTCTCCATTTCTTTTGTGGCAAGATCATAACGGAAGAGGAGTGTCAATGTCAATTTGATCAAAGATTAAAGCTGGGGAATTCTGAAGTCGATGACTAAAAATGTGTCTTCCATAATAGCTGAAGAACAAAAAATGAAAATATGAAAATCAAGTATAAAAAATGTCACTAACACAATGATCGAAAAACTAAAAATGACAAAAACTATTTTCCTATTTTACAATTACGACTTACAGTACTAAATACTCTGTCGTGTGTTGCACTAGAATAAACTGCAAAAATTGATAATATAATTGAATATATGTAATTACAAAGAAAGGAACATGTCATTTCTTTTTGACATTTTTCAATCTGTTTTTTGTCCAGATAACTTTCCATCTCCGTCGAATCTTAAACAACGAAAGATGATGGCGAGGTGAGGAATGTGGAGATGATCGACAATACGGAAGATGGTGAAGACGAAAGACGACGATGATGGGGATGACACAAATCGGGGAACGGGCAACATGAAAAAATGATGAAAATGGAAGGTAATGAAAATGTTGAGAATGAAAGAATGAATGAATGTAGGGAGAGATGGGAGAGAGAAAGAAATACTGCATTCGTCTAACTAGTATTGGGATATAAGCAGGTGGTGCGATTATTAAGAAAAATGATTTTATGTGAATCATATTGATGTAATAAAGTAAGAATAAAGTAATAATGATTTTGATTTCGAACAACACAAATATTATCAAATTTAATACAAGACAATTAGGCATGGCAATTGGTCGGGGCGGATCGGGTACTGCAAGACCCGGACCCACCCCGTGACTTCACTGGGTGGACCTGCCCCGCCCCGTCGTAACCGAATTAGCTAGTATGCATTTCTATTTTTGTGAAGTTGTTACCACTTGAATCTACATAAAGTTTATCTAAATAATTATTAAAAGAAATAATATATTAAATCAAAGTCGCGATACACTAAAAATTTCAAAATTTTAAAAATATTACTTATACTGAAATATTTAATCTATTTATATTACTTAAAATGTTATATATATAAAAGACATTGATAATCCATCGTTCATCTCATTCAAATTTAAATATTAATATATTATAAGACCAACGAATTTATGATTTATTATATACACACATGTATGTGGAAGTATATTCGTAATATAATTTAAAAAAAAAGCATGTATACTTATATACTGAGCGGGGCAGGACGATACAGGTCAATACTAATACCCGGATCCGTCCCATTGTATGGGCGGGGCGGGGTGGACCCGCCCCATTTGTAAGACGGGGGCAGGGAGGACCCGCCCCAAATGTCTCGGGCCAGGTCAGGTCATTGCGGGGCGGTTTGTTTTGACATGCCTAGAGACAATCTTATTGAACTGATCGAAAATGAAAAACAAAAGGAAAAATAAATAAAATACCCCAAACTTTGAAGGGGTGTGAGATGAACACCCCAAACTTGCATATGTAATTTAAATACTCCAAATTTTATATAAAAAATTATTTTAGCACCATAGTTAAGTATTATTTCTTTTTAAAATGTAAGTTTATGAGTAAATTAGACGTAATGAATAAGATGCTCAAGAAATTTCATCAAGGACTTATTGATGTAAGTTCGAGGGCCTGTTTGACAGACTTACAATGTTTGGCATACACCTTTTCAATAATCGATACTCCTTGGTCCATATTATACATATAGGACACATTTACTTCACGGGTTACTAAACGATGCTTATTAAGACCCGCGTTAATAAGCGGCGCATAAAATAAGCAATGTTGTAAGATCATGTTTACTTCAAAGGGGTTAAAACACCGTTTAACATCAAAATGTCCAAAATAACCCTATACATATATAGACGCACAAACATTCATGAACACAAGTATATAATATAATATGTGGGTCACCTCGTACGTGTACCCATACCACTAACCCCTTACCCCGCCCTATACCCCACACACGTACCCTCCACCCCTACCCCCAATTCCACACCCTTGACCCCTACCCTATCACCACGATAGGGGGTGGAGGGGGTGGGACGACGGTAGGGTGGGGTAAGTCGAGGTAGGGGCATGGCTAGGGGTGGGGATCGAGGTGGGGCTGAGGTAGGGACAAGTGGTAGGGAGTGGGGTAGGGTTGTGGTTAGGGGTAAGGGTGGGGGATGGTGGGTAGGCTGGGGTCGGGGTCGAGGTAAGGTACAGTAAGGGGTAGGGCTTAGACCTGTACAAAACCGGGCCGGCCCGCCCGCACAAATTAGCGGGCTTGGACATATATATTTACCCACCGGCCCAGCCCGGGCCCGGCCCGCAACAACATATGGGCGGGCTTGGGTTAGGGTGTAGGCCCGTTCGGGCCGATAAGCCCGGCCCGCTACATTTAGTATATATACATATATATTTTTATATATACTAATTTGTGTATTTATTTACATGTACACTTGTATATTTTCATATTTACTAATTTATATGTATACATATTTATAGTTTATTATGTTTAAATTTAAGTTTTTAGTTCTTAACAAATAGTCCAACCAATATAATATCTATTTTTGTACTTAAAGATAATACTTTGTGCTTGAATTTTAAATTTTAGATATAGTTTCTCATTATTATTTTTGTGTAAATATTTTTTGTGTATGTGATGAAAGGCCTATATACATTATAAGCGTATTAGCAATTTTTAAAATGTTGTAATATTATTTATAAAGTATTAAATAAATTACATAATTTTGAAAAAATTTAAAATTTTACCGGGCCCGGCGGCCCGGCGGACTACCCGGTCCGCTCTTACGGGCGGGTATGGACATGGGGTTAGGCCCGTTTTTGCGGGCCAGGCCCGCCTACACACGATGGGCAGAAAACTTATGGAAAGCCCGGCCCGAGCCCGGCCCGAACCCGCTTTTGTGCAGGTCTAGTAGGGCTGGATGATATGGGGTCGGGGTAAGGTAGGGTAAGGATAGAGTAGTATGGCGGTGGGGTGGGGTCGGGGTGGGGCCGAGGTAGGAGCATGTGGTAGTGGGGTAGGGTGGGGCCGAGGTAGGAGCATGTGGTAGTGGGGTAGGGTGGGGTCGGGGTAAGGTAAGGTGGGGTAGGGGTAGATGGCGATAGGGGTGGGGTCAGGATTGGGGTGGGGCCGAGGTAGGGATAGGTAGGGGTAAGGGGGTAGGGCAGGGTGGGTCGGGGTAAGGTAGGGTAGGGTGTAGTGGAGGGTAGGCGTAAGGGGTAAAGTACGAGAATGGAGGTAGTGGGTTGGGTGGAGTCGGGGTCATGGTAGTAGGGTTTGGGCGGGGCGGGGGTGGCGGGAAGAGGGGTAACAATAGGGTAAGTGCAAGAGGTAAATTCGGAAACTGAAAAAGCTTTAAGTGCCGCTTAATTAATACATGAGGGGTGGTATGCTTAGTAAGCGGCACTTTAGGCACCTCGTGCGTGTTTAGTTCACTTGTCATACTACTCCCTCCGTCCCGTTGGAATGTTCCAGCTTTCCTTTTTTGGATGTTCCAAAAAGAAGTTCCCATTTTCCTAAATGGAAAGTTATCATACATCAAAACAGTGTCAAATAGTGCAAAACAGTGCCAAATAGTGTCCAAACAGTGTCAAAACAATAAAATTTATCCTTTGTTAAATTTATTTTCTTAATATGTGTAGGTCAAACGGAGGGAGTATTTACTAACGGGATAAGGGTCAGTTTGGTCCTCGAAGTTGCAAAAAAGGGGTCAAATAAGTCCTTATATAGAAAATTCTGTTCGGACGTGCCATTTGAGGTGGCTCCCGGTGGAATTTTTTGATGAAATTTTTTTAGAATCTTATTCATTAAGTCTAGTTTACTCATACCAAATTTCAAATAAAAATTCAATCGGGAAGACATTCAAATGAATTCTTGAAGATAATTGTGCCGTTAAAAGCGCAGTTATCTTCAAGAATTCATTTGAATGTCTTCCCGATTGAATTGTTAGCTGAAATTTGGTATGAGTAAACTAGACTTAATGAATAAGATGCTCAAAAAATTTCATCAAAAAATTCTATCGGGAGCCACCTCAAATGGCACGTCCGAACAGAATCTTCTATATAAGAACTTATTTGACCCTTTTTTGCAACTTCGAGGACCAAACTGACCCTTTACTCATTTACTAACCTAAGTGTGATTTTTTTTAAAGGACGTAACTGTGTGACTTTAGGCCGAAGTAAACACCTCACATTTATACTGAGGATAAATTGTCAAGCTTACACTTTTTGTATGAGATCAAAATTTTGATCTCGTGAGTCCTAGAGGTCGGTTTCCCGCCTACTACGAGCCGTCTGAGCTATGGTAAGTGCCGGCGGGAAGAAGGTAGATAATGCTTCTAAGCTGGCGAACCCAGAAGTGGAGGAGCAGAGGAGGTTGAAGAAGCTGGCTTTCTCGAAAGGGATGCTTTCGGAAACACCTCTGGAGGCGGCTGCGGCTAGGAATGCTCTGCACCCATCACAGACGGTGATCAAACACCATGGAAAAGATATAATTCGAAAGTCCCAGCGAAGCAGAAATCGTTTTCTCTTCTCGTTCCCGGGGCTCCTTGCCCCCGTTTCTGGCGGCAAAATCGGCGAGCTTAAAGATCTTGGTACCAAAAACCCTATCCTGTATCTAGATTTTCCTCAGGTAAGATGTTATGTTTCCAAACATGCAAATTTGCACCTAGTTACTATTAAAACTTCTCAGTTTGCCCACACATGCATTTGTTTCTAGAGTGCTCAAATACAAATATGAGGTTATATACAATATTACAATCACTGTAGTTAGTGATTTATTTTTTTACATTTTTAAGTTTTTGGCCTTAGTGTCTAATGAGAGGAATTTCATTATTTCAGTCCGATTGATGTGTGGATACCTGTAGGCACAAAGGAAAGGACAACACTTCACAATTGATACCTTAAAAATTGTTTATTTGAATTACTTTAGGTCAAGGTCTCTCATTTAACCATCTTGAGGAGCAGTGGTTAACATTATGGATATGAACCAATCTTTTCATAAAACAAATTAATTCAAGAATTTAGGTTTTTTACGAACTCTTTCATTTTAATTTTCATTTGTTTGATTGGGGAACAAGTTCATAATTGTGCTTATTTTCGGACATGCAGGGACAAATGAAGTTGTTTGGGACTATTGTTTATCCAAAGAACATGTATTTAAGTCTGCAGTTTTCCAGAGGCGGGAAGAGTGTCATATGTGACGATTACTTTAATAACATGGTATGCTTTTGCACTCTTGCTGGAAGTATCTGGTTCCCGTGTTCCACATTACCTATTAATTAGAATTATGGGAAATTGTGACATTTTGAACCTTTCTTTTTTCCATCCCAACTATACCAAACAGTTGTAATCATGCATGTTATCAGTTACTCCGTATCACTTATCACACTCATAATTATGAACAAACAGACTTTTCAAAATTATCATGCTATTTATACATTTCTATCTCAATTATCCTGTTGGAGAAAATACAAAGAAGGTCTGCTGGTAATGAATGCCTGTTTATTATTTGAGTTTCATGCATGGGTACAGGGTGCTTATGCTATGGTTGAACAAATTAAATTTATTGAAACTAGTTACTTTTTCAGCTCCTTTTTTTCCCTGTAATTTGGTTGACTTATTGCTATATTTTGTTTTCTAGATTGTGTTTTCTGATGCGTGGTGGATAGGGAGGAAAGATGAGAATCCAGAAGAGTTGCGTCTGGAGTTCCCAAAGGAGCTGAATGTGGTCAGTTTTCTCTTAAACATGTGCTCTCTATTGCTGCCATGTGTTGTTGACATTATTGATGATATTTGTTTGCCCCAGCACCAAAATATGGAGCATAATTTCAAAGGTGGTGCTGGCGCAGCATGGGATGGAAAACAAAGGATTATAAAATCTGGGACAAGATTTGTGGAACATGAATCTCCTAAACTTGAAGATGAAGATGAAGATGATACTACAGAAGATCAGAGCTGTGCTAAAGAACACATTGATATTACTCCAACTCGGCATTCAGCTAGGACAGTTGGAAAGACATTCAAGTAATTTCTAAATTAGTTTCAAATTAGAGTTTCTAGTATTGGCATGTACATTTTCTTGTAACAACTAATCCCAGGCTCCTACCACGTTTTTTTTAAATACAGAAGTGATAAAAGTGCAAGTAATCGCCACAACCCTTACGAAAAATTATTTACAAATTATAGTATTGATATGTATGATGATGTAATGATGTTCATGTTCCTTGCAACTCCTAATCCCAGCATGTCTGTCTCTCTCTCTCTAAACGTTTTTGAAAGTGAAAAGAAGTAAAGGGTGTTACCTCAGCACTAGTATAACTTGTCTATTTGTATGACTGCATGAAGTGAAGGAATTTTATGAACTTCTTTGAATGCCACACCAAGCAATAAGTAAATAATACTGTAAGTTATAAATGAGAACTCATTTGGTCGTAGTAGTCTACTGGCAATGACAGAATTGGAAGGCCAACTCTATATATAGAATGCTTTAGTTGATATTTTAACCTTAAATTTGCATATTATGTTTCCTGGTTACTAGAATTGCTTCTGTCAGGAATGAAAAACATTTTTATACAGATATATAGTAGTCACTCCTAAAAGGGGCAGTCCAGTGCACATTGGTGTCCCCGCAAGGTGAGGTTCCGGGGAAGGGTCCCACCACTAGGGTGCATAAGGAACCCGTGACCTCTCGGTCATTTGACAAGAGGCTGCTCCCAAGACTTGAACCCGTGACCTCTCGGTCACACAGCAACACCGTAACCGATGTGCCAAGGCTCCCCTCCATAGTAGTCACTCCTTTCAAATTAAATTAGATGAAAACTCATCAAAGATAAATTTAGTTGTACTTGAGACCATAAGTAATGTGATTTTTGTCTTTTCTATTTGTTAAGACTTAGGAGTTGATAGTGTAGTTGATGATTACTGTCAGCATTTGACTTGAAAGGGTGGCAGTTTTGCAGATGTTTCTTCTGAGGACAATTTCACCGTGAATGATGCTGAAACTTCTAATGAAGAAGAAGTGAAGGTCAGTTTCATTTTCATTTTCATTTACCCCGGTGCCGCAAAGGCTCCCACCTACGGTGGGGTAAGGGGGGGTCGGACGTACGCAGTCTTACAGATGACTGTTTCCGGATGACCCATAGTGAAAATCGCGTCCAAAATTGCATGGACTGCTTCATAAAGAAGTGAAGGTCAGTGTTAATAATTAAACTAAAACATTACTATAAAGAATGTCCTTGATGAGATAACTACAGAGTAACGACTAAACAGTTTATTTCCCCTTTACATAGTTTCTGCTGCAAAACTGTTGCCTTTTCCTTGTATGGTGGTAGTGTGGTACCTAACTCATTTATCTTTCAGTTACTTTCTCTGTGGTAAATTATTAGTGAGGACATTTTGTAGTTCATGGCTTGACTCGTGTGAATCACAATCCAGTTTCTATTTATACTTAATTTAGTGAAAGTAATTAGTAATTACTAATTACAATCCCATATTCAAAACCTATGCTACACGTTCTATTGGACCCCAAAAACTAAATTCAAATGCAATACAGTTTGGTGCAAAAAATAAGTTAATAAAGAAGAGTTAGTTTGACCACATGAGTAGTTAATGAGACACATAAAATCAAACTTCTCTTAAAGTCCATCCGTTCTAAAATGAATGTCTTGTTTTCCTTTTTGGGCTGTCTCAAAATAAATGTCTTGTTTCCTTCTCTTGGCAAAAAATATGTGGTTCTTATCGTTTCACACTTTTCTACTCTAATCTCAACCACACCTTTCACTATTCAACTACTTTATTAATAGTAGTGCCAAACTCAAACAAGACAATTAACTCGGGACAGAGGGAGTATTTCCCCTGCTCCTTTTCCTGTCCTCATCCACCACTTCCTCTCTAGAGAAAGGAGGAAAAAAGCATAATAAACAAAAAGTAATATGCACAAGTCTTCTACTCATGTGATAATCTGATGTGTGATCTATACAGGAAGAAAAAGTGCACGCTTCAGTCCTCGATGTTGACAATGAGGAAACAGTTATTTTAGATCTATCTGCTGATAAGAATAATTCTGGTGCAAAAGTACCCTCTGCATCCAAGGAGCCCACTCGCACTAGTCAGGGTTCCCTTATTCAAGCATCTATATCTAATATGTTCAAGAAAATGGGGGAGAAGGTATTGACTCTTAGAGTCTCAGCTTCATCCATAAATCCAAATATATACAGTATTATACACACACTCTATCGACACACATAATATTTGTATGTATGTACACACATTACACACATGTATATAATTATGACTTTTTATCATCTCCAAGTCTTCAACTATGCAACATGGTTGCTAAACTAAAACTGTTTGATGTCTGAGATTCATACCTTAGACAAGAACTGCAGAGTGTTAATACATTTCTGAAGTTCATGTTTACTATGGAATATATGCATTTCCATTTAATACTATCACCGAATTGTATATGTTTATCTTTTAAAACAATGATGGTTGTGAAAATAAAACTGCATGCATTTTGCATATTCATATCTAGACTGAAACTATTAAATTTAATAGTTCAATTGTGTAATCATCTGAGTAATTACTATCCACAGTATATTCAAAGTGTACAGTGAGCCCTATTATAATGTAAAGAATACTAGTGTAGGTCAACTCTAAAAGATTTGAATATTAAATATAGAGCTAATCTCTACATTTCTTCAAATGTCTCCCCAAATTGATTTAATTTTCTCCAAATCTCTCCCCAATTTTTTCAAACACCCCAAGCTAGTGCATAGATATTAATCATTCATTCACGCCTGACATGTTACAAATATTCTCGACCCCAATTTGTCTGAGCCCTTTTGTATATAAATCTTCCAGTTCACCACTTCGGTCATGCACGGTACATAGTAACACACGAGCTACCGAACTGCTCTACTATAAAACCTGAAAACTATCAAAACTAATACACAAAACAGACTAGTAGAGAATCAAGGATTGGAAATGATTTATGTTTGTGACAAGGGATTTAGTGGATCTATTTATATTTAATATAAGGTTCTTACAAGATAATTCCTCCACTCTTAAATAAGTGCCACAGTCAACTTTTCACATTTACCGAGACACAACTTTGACCATTAATATATACTCCCTCCTTCCCCCTAACTTTGTCCCGTTTTACCTTTTCGTCCGTCCCATACCATATTTGGTAATATTTGAGTGGTTAGAATTCAGTCTCACTTTATTCACACTTTATTAATTCAATATCAACCACACAATTCTACTTTTCTTAAAATCCACACCACACCCCTTTGTCCCAAACTTAGGGGGACGGAGGCAGTATAATTCTCTATTAGTATTTTTTTTAAATAATGTAGATTTTGAAAATTTACAATGAGACAAATTCAACAATATTGTTTCAAGAAATATATTAATTCATTAATAAATAAAACATAGTCAAAGCAGAGCATGTGAATAGTGTAAAATCCAACATGTTGCACTTATTTAAGAACGGAGGCAGTACGTCAATGTCGAAAAAGTTTTTGAAAAGGCAAGTCATCATAAGTAGTTGTTAGGTAGTTAAACATACAAGTGTACAATGGGATCATAATACACAATATGTTGCGCTTCGGTAAGTATGCGCAGAACAGTTGCATGTGAGATGCAGAAAACAGAGACACCTGGGATCTTATTGTCAAACTAGTCTTTGATGTGTATGGTAGTTAACTAGTTAAGTTTATGGTGAATTATAGGAATTGATGTCTTTTTCGATTTGAAAGAAAACCAGTGATGTACATTAGAGGAACTGATTTCTTCTATAAGTTTCTGTGGGTCATCATCATATGACCATACAAATTATGAGTCACATAACTGTTTTGACGTGAACTATATTTTTCTGCCTAATGTACTGTTCTTTTCTTTCCTTCCACGTGCATTAACATTCATCGATCCATTTACAGATTGCAAAGTCTACTGATCCTGCGAAAGTGTACAGTAAAATAAATGATAGTGTCTCTGATATATCAGCACAAAGGAGAGGGAAAACCAGAAGTCTATTGGATCAAAATTCATCTGGTCTCATTGATTCTTCTGAGGTCAGTATCTTGGCTATCAGCAAAGTCATATATCGCTACTGTGTGTTTGTCTAGTTGAGTAGTTGTTACTGTTAAACCTTATGTTTTAGCTCCTGCTTTATGGAGGCTAGTCTGATAGGTACTAAATGGTTGTTTCAAGAATCAACTACCTTTTACAAATTGGCTTCTGATGCATACTTTAAGGATAGTTTTGTAGAATTCATCAATGGCTACATGCAAGTATTATGGACATTTCTGATCACAAAGGATGACCACACTAAGTGATTAACATATGTATGTCCTTTTCAGTTATGGATCTTATGGTACATTTCAGTGTTTGTATGAAATTCTTAATCTATCCCAGAGTCTCATCAGAGTTTTGGAAAACTGCGATATTTATAATTTAAATGGAGAGTCTTCTTCTAAGTTCAATTCATTGTGGTCAGACTGTCAGAGTCTAGTGTGGCTAGATAAGTTCTGCAATTAGTACTCCCTCTATCCCAAAAAACTTCTAGTTGGCTAAGGTATGACAACTTAAAATCACAATTTCCTACTCATTTTTCAAAATATATACTCCGTATGTCTTTTTAACTACCTTTTTATATTAGACTTGTTCATAACTCCTTTTGGAAAATACCTTAAAGTTTTAGCTTCGACTGACGAAAAGGGACACTTAGAAGCAAAAAAGTTTTGGGAATATGATTTCTCTTGGGTACCAAGCGAGTATATCATGGCACAAAGCTCTATTTTAGCAGAACCTTTAATACTCTGCAGAACATGAAGTAATTTTATTTTTGATATACTCTGCAGTCTGAAGATGAAGAGATTGAAGAGTTCTCTAGTTCAGCTCAGGTTAACTACGTTTTTACATTTTATGGAGTAATAGCATAATGGCATGTATTTGCTTCTTAGGCTAACCACAACCGTCTCCTTAAATAACTCAAATTCCCCACCAGTTTGTACCTATATACGGAGAACAAAACAGGCTGTAGATTGTATTGAAGGGAGAATTTAATTGGATTTCATTATCTTGTAATGCATTTGGCTTATGAAGGGGAGCCTCCACTACTCATTTTCTGGCCTTGAGATTGGAAATTAAAAGTTAAACTGTGCATCTCCATTTCCCTTTTTGTGGCATCTAGCTTAAAATGTGTGTCGGTATATATATACATGTATGATGTATAAGTCACTACTCCTTAATTGATACTGAATTTCTTGGGAGCTTCTACTGATCTAAAAATAGTTTGAAGTGTGGTGGTGATGATCTCCATCTAACTTTCTTTGAAAAGTTCACTGGAAATGACAAATTTACTATGTCATTGCCATTGTCTACTTTCACCTTTGAGCAGTGGCCATTTCTTGTCTCAGCTTTCTCATCATGAAAGGAAAACAACCTTCGAATTGTATGTTGGGTGATGGAACTACTCTTAGTCTCTTACTCTCCATTTATTGAAAAATGTTTGTTTGATACTTCATAACATACGAAGTATTAGTTTTCCGCTTCTTCTCTTTATTATCATTTCACCACAATGGGACAAAACCTTTTTTCTTTTCCTCAATTTTTGTTCCCTCATTTTTACCCATACAGACACATGAATGTGTGGCTTATGGAGCCCACATACTCATTCTTGCAAGATTAATAAATGCATAACTACATGCATTATTCTTAACGTTTATGCGGTCAAACAATTTAACAATATTAATTTTGTTTTAGTTTAGTGATGGTAACTCTAATCTAATATGTACAGGATATGGATGAAAGTGATGAAGATTGGACCGCCTGAGGTTTTTCTGCCAACATATGTGCTAAGCAGTAGTTTAGGGGCTGTATATATGGGCTCCTTACAGAAGAATAGTTATTAGTCTAAAATATATGTGCTTTCAAGGCTGTGTAGACATCTTATTTTTTTAGAACTCGTGATCACACTTAAATATGAGTTTTCATGAAATCCTTTTTGTGATTTCAATCCAGCATCAAAGCTCTAGGATTTTAAGTCATTTGGAGGATAGAAAAACAAATCCTGAACTATATGTTTGACATTTTATAGCACTTCTGCTCAAAGTGAAATGTTTGGCACGTCTTTATTCCATTAAATGGAGTTTTTCCTTAGGAAGGATACTTTTAAATATTACGTAGTATTTCCCAATTAGGGGTAATTTTGAACTAATTTACCAAGGGCATTTTTGTCTTGTCATGGAAGTGTTGCTGCTGTTTATTATAAAGATTACATTGTCATCGCATGGAGCCACCTAGCACAATTGCCATTACAGGAGAATCAAATTCAATTTTGTGTTTGAGGTGGGAATAAACTTTCCCGACTTTTTTACAGCATTTATTTAAGCTTATAAGTAAAACCTTTGGCTCATCTATACATTTATATCGAGTTTTTTCCTTACAAGGGCACCTTTAATGTTATTTTTTTCCTTTCAAAAGGGCACCTTACAAGTTAAAGTTTAACTTGGTCACGAATGACGAAGTGAATGGAAATTGAAAAGGGAGAAAACATGATAGAAAAGAGAGATCTCTTGCAGGATATAGCCGTTGAGGTTGGTGTTGGATAAGGAATTTGAGTAACTATGTATCAAGACTCAAGAGTTGGATGAAAGGAGATGACAGATTTCATGAGTGAGACACAATATGAATTTGGATCTTGAGATACTTGCGTAGTTGCAAGATAGAAGTGCGGAAAGGGTGATTTCAGAGGACTTAGAGGCCAACCCAAACTCACTAGGAATCAGAGTGATTGAGAATTAGATGAAAACAGGGGTGATTTCTATTCTATTTGTTACAGTGAGGAGTAGGGATGGGCTGGGTTTAGTTGGGCTGGGTGTTTTTGAGGGGTTTGGGGGGTGGGGGATAGGGGGGGGGGGGGGTTGGAATAAATAAGTAAACTTAAAAAAAAAAAATTGAACCGGCCCGGCTCGGAACCGGTGGACTCCCGGGCCGGTCCTGGGCCTTACCCAAAAAAATCTAAGCCCGGCCGGGCCCAGGCCCGAACCGGAACCGGACCGGGCCCGGTCCACCCCTAGTGAGGAGACGGAAAACAGGACCAAAAACTTTGACAACGGGAGATAGGTGCTTTAAATAAACAAGGATATAAAAGTGGCTAGGTTGTCATTGTTTTTTCATCCCCTTAGGTATATAACACTATTTTCTCTTAGACAACGTGAGATAGGGTGATTTCTGCCTCAGGTTGGGCAGCGCCGTTTCTCTTGGAGAATCACATGCTGGTGGTTTTCATCCTACAACGTTTATATTCCTAATCAACGGGAATGGTTTTCAAACATGCTTAAACATACAAAATTTATGGCGGGGGGTGTACGGGATCGATACAATCTGTGTACAAGTAAGTGAGTGAAAGCCGGTATGTAACAAATATTTCATTCCTAAAACCATCAAAATAAGGTGATGCCATATAACTGGCCTTGCCATTTTCTTAACCTTAAGGTAAACATCAGTGAGAGAGGCAAGAATGGCACACTGTATACAATATCATAAAAAGAAAAATAGGTTACATACTTCTTAAACAAGTCAAACCCCGGCCCTCTGATGAGAATAAAATAACTCCAGTTCCATGGTAATTTATCAACCTCAGGGAGGGATGTTGATCTATTTTTTTTATGCACAAGACACACCCATTAATAAGTATCTTACTTCATCTTGGAGGACAGTTTTTGCTTCTATTGAGTATGATTTGGTAGCAATGAAACCCGACCATATACACACTGTCTTCTCTCAGAGTTGAATGTGAAGATCCCATAGTATTGATGTAGTCCATCTAACAAGTTTGACAACCCAATGCTTGTTAAGTTTTCTAGAATTGAGGCTAAGCTTCAAGTCCTTGCATATGAGCATTTCCTGTAATTAGCTGCCTTGCAGGCCCAGTCAATGCTATTCCAGGTAGCTAGTAAGCTAATTAATTGTTTTATTTAAATGAACGCTGATGAATTGTTTTGCACTTTACTGTGGATAATTTGTTGTTTTGCACGCGCATTGGTGCTATCGGGATGAAGGATTTTGGCCAACCCCTTCTCATGCGCAAGCAATACCGTGAGATAGATTAGGCAGAATTTATCTCTTCCTCTATGAAAGCTTAAATTACAATCAATCTAGGTTTTCTACTTCATGGTCAATTTACAATTTATTTTTTTCATCTACAAAGAAACTTCTTTGTTTGAAAAAAATTGCAACTCACGCTAGGTGTCTTATGCCTTCAATTTGAGTGATATGAATTTTAAATTCCAGTGACACAAACTTATATTACATGCACACATTTTAAATATACTTATTTACACAAAGCATAACATAAGAGCACTGGCATTATGTTTCTTCGATTTTTGTAAATTACATTTTATTAAATCTAATAAAGTTGAGTTTTCCCCAATTAATGCTAATTAAATAAATAATTTTAAATATATGTTTGAATTACAAATAATTCTCAAAATACTGCTAGATAGGAATCCTAGTTTTTTTTAAAGGGATAGAAACCCTAGTTAAACAAAGTTGCCACATATTAGAAAATGAAATGCAGACTGAATAGGAATGAATCGATCTTATTAATCTCAAGGTAGTTTACAAGTATTTATAGTACAGAGTATAGAAGCAGATTACTAACTAACTGAGTTAGCTATAACAGACTAACAACTTGTAACAATACTTTTCAAGTATTCGTATACTACTCCTAACATTCCCCCCTCAAATTTAGGGTGATTGATTTGGAAAATCAGTCACACTAAGTTTGGATCTGAATTCAAGGAAAGATGAAGAAGATAATGGCTTTGTGAGAACATCTGCAATCTGTTGAGGAGCTGGAATGTGAAAAACTTCAAGTTGCTTGGACTGAACCTTTTCCCTGACAAAAAAGAGATCAATCTCCATGTGTTTGATACGAGTAGTAAATGGTACTTGAAGTTCTTTAAGGAGAAACTGAATCCACAAAAGTTCAGAAGATGTGTCTGCTAAGCTTCTATACTCAGCCTCTGCTGAGGACCTTGCCACTTTTAATTGTTTCTTTGACCACCAAGATATGATGTTTGGACCAAGAAAGATACAAGAGCCAGATGTGGACTTTCTATCAACAGGATCAGAAGCCCAATCAGCATCACAGAATGTTGAAATGGGTAAAGGAACCTTTCTCAGGGGAATAGGTTTAATAAGAAGACCATGGGTGAGAGTACCAGACAAGTATCTAAGAATATGCTTAACAACCTTCCAATGATCTTGTAAAGGTGTGGCCATAAATTGACAAACTTTATTCACAGCATAGCTAATTTCAGGTCTAGTCAAGGTAGCATACTGTAAGGTTCCAACTATGGATCTGTAGGTAGATGGATCAGGGATAGGATCACTTCCAGTGTTTGTGAGTTTGCAGGTACTGATCATGGGTGTTTGGACTCCTTTAGAATCAAGCATGCCAACTTTGTGTAGTAAGTCCCTCAGATATTTGGTTTGAGAAAGATGCAGATTGCCATTCCTTAGTTTTCTGACCTCAATGCCAAGAAAGAAGTCAATTTCCCCCAGATGTTTGAGAGAGAAAGAGGTGTGGAGTTTGCTGATAAGATTTTGAACTGCTGTGGAGTTATTTCCAATAACCAAGATGTCATCTACATAAATGAGAATGTAGATTTGGATGTCAGGAGATAGAAAAAGAAGTAGAGAAGGATCACAGGTAATCTGTTTAAAACCAGCTGCATAAAGAACAGAAGTTAGCTTATGAAACCATGCTCTAGGTGCCTGCTTTAGACCATACAAGGACTTATGGAGTTTGCAGACAAGAGAAGTATCTTTAGATTGAAACCCAGGGGGTTGAACCATGTAAACCTCTTCATCAAGAGTCCCATTCAGGAAAGCATTGTTTATATCAAGCTGTTGAACAGGCCAGTTGTGAGACACAACCAAAGTAAGAAGTATTCTGATAGTTACAGGCTTAACAACAGGTGAAAAGGTTTCATTGAAGTCAAAGCCAAACCTTTGATGAAAGCCCTTAGCCACTAATCTGGCTTTGAATCTATTCAGAGACCCATCAGGATTCTCTTTCACCCTGAAAACCCACTTACAGCCAATAGCTTGCTTGTCAGGAGGTAGGGGAACCAAGGACCATGTTTTATTTTCCATTAGAGCATTATATTCAGTCTGCATAGCATTAAACCACTGAGGAGATGAAAGAGCCTGCTTAACTGATTTGGGCTCAGTATGAGTCAACAGCAAGGTAGGATTGAGTCTAGGTTTTACAATTCCTGATTTAGCCCTAGTTTGCATAGGATGAGTATTAACAAGAGGAGGAGGCATAGAAGATGAAGATGAGAAGGAAGATGAATTAGAAGATTGTTGAGAGGGCTGTACTTCAGTCTGAGTAGGAGGAGAATGTGAGGATTGATGTGAAGTATGAGAAGGAAGATGACTTGATGAATTCTGTGAAGGGGAAGAGAAAGATGACATGGGTGGATCATTGTTCTGAAAGGTATTAGATGTTGAATCACTGTGAGTAGATACAAATGAGTCAGAGGAATTGTCTGGTGGAGGAGAATGTAATACAGTCAAAGGAGTTGAAACTGATGGTGCAGGATGTGATAGACTTGTGGTCTGAGATGGAAAGAGGGTGGGATAGGGGAACTTGGATTCATGAAAGGTAACATCCCTGGAAATATAGACTTTTCCAGACTTAGACAGACACTTGTAACCTTTGTGTTGGGAAGAGTAACCAATGAAAATGCATTCCTCAGAATGAAAGTCCATCTTGTGTTTGTTATAAGGTCTGATAAAGGGGTAGCAAGAGCAGCCAAAAACCCTAAGAAAGTTGTAGTCAGGAATTGAACCATAAAGTTTGAAGTAGGGGCTGGAATTGGCAATGGATTTTGATGGTGTCCTATTGATAAGGTGAACTGAGGTTGCAAAGGCAGTATCCCAAAATTTAAATGGCAAAGAAGAGTGAGCAAGTAATGACAGACCTTTTTCAACAATTGTTCTATGTTTTCTCTCAACAACACCATTTTGATGGTGTGTGTGAGGGCAGATTATTCTGTGGGTGATTCCTTTTTCTGTGAGAAAGTTTGTGAATGATCTAAATTCCCCTCCCCAGTCAGACTGAACAGACTTAATTGATGCAGAGAACTGGTTTAGAACATATTGATGAAAGTTTTGGAAGGCAATAAGGGCATCAGATTTCTTTTTCAGAAAATAAATCCAGGTGTACCTAGTATAGGCATCAATGAATGCTATGTAGTAAAGGTATCCATCAAAGGACAATATAGGAGCTGGACCCCACAGATCAGTGAAAATTAACTCAAAAGGTTTGTGAAAAACAGTATTAGAAGAATATGAAGGTAATCTGTGTGCTTTTCCAAGATAGCAAGCAGAACAGAAACTTATATCACTTTTATTGCTTGAATGAACATTACAATGTTGAAGTACAGATTTAAGTGCCTCAAAATGAGGATGCCCTAGCCTTAAATGCCACAGATTACATGAATTTGAAGAACTACATGTTTGAGAGTTATTACAAACTGCAGGCTTATTACATGTAGTTGTGAAAGAAAGGGGATACATGGGTATATTTTTAGAAACAACTGAAGTAGACTGACTTGAACCAGCAGATGGAGCAAAAGAGATAGATGAAAACTTGTATAGACCATCTTCACCAAGTACTCCATGTAACAACACTTGTTTAGAAACCTGAGATTTTACATAGCATTCATGAGGATGGAACTCAAAGAAAACGTTGTTATCCCTAGCAAACTGGCTAACACTTAGTAGATTTCTGGTTATGGATGGAACATGAAGAATATTATGTAAATGAAGTAAGCAAGAGGAGTGATAGGGTGAAGAAAAGGAAGAAAAACCTATAGACTTTATATCCACACCTTGTCCATTGCCCATAAAGAGCTTTTCAGTTGTAGCAAATGGCTCACTATGTTGGAAGTTCATAGGATCAGCAGTTACATGATGTGTGGCCCCTGAATCTGGGAACCATGTCTGATTTGAAGGATCTGGGCCAAGTATAGAAGAGTTAGCACTAGCAACTGCAGCAGTAGGTTGATGATATCCTGAATTGAAACTTTGTGGAATTGAGTTTGTAGAAGGTTGATGCCATTGTTGAACAGCATTGGCAGATGAAGGTTGAGGTTGATAGAAGTTAGGTCTAGGTGTGTAAAAGGGGTGTGGAGGAGGTTGATTTGATGAATTTGGAGTCCAATAGTTAGAAGGTGAAGATCCATAGTTGGCAGTTGTAGAAGTATCAGCAGGATTAACAGGAGAATTGAAATTTGGATTGGTATAAGCTGGATTATAGCGGTGGCAGCAGATTAATGCGTGATGACCTGGTTTTCCACACACTTGACAGGTCACAGAGTATCGTCCTCCAGAGCGGCCTCCACGACCTCTGAATCCTCCACGACCTCGGCCACGATTGGAATTATTGGTATTAGGGTTATCAAATTGAACAATGTTGGCAGAAGTGGTCTCAGAAATAGCAGCAGTCGTAGATGAGTTGATTTGAGGGGATGATTCAACTCGAGCGATATTGGCAGAGAAGATGTTTTGTTGAGTAGAATCGCGAAGCTTCTTGAGACGCATTTCCTTCATCAGAAGCATCGGTTCAAGCTCAGAGACTGTAACAGGGTCCAAATTGTTGCGAGAAGTTACAGATGATACAATAGACTCATACTCTTCAGGGAGACCTTCGAGAATCACATTTACATGGTCTTTGGTGGATATTGGTTCCCCTGCTTGCATGAGATTGTCCACAATCGTCTGAATACGAAGTAGATACTCGGCAATTGATCGTTCTCCCTTTCCAGTATTGTAAAGTTCGGATTTAAGCTGTCTGGCTTTCGCGACGATGTTGGAGTGGAAGAATTTACGAATCGCACTTCACAGTTCATGCGATCGTTGACAATGAATAAACCTAGCATGGAGTGATTCCGTTAGAGATGAGAGAAGCTATGAGAACAGCATTTGGTCCTGTTGATCCCAGGCGATATACGCTTCATTCACTTTCTTAGTTCCTTCATCATCTGCAATGAATTCCTCAGGAATTTGTGGCTTCTCGACAAATCTGAATAATTTGTGTGCACGAATTACAGCTTCAACGTGATGCTTCCAGAGAAGATAATTGTTCGAGTCAAGTTTAATTGTCAGGGGATGAGAGAACGATACTGGAAAAACTGCATTTCCAGTAACTGAGGAAGAAGATGACGTCGAGTCAGGCATGGCCAAAGATTCGAGCAAGAGCTAAAGCTCTGATACCATATTAGAAAATGAAATGCAGACTGAATAGGAATGAATCAATCTTATTAATCTCAAGGTAGTTTACAAGTATTTATAGTACAGAGTATAGAAGCAGATTACTAACTAACTGAGTTAGCTATAACAGACTAACAACTTGTAACAATACTTTTCAAGTATTCGTATACTACTCCTAACACCACATGAAGTGGTGACTACGTGAACATGAAACTCATAAATGCTAGTTTTTCACCGATTAATGCTAACTAAATAAATAATTACGAAGAGTTAAAAATCTTTCCCAAAATATTGATGGATGGGAATCCTAGTTAAACAAATCTGGCAATGAAGTGGTGACTTACATGAACATGAAACTCATAAAAGCACCCAAATACCTAATGCGACGCCATTTAAAAAAAATGTTTTCTCTTTAAACATCTATAATTTTTTTGCTAGAATTTGTATGAAAAATATCAAAATTCTTAACTTTTCATGACCTTTCATATGACATCAACATTACATATATAATTTTAAAAAAATCTTAAGACCATATGGAGTCCAATTGAAATATCAAAATTCAAAATTCTATCTCAAATCGAAATTTCTTTCTTTGAGGACCAAGTTGAGGCTAAAAATATATACTTCCTCATCTTTTGTTTTTTTGTATCTCAAAAACTTTGTCACTTTCACTTTTAGTCAATGAATTTGTAGTTCATATTATTTCTTTCTCCTCTACGCAAATGAGCAAATCTCAATCACACAGTTTTTATTTTAATATTTCTCGTGTCACCCAAACTTGACAAAGTTTTAAGGGGCAGAGGGAGTATCAAAATTCACAACTTCTTATGATTTTTCATATAAAGGTGTGTGTGTGTGTGTGTGTGTGTATAACAAATTGAAGATCATATGTGATGGAGTATATGGCCCGGGAACCCCCGGCCCACAGACTCCTACTAATCTATCACAAGCCCAACAAGCCCAAGGAGCTCAGGAGGCCCAAGATTCGGCGGCCCAAGCGTCAAGAAGCCCACAGTACACACAGGGATGCCTTCGGCCTCCTTGGCCGAAGGCTCCAAAACTCACAGAACCGCCATATTTGACCATGCGAAGCTACTGGGAGAAAATGACAGAAAACAGGAGCCTTCGGCACTGTGGAGCCCTCGGCACCAGGGGAATCCGTCGGCTGAACCAAGCCTTCGGCTACACAGGGAGCCTTCGGCCATACATAAAGCCTTCGGCCATACATAAAGCCTTCGGCCATACATGAAGCCCTCGTCCATACATATGGAGCCTTTGGCCATACATGGAGCCTTCGGCCATACATCAAGCCTTCGGCCATACATGAAGCCTTCGTCCATACATGAAGCCTTCGGCCATACATGAAGCCTTCGGCCATACATGAAGCCCTCGGCCATACATGAAGCCTTCGGCCACACAGTGCCTTCGTCCACACAAAGCCCTCGGCTACGGGAGGAGCCTTCGGCTAAACGGACTCAATCATCGAAGATTCCCTTTGGAGACAGCCAACCACCGCATTTAATGCGACGTCACATCCACCCACCGCATTTAATGTGGAGAACGTGCGATGGTCGGTGCCACCCCGATTGATGTGACCCCTCGGCCGTCGGATTACTGACACGTGTACTCTCATCGCATTTATTGCTGCTATAAATAGCAGCCCATTTCTCCTTGTAAACGATCCCAACTCCACACGCTGAGTTCATTTAATAAAATCGACTCTCTCTCCTCCTATTTACTCTGGCTTCTCTCTAGTTATTCCCGCAATAACCCCTCGGATAAGACACCCCCCGGGTAGACCATCCATCAATATGGTTGTCCAATTGATATATCAAAAAACAAAATTCTATCTCTAATTGAAATTTCTTTCTCACCCTACCAAGGTTAGACTAAAAAAATATACTCTGTATCAATATTTATAAATTTTCATGATCTTTCATATGAAACCAATATTTGAAGAATTCATTCAAGAATTTATTTGACTGCCTTCCCGATCGAATTTTGAGCTGAAATTTGGTGAGGAACATGTTCAAAATTCTATCTCTAATTGAAATTTCTTTCTCACCCTACCAAGGTTAGACTAAAAAAATATACTCTGTATCAATATTTATAAATTTTCATGATCTTTCATGTGAAACCAATATTTGAAGAATTCATTCAAGAATTTATTTGACTGCCTTCCCGATCGAATTTTGAGCTAAAATTTGATGAGGAACATGCTCAAAAAATTTCATCAAAAAATTCCACCGGGAAGGCCCTCAAACGGGGAAGGCCGCACGGGGCTATCCGGTCAGGCCGCCTGACTCGAACAGAACTGAAGACTATATGGTGTCCAGTTGAAATATCAAAATTAAAATTCTACCCCCAATCAAAATTTCTTTCTCACCGGACCACACTTAGGCTAAAACTATATATCAAACTCATTACTTGTTATGATCTTTCATATGACGTTACTATTGCATATATAATTTTATAAAACATTGAAGACCATATTTTGATTGGAGATATAGTTTTGAATTTTGATATTTCAATTGTACACCATATGGTCTTCACAATGTTTTTTTTTTTAAAAAAAATTATGTGTACAATATTTGTGTCATATGAAAGATCATAAAAATTTATGAATTCTGATACTACCTCCATCCGGACCATCCTGGTGGACTTTGCCAACTTGGAATTAGGTAAAGAATTAGAAAAGTGAAAGTTGTGAGCAGTGGCATACGCACCTTGTGTCCCACGGAGTCCCGGGACCTACGGGAGTCACGGAGAGAGAGAGGGAGAGGGAGAGATTTTCATGTCCAGCCGGCCTGACGGGAACCGCCGTCTGGCTGAGGGCATTTCGGGAATTTCCCGGTAGTTTTTTTGATGAAGTTTCTTGAGCATGTTCTTCCCGATTGAATTTTTAGCTAAAATTTGATATGGATAAACTAGACTTAATGAAGAATATACTCAAAAAAATTCAATAAAAAAACATATGGTTTAATGAATTTACAATATATAAGCTATAAATGTATATGCTATAAATGTATATGATTGGAGATAGAATTTTGAACCTTGAATTATACATTATAAATCTTATTGGTCCAATGAGAAAGAAATTTTGATTGGAGATAGAATTTTGAATTTTGATATTTCAATCAAACAACATATGATTTACTAAGTTTTTTTAAATTATATATGCAACATTATTGGGGTCATATCACAAAAAATTATGAATTTTTATATTTTTTAATACAAATTGTAGCAAAACAAATATAGCCATTTTAAAAAACAAATTTTCTTAATAAGGGGGTCCCATCTTTGACTTGGGCATTTGTCTTGTTTGCATTAACGCGTTTGATGTATGTCGCCACTTCGTGTGGCAGGGGTTCTTACTCAACACTATTTTAGAAACGTAGTTCTATTTTCGTAATTATTTATTTATGAAAAAAATATTTCTAAAAGAGTAAAAGAGTATCTATTTCCTAATCTATGACCTAGTCATTTTTATTTTCCTAATTTGGTGGGAGAATGATATGCTACTCACGTTCCAAATGCATTAGAACACCTCCGGCGGTTAGCTAATTGCCCTAATAGCTTAACTAGCTACACAATTAAACATTTGTAGCAAAATTGAAATGTACTCCAATGATTAACTAAAACTTTTTCCTCATTTATTATTAATAATGCTATATTTAATAATTCTTCTTGTTCAAGGTGGTAGCTCATTTAGGCTAACTAACTTTGTCAAGCAAAAGGAAAAACAATGCTCTAATGACAAGCTATTAGCTTTAAAATTTTAAGCGAGTCTTCAACCCAAACCATTGGAGATGCTCTTAGGTGGAAACTTTCTCTTGCTTGTTTTTTTAGTTATGGTACTCACTGTTACTGATTTTCGGTCATATTTTGATCAATTAAGTTTTTAAGTCATACAAAGGGAAATCCTATCTCTTTTAGTAAAATTGGGGTACATTTCCCTTTATTTATTTAGCATTAATCCTGAAAAAACTCAGGAATTTGATAGTAAATATAAATATAAATGTAGTACACAATTCATGAGAGTAAATTAAACCCCCTTTATATTCTAGTACTCCGTATATATTATTATCCACGTCCCATTTTATTTAGCCATCTTTGACCTTTCCAGTCAAAGATGGTAAACTTTGACCAATTATTTTAATTAATATGCTTATGCAAAATTTAATAATTTATATTTTTAAGATAGTATTTTTAACAAAGCATATTTTCGATCATATCATTTTCATATTATTAGTGCCCGTTTGGTAGCCATGAGTTTTGGCGTTTCAGGCTTATAAGTCAACTTTTTCACCAAACACGTAACTTTTGATTTTACGGGCTGAATTGTGTAATAATAAGAAAAAGTAAGGTTGAAGTTACTTTTCTGGCTGTATTGGTTGAAGTTACTGTAGAGGGCCATTTTAGCTATTTTCATATAATTTTTTCTTTATTTTATTAATAAAATGTATTTTAAATTATTATTTTTCGCAAATCAGCAGAATCGGCCAATACAGCCACATCAGTCAGAACTTCATAAATTTCAGCAAAATCAGGGTATACAGCTGATTTGGCTATTACTTAACGGGCTCTTAATAGTTTGTCTATATAAATATATAATAAGTCAAAGTTAGTCGTCATTAGAATTGATTTGAAAAATCAAGTTTGACTAAATATTTTCGAATGGAAAATTTGTTCCACTTTTGAATTTTGATACTACATACTAGTCATAGACAAAGACCACGGATTATGTGTATGATTGATTATATTTTTCCAAAATTGGTTCTTTAATTTCTTTCTGCAAATTTTTATTTAATTCCTTGCATAATCCTTGTATAAGCGTTCCGCAAAATCGCAAATACTATAGCTCATGCGCTAGGTCAGACTATTATTTCACGGACGATTCCGGGGAGTTGGAAATACTTGGAATGACACTTACAAATTGTAATCGTGATTTGAAGTTTTAATGATATTCTATTTCTTTCACACATAAAACTCGGCCATAACCAAAAGTCATAGTCAAAGACTGCGGATTATGTGTATGATTGATTACACAAATGTTCATGTCAGCTATACCTGATCGGAGCCACCATTTGGCCACCGCGTTTTGAGGTGGTTCCAGGTAGAAATTTTTGATGAATTTTTTAAGCATGTTCTTCATCAAGTCTAGTTTATTCATACCAAATTTCAGTTCAAAATTCAATCGAGAAGGCAGTCAAATGATTTTTGGAAGTTAACTGTGTTTTATATGTATATAAAGGGCGCAGTTATCTTCCAAAAATCATTTGACTAGCTTTCCGATTGAATTTTTAGATGAAATTTGGTATGGATAAACTAGACTTGATGGAGAACATGTTCAAAACATTTCATCAAAAAATTCCACCGGGAACCACCTCAAAATGTGGTGGCCGGACGGCGGCTCCGGTCAGGTATACATGACCAGAAGATTACTCTGATTGATTATATTTGGAGACAAAGAAAACAAATTCAATTGAGAAATTCTTGGTGTACACATTCTGATACACACCAGGACATCTCCGTGTCTGTGAAAGTTTTTTTTTGTCTGTGAATCCCAGGTCACAGACATAACCGGCTTGTTTTGTCTGTGGAAAATTCTACAGACAAAACAAGTCAGTTTTTGTCTGTTACATACAATAAAAAAACTCTCACAGACACGGAGGTGTACTGATGTGTATAAGAACGTGTACAAAAGGAATTTTTGAATCAATTAGAGCCCGTTGGAGACAAAGAGAACAAATTCAATTAGAGCCCGTTTCGTAACACCGAAATCGGTTGATTCTGCTGAAATTTATGAAGTTCTGTCTGAAGTGGCTGTGTTGAATGGTTTTGCTGATTTATGAATAAATGATATTTAAAATATATTTTATTAATAAAACAAAAAAACATATTGATGGAGTATATGGCCCAGGAACCCCCGGCCCATAGACTCCTACTTCTCCTACACGAGTCCATTGAGCCCAGGGGACATCTCAGGCCCAAATACAACGGCCCAAGCTTCAAAGTAGCCCAGAATACGCACTGGGGTGCCTTCGGCCTCCTTGGCCGAAGGCTCCGAAACTCACAGGATAGCCTTTTCTGGCATAAGAAGCTGCTGGGAGAAAACGGGCGAAGACATGAGCCTTCGGCATTCCCATGCCCTCGGCACCAGGGGAAGCCTTCGGCTGAACCAAGCCCTCGGCCACACAAGGGGCCCTCGGCTACGCAATGAGCCCTCGGCTACACAGGGAGCCCTCGGCTGAGCAAGCTCAATCATCGAAGATTCCTTTTAGAGACAGCCAACCACCGCAGTTAATGCCACGTCGCATCCGCCAACCGCATTCAATGCGGTTGACGTACCACTGCCGGTGCCACTAGGCTGATGTGACCCTTCGGCCGTTGGATTACTGACACGTGTCCTCTCATTGCATTTATTGCTGCTATAAATAGCAGCCCATTTCTCCTTGTAATCGACACAATCTACATCTCAACTCCACGCTGAGTTCATTTAATAAAATCGACTCTCTCTCCTCCTATTTACTCTGACTTCTCTCTAGTTATTCCCGCAATAACCCCTCGGATAAGATACCCCCCGGGTAGACTGTCCATCATTTGGTGCTCTCGTTGAGAGGTCAGAACAATCAAGTGAGAAACCCTCCCCCTCTACCAAACACAAAATACTTACCAAAAATGGGAAGAACCACCCGTGCCCAGTCCAAAACCCTTGAGGAGAACCACATAGCCCCCGGCGAAACCAACGGGGCTGAGGCCTCCAACAGGCTCTTAGTACCCGAGGGTGGTATCATCCTTGAGTTGGAGCAGGCTACTGCTGACCTCCGTCAGCAACTACAGAAGAACGCCCCTGATGCCCGCATTGGCCTTGATAATCGAAGGAGGGATCGGAGTGAGAACCAAGTTCCCCCTCCGGCCCCGGCCATCGATCTTCAGGCTGCCTTTGCGGCCTTTGTTCAAAACATGGCTCTCAATTCCGGAGCCCTCGCCTCCCAGGCGCCCCTTCAGCCCCACGCTGGAGGGAATGTTATCCAACTACCACCACTCCCTCCTTTGTTCAACAGTCCTCCCCCGGGGATTGGCAATGCCGAGGGGGTCATGGCACAGGATACCGCCTCCCAAGAGGCCCAATCCAGGGACAAGCGCCCCATGATGAAAGAGAAACCCCGAACCTCTGTACTTGAGAGGCTTGGGGGAGCTCCCGGACACCGAGGGGTCCAAGACCGCCTCGGGAAACAGGCATTCAGCAGGCCCCAGGAGAGTGGAGCCTCTGCTTCGGGCGCCGAGGGCGTGCCTCCCCCACGGAGCAAAGGCAAAGCCCTCCTCCATGCCGATGACGCCAGGCACCAGATCAATCAGGCGCAATCCTTCCGGGCCAACTCCCAAGGGGTTGCCCCGAAGGATCCCAAGGACGAAATCATTGAAGCCCTCCTCCGTCAACTCGAGGAGAATCGACAGGCACCCCCGACGGCTTCCACAGCGAGGCCAGATCCGGAGTACGCTGACCTCCGGGCACAGGTGGAGGAAATGAAACGTAAACTTGCCGAAGGCTCAGGCGAGCCCCTCATCCAGCTCCGCACTAGGACGCCTTTCACCCCAAGGGTGTTGGCGGCCAAAATCCCCCACAAATATCGGGGGCAACCTATCAAACCGTATGAGGGGAAGACGGATCCCCAGGAGCACTATAGCCGTTATCAAAACAGCATGATGATGATGGGGGCATCGGATGAATACTTATGCCGTTGGTTCCTTTCCACCTTGGAGGGACCAGCGTATGAGTGGTTCAACCGGTTGCCCGAAGGCAGCATTGATTCTTGGCAAGAACTTGCCCACCGCTTCCTTACGCAGTTTGCCGGGAGGCACCGCTCAAAGAAACACTTCTCCCACCTTCTGAATGTGAGACAACAGAAGGAGGAAACCCTTCGGAGTTTCCTGGAACGCTGGAGGCAGGCCTCCCTCGAGGTCGAAGGCGCCGATGACAGGACCCTGATGGCCCTCTTCCACACTGTCCTCCGCAACGGTAACTTCTCCAGGAGTCTCATCACCGATCCCCCCCGCGACTATACCAAGGCCCTTCAGCGGGGGGACCGATACGCTGAAGCGGAGGAGATCGAGAAGGACCGCCGCAACACGGATCCTTCCCAGAAGAATGAGGGCAGGAATCGGCCCGGGGGGCCTCCCCCTCCGGCCAACCGAGAGCCCCATTACAATGATCGCCCCCGGGGCGGCCAAGCCAGAACCGGGGGCGGTTACAAAAACAATCCGAAGGCATGGGCGCAACCCGTCCTCCTGGAGCACCCACGCACTCCCTTGACGCACCCCGTCAGCGTCATTCTTGACCATGCGGAAGAGCGGGGGCTCGTTGAGCGGGACTCCCGCACACCCCTCGAGATTTATGCCATCGGCCCTGATGAGCCATATTGCCGCTTTCACCGCCACCATGGGCACAAAACCGACGACTGCCACCAACTGAAAAACGCAATTGAGAGGCTGATACAGGCAGGCCACTTATCTCAGTTTATCCGGGGCCCTCCTCCCCAGGGCCTCCCTCACCATCAAGGGCCTCCACCGAAGGCCAACAAGTGGGTGAACCCCAACACCATCCCCTTGGGAAACCCACAGGGGAAGAAGCGAGAAATAGGGGGCCTCGATGATGAGGGAGAGGGCTCCCATCAACAATACAAGCGCCATATTCATATGATCAACGGCGGCAACACCGGAGGCGATTCAGCAAGCCAAAGGAAGAAGTGGGCACAGTCCCTTTACATTGGGGAAGTCAATCACATGCCCCCTACTAAAAGGCAGAGGGCGGATCCCATCTTCTTCACAGATGCGGACCTCCCCTCGGGCTCCCTGCCGCATAGGGATGCCCTCGTCATCCGCACTGAGATCAATGACGCCATCATCCACCGGACTTACGTCGACACGGGGAGTTCTGTCAACGTCATGTATCTCAGCACTTTCCAAGAGTTGGGACTCGATAGGGGGTCCCTTCGGCACATCAACACCCCCCTCTCCGGATTTACGGGGGACAGCATAGACGCCGAGGGCGTCATCATCCTCATGGTTGAATTCGGCGACGGATCCCATAGGGCCAAGCTCGAAGTGGAATTCGTTGTCGTCAACCTCGACTGCGCGCACAACATCATCCTCGGCCGGCCTGCCCTCGAGGACTTGGAGGCCGTCATCTCCATGAGACACCTCTGCCTCAAATTCCCCACACCCACCGGCATCGGCTATTCGAGGGGGAATCAGAAACTCTCCAGGGCCTGCTACCTTCAGCTTACCAAGAAGGTTAGTAAAACTGAGTTTCGAGTTGACACCATCACCACCAAGGCCTTAGAGGGAGAAGAAGGCAGGCCGAGGGCTGAGCCTGCCGAGGAGACCGAAGACTTGATGCTCGATCCGGCCAAGCCGGAGAGAGTCCTGAAGATTGGAGCCAAGCTCCCCGAAGACTTGAAGGCTGGCATCACCAAAGCCCTCCGTGCCTACTCCATTGTTTTTGCATGGGGGCCGGAGGATATGCCGGGAATTGACCGAAGGGTTATCACCCACCGCCTAGCGGTGGACCCTTCGGCCAAACCTGTGCAACATCGAAGAAGACCCCTCTCGGCCGAGAGGAGGGAGTTCGTAAAGAAAGAGGTGTCTATGCTCCTCTCCATCAAACACATCAAGGAGGTGAAATACCCTTCCTGGTTGGCAAATGTAGTCCTCGCACAGAAGCCTCCTACCTTCCGCATGTGCGTGGACTATACGGATCTGAATAAGGCGTGCCCCATGGACCCCTTCCCTCTGCCAAACATTGATCAACTAGTGGATGAGACCGCGGGATGCGAAATCATGTCATTCCTCGACGCGTTCCGCGGATATCATCAGATCTACATGCATGAGGAAGACGCTGAAAAAACTGCCTTCATGACACCCGAAGGCATCTTCTGCTATCTTGTGATGGCCTTCGGCCTCAAAAATTCAGGCGCCACCTACACACGCATGGTGGCTAGGGTCTTTCAAGCTGTCCTAGGACGCACCATGGAGGCTTACGTTGACGATATGATCGTCAAGAGTAAGAAGGCAAGCACTCACGCCGACGACCTCCGGGAGATTTTTGCCATCATGCAAAAATTCAACCTCCGGCTAAATCCAAAGAAATGCACCTTCGGCGTGCAGGGAGGAAAGTTCTTGGGCTACATGGTCAGCCGAAGGGGTATTGAGGCCAACCCCGAGAAGATTCAGGCCATCATCAACATGGAGCCTCCACGCAACGTCAAAGAAGTTCAACGGCTGACGGGTCGCCTGGCGGCCCTCAACCGATTCCTCTCTAAGTCAGCCGAGAGGGCCCTCCCCTTCTTCCAAGTCATGAGGAAAACCGCTGGCTTCCAATGGACATCTGAGTGTCAAGAGGCCTTCGACGAACTTAAGAAGTACCTCTCTTCTCCCCCGGTGCTCTCCAAACCGAAGGTGGGGGAGACCTTATACTTGTACCTCGGTGTTAGCCCTGCGGCAATCAGCTCAGTACTAATCCGAGAGGAAGACGGCATCCAACATGCCATCTTCTACGTCAGCAAAACCCTCCGGGAGGCCGAACTCAGGTATTCTCCCGTCGAGAAGACGGTGCTAGCCATCGTTTGGACCGTCAAGAAGCTTGGCCATTACTTTCAAGCTCATCCGGTCCAAGTGCTCACTCATCAACCCCTCGGCGCCCTCATGAGGAGTCCCACTAGCTCCTCCCGGATGGTAAAATGGGCCATCTTCCTCAGCCAATACAACATAGACATCCGTCCGAGGCCTGCCATTAAGGGTCAAGCCCTGGCAGACTTCGTAACGGAATGCACCGCGAGATCAGCGGTGGATGGGGAGCCTTCGGCACCCCTTGACGAATGGTGGACCCTTTACACCGATGGCTCCTCGGCCACAAAAGCATGCGGAGGGGGGGGTAGTCCTCATTACACCCGAGGGCTTCCGCGCCTATTACGCCATCCGCTTCTCCTTCAAAGTCTCCAACAACGAGGCCGAATACGAAGCCCTCCTCTGTGGCCTTCGGCTGGCAGCTAATCTGAAGGCTAAGATGATCCACGTCAAGTGTGACTCCAGACTGGTTGTGGGCCAAATTTCCGGGGAGTACGAAGCCAAGGAAGGGAGGATGAAACAATACAAGGAAGCGGCTAAGGAGTTGCTCAAGGTGTTTGAGGCGCATTCTCTCACCCAAATACCGAGGGCTCAAAACTCCGAGGCCGACATTCTATCCAAGCTCTCGGATGAATCCCCCGAGCACCTCTCGAGGATTGCAAGAATTGAGGAGCTCAGCCTCTCAAGTATCCACGCAAGCCCCGTCATGAGCATTAACCTAAGGCCGGAGGATTGGATCTCCGACATCGTCGCCTTCATCACCACAGGGCAACTACCCCAAGACGAAGCCCGCGCAAAACTAACGAAGCTGAGGGCTCCCAGCTACACCCTCGAGAATGGGAGACTTTACAAAAGATCTTACAACGGCACCCTCCTTCGATGCCTTCATCAAGATGAAGCCGAAGTCGCTATGGAGGAAGTGCACAGTGGCACTTGCTCGGCCCACCAGGGACCCTTCTCCATGTCCCGAAGGCTCATAGTTCAAGGCTACTTCTGGCCCACGATGGCTAGAGATTGTGCTGATCTAGCCCGAAGGTGCACCGCTTGCCAACACTTTCAAAAGGCCCCCGGCAGACCAGCGATCAACTATGCTCCCATCAGCACCGCTATACCCTTCTCCAGATGGGGTATTGACTTAGTGGGTCCCCTGCCGAGGGGTACCTCCAACAATAGGTATATCATTGTGGCCATTGACTACTTCACCAAATGGGTAGAGGCCGAACCCCTCGCCAGCATCACTGAGGCCCGGTGCCGCCACTTTGTTCTCAAGAATATTCTCACAAGGTTTGGCGTTCCCCAACAAATTATCTCTGACAACGGGACTCAGTTCGAAGCAGCCCCCTTCTGTGCCCTCCTGGAGGCTTGGGGCATCAAGCACACGTTCTCTTCCGTTGCCTACCCACAGGGCAACGGGCAAGTAGAAAACGCTAACCGTACCCTCCTCGAGGGGTTGAAGAAGAAGCTGGAAGCAGAAGGGGGAGGCTGGGTAGAAGAGCTACACAACATCTTATGGGCCTACCGTACCACCCCTCGGCGTGCAACAGGCGAAACACCCTTCTCCCTATGCTATGGCTTTGAGGCTAAGGCTCCAACAGAAGTGACCCTTCCTACCCGAAGGGTGGAACAGTATGAGCCCGAGGTCAACGACACCAACATGGCCCTCGACCTTCATCTCATCTCAGAACGCCGAGAGCAAGCTTTCCTCAGGGCCGAAAACTATAGGAGACAAGTGAAAGGATACATTGACGCCAAGGTCCGCTCCCGGGAATTCCAGGTGGGAGACTACGTCCTCCGACGAAGGGAGGCCAGCCTACCCACCGAAGGCGGAAAGATGGCGCCTAAGTTTGAAGGCCCCTACATCATCTCAGCCATCATCAAACCGGGGACATACAAGCTTAAACGCCCCAATGGGACGGAGGTCCCTAGACATTGGAATGTGCACCACCTTGTCAAATTCTATCAATAAGGCATGAGCGGCCAAGCCCTCATCCTCAGCAAGTGTAAATATTGATGGCCCAAGGCCCCATCTGTTTTTGAAGAATAATCAAAAGGCCAAGCCTTCATCACCTACATATTATACAAACGACCCAAGGCCCCCTTCTCTCCTACAAATGAGTGGCCAAGCCCTCATCTCTTCATTAAAATAGGCCCCGGGGCCTCTTCCTCTCATAAGAGGGAAAAACAGTTTAGGTACCAAGTACCAAGTGTATGGGTCACCCCCATCACTCTTTGAAAACACCTAGTGTTTTCTCACTAAGCCGTACCCCACGAGGACGCAACCACGCATACATTATGCATACTTTTGCATACTCTCATAAAAAAAAAAAAAAAAAAAAGAAAAAAAACCGGGGGGTGCAACACCCCTCGGCTCCGGCTGGTACCAAGTGCCCCCGGCTATTTGTGTTCTACACACAAATAAAACCCTTCCCAGGAACGCTTTCCGCGCCATCCCCCAAGGGGAGGCAGGCAACGGACCATGTCCCGGGCCCAGGATTCGACTTCCACAAACGAAACGCTCCCCGCGCTATCCCCCAAGGGGAAGCAGGCAACAGACCATGTCTCGGGCTGAGGGGACGACTTTCAAAACCGAGGCGCTTTTCGTGCTATCTCCCAAGGGGAAGCAGGCAACAGACGATGTCTCGGGCCGAGGAAACGACCCTCAAACCCTTCGGGATATCGGAAGGTCATTCCCGAAGGGGGAGCCAACGGTTTGTTCCGTTGCCTCCCATATAGGCCAAGCCTTTCCTAGAAACCAAGTTTCTAGATGCCTCTCCTACACCATCTAAAAAAAAAAAAAAAAAAAAAAAAAAAAAAAAAAAAGGAAGATGTGTAGGGGGGAAGGAACTCCCCGGATACTATTCTCCCCGGAGGCTCAACACATCGGATATACATTGCCGAAGGCTGCTACAAATGCACAAGAGAATCTCTCAACATCGAATCATCTGGCCACATAGCCGAAGGCTTCACTACATGAAGCCTTGGAGTACAAGAGTTCCACCGGAGGCCTAAGGAGAACAAAACTTCACCTAGATCAGAACTCGGTTGGATCAAAGTCAACTATGTGACACGCCGAAGGCTACACAAAGCTCTGAGGCAAGCTAAATCTATTATCTACACGAACCAGAGAATTCGTACCGAAGGCAGAATGTCACCGGTCTCGTACCCCTCGGCAACCATATACACCGGGGGCTCAGGCAATCCTCACACTCGACGGATTCACCACAGTATCTATTGAAACTTCGTGAGGGCAACTCTTCACCTACAGACTCATCACTACACTACTAAATGAAAGCTTCCAATTCATTCTATCCCTCGGCATCACTACTACGAACATCCGAAGGGGGTCGGTCCTACACTACGACCGGAGGCTCGCGACAAAAGTTCTTACTTAGAAAATTTTCTAAGTCCACAATCACAAACCCCCCGATGATTCTACCCTACATCCGAAGGGTTCTGATCAAGTTTACTTGGAAAATTTGATGGTTCCACAACAACAAACCCCCCGATGATTCTACCCTACATCCGAAGGGTTCTGATCAAGTTTACTTGGAAAATTTGATGGTTCCACAACAACAAGCCCCCGGAGATTCTACACTATTACCGAAGGCTAGCAAGGAGTTACACTTAGAAAAATTTTTCTAAGTCCACAAACTCGGGCCCTCCGGGAAAACATGCATTCATCCAAGTAAAGAAAGGCATACATTCACGAAGGAAGAGAGCGAAGGCAAATAAAAATGGCAAAAACGGAGGCATTCATTCAACAAAAGCCCAAAGGCGAAATCTATTCAGAATTTAAGAGATTGTTTCATTACATGGCTAAAGCCGAGGGATACAGGCTATTAAAAATAATACATCGAAAAGATCCTGAGTCTAAGCTCCTTGGACTCCGTCGGTCTTGGGCTCAGTGGTGGCATCATCAGCAGTTTCATCCTCATTTGCGAGGCCGCATTCCCTCATCAACTCAGAATCCGAGAGCTGGCGCCTCTCTTCGCCCTCCGGGAGGGGATTCCGGACATCAGGCTGACGAGGAGGAAGGCCGTAGGCCGAGGGATCGAAGTGGCTAGGGTCAACGCCAAAGTGGCCGGCCAGCTTCCTGTAGATCAGACGCTGGGTAAAAAATTCGCCCCCGTCAAAATAGTTTTTGCCCTTCAGGGCCATCCACTCAGATCCGGGGCCTGCCACCCAGCCCTCGACGCCCTGCTCTATGACCGAGGCCACCCATTCTTTCCGGTCCTCGGCCCTCCAGCCCTCAGCGACAAAGGCGGCGACGGCGTTCTTCTCAGCCTCGGCGACAGCTTCCTTCTTGGCTGCCTCGGCCTCCTCGGCGGCAATCTTGGCTGCTTCGGCAGCGGCCCTCTCTGCGTCAGCCTTCCCCTCGGCTCTGGCGATCACTCTGTTATTCTCGAGGATGCTATTGAACGCCATCTTCTCCAGCCGAAGGGTCTCTTGAGCTTCTTGAAGTTGCCGCCGGGACTCCGCCAGGGCCTCATCAGCCTGGCGCTTCTGCGCCTGATATTGCTCCATCCTCTGGAGCAGCTCTCCAAGACCGAGGGCAGCCTGCAGATCAAAACCATCATACAACAAAAATCAGTTTGGCGAAGTAAAAAAAAAAATGTATACGCCGAAATCACCAACTAAACAAAAACTGAGCGAGACTTACGGTGACAGAGGCTTGGAGCACTTTGGCGCTGAGGGCGTCATCCTTGGCCCTCGACAGCACCGACTTGTCAGTCGGGGGCGTGGCACCCTTTAGGAACTCCCTCGGGTTGAGGGTGCCATGCATGATGGCAGTTCCCTTGGTGATAGAGAACTGCACATCATCCCGGGGCCAAGCCAGGCTGTTATCCTGGCCCCCGGGAGGAGGGAGGATATTTCCCGAAGGGGAGGAGGAAGAGTGCTCTTCGACGATGACGACAGGGGCGTCTGTCTTCTCGGCCCCCCCATCTTCTTCTTCTTCTTCTCCGGGGGCATGACCCCCTTCCCAGCATTTTTTCGCTTTAGCTCCCCGTCTTGGGAGCCTCCGGCACCAGCACCGGAATCAGCAGCGGGTTTTTGGGAGGGGCCCCCACCCTCCGGGACCTTGGCGGTCCCTGCTTTCTTCAACGCCTCATCAACGAGGGGCTGGTTCGGGGACCCCTCGTCTTTCTTCTTCTTCGGCACCTTGGCCAGCTTCTTTGTCAATCGGGCGAAGGCTTGGACATCCATTATGTCACCTGCAAAAAATAAGGGAAGGATTAGGGTCAAAAGAAGACAAGAAAAATTTTCTAAGTAACACAACAAGAGCCCTCGGTGAACAACCTCTGGCATTCAGATACCCTCGGTCGATTCTAGGGTATTTTTCGTCCTTTTCCCCCGGGAGACGGTATCTTCGGAATCCTAACAAGTAGAGCTCCTCGGGCAGCGTCGCTTCCTTAATAGCGATTACTTTCTCAGAACCCGCGGGCTTCTCAATCAGTTTCCTTCCTGCCTTATCGAGGGCCGCATTGCCTACCTTGGGGTGCCTTTTGAAATGATTATTCAGCGCCCTCGGGAATGGATTTTCAGCCAGCCTGATGTAGCAGAACTTCTCCTTCCATTCCTTATGGGAGGAGGGGGTCTCGGAGAACAATTTCCAAGTCGGGACCTGTTGCAAGTTGGCGTATCCCCCGGCGTGTGAGTGGCCTCCCCGGCACAGATTAAAGGATAAGAAGAACTGGTCCAGTGTCGCTTCCACCTTCCGGCTACGACAGAGGGCCAGGAAGCCTGCCAAGTAATAGTGGCTATTCGGCGTGAGCTGGCATGGGGCTAGCTTCACAAATTTCAGATACTGCAGGACGAAAGGATGTAGGGGGAACCTGAGCCCTAGCTCCACGGACAAAGTGTGCACCGAGAAACACCCCTCCGGGGGGTTAGACAGCAAATCTTCCGGACTCGGCTCCACAACCTGCGCCGACGGTCCCACAAGGGCCTGCAGGGCATGACACTCGGCACTCGAGACCGTGGTCTTCACCTCGAGGGCAGTGGTGTCCAGATAGGAGTGGCCCTCGGGAATCCCAACTGGCCGCCCCGCGTCAACGGCTGCCTGCTTCTTCTTTGGGGCAGCCCTCGCTTTCTTCTTCTTCCTGCCCTCGGCTACCCGGAGGGGTTGAACATCCAACGGCCGGGAAGTGCTCGCCTCACCAGCTCCCCGTGAGGGCATGACGGCAACCGTTACCCGGCGGCGCTCCTTCTCCTCTTCCTCTTCGGCGACTTGGAGAGCGAGGGCCATCTCCTCATCTGCCACCACCTGTTCGAATTCCTCCGCCTCTAGCTCAGTGCGGAGTTGGCCTTGGACCTCTTCAGCTATCATGGCGTCGTTTCCTGCCGATGGCTGCTCACTGGATGATTCCACACTTGAGTAGCTCTCCGATTGCGCCGGGGCCTCCTCCGATATGTTTTGGGAGTCACTGCCGGAAGACATCTTGACGGAGGAGAAGGGGAACTACCTAAGCGTTTTAACCGAAGGCCCCTAAAGTCACTACAACTAAACCTGAGAAACTAGCAAAGTATGCTAAGAAAGTCGGAAGGCTGGGGAAGTACTGACCTCAGAATTCGATTGGGATCGAGGGTGAAACTTTCTCTCTCTAGAATCAAATTGCCAGAGCTTCGCTATCTCTCAAAATCGCGCAAGCACAAATGAGCTCAGGCTCAGGGTATTTATAGGCAACTGGGCCTCGATATATGGGCCTCGATTCGAAAGCCCATCATCACGGGCCGCCGGTTCGACCAATGGACGGCGCCCGCCCCCCACCGACCAACGGAGGCATGCCACGTCAACTCTTCTTCCAACGGCTATATTACAACGACTATATTTCGGTTACACTAGGGGTGCCCCCGAGTGGTAGCCTCCGGCTATCGCCCGCCACACCCTACGGACAATTTATTCCACCAAACGCCTTCGAGCCCGTAGCAGCATAAGCCTCTGGCTTGTCAATGTTATCGCCCCTCGGGGGATCATCAACTCATCATAACTCCTTCAGCCCGAACTCGCCTTCGGCCTAAATGAGTGGGGGACTGGCATACACCCCTCGGGGATCATACACGACAAAAAATTTCTTCATGCAACAATCTACAATTGACACGTGCAGCCTCCGGACAAACATCAAAGTGGAACCCCCTCGGCAGAGTATCAGTGAGTTCCCACAAGTCACTTGCGGAGCTCCCGGTGAAGATCAACAAAAGGTTTACAAGCAACACATGTAACTTTCGGACGATCAACAAAGAGATCCCCTCGGCTACGTACATCAGTACACCCTTCGGCAGAAACTTAATATCGAAAGTGCTTCCACAAATCACTTGTGGCAATGAAGCAACCTTCGTCACAACACATGCAGGCAATACATCTATGCTTCCCCCAAAAACCCTCGACATGTGAGGAACTGAGGGAAGCCATCGGCAATCAGCATAAGGCAGCTCTCAAGCAAAGGCACCCAGCGAGATGATGAAGCCTCCAGAAGAATCAACGCATCTACTCCTTTTCCCTCGAGTACCTTTCGGCAAAAGGAGTGAGGGACTCCTGATGGAGTATATGGCCCAGGAACCCCCGGCCCATAGACTCCTACTTCTCCTACACGAGTCCATTGAGCCCAGGGGACATCTCAGGCCCAAATACAACGGCCCAAGCTTCAAAGTAGCCCAGAATACGCACTGGGGTGCCTTCGGCCTCCTTGGCCGAAGGCTCCGAAACTCACAGGATAGCCTTTTCTGGCATAAGAAGCTGCTGGGAGAAAACGGGCGAAGACATGAGCCTTCGGCATTCCCATGCCCTCGGCACCAGGGGAAGCCTTCGGCTGAACCAAGCCCTCGGCCACACAAGGGGCCCTCGGCTACGCAATGAGCCCTCGGCTACACAGGGAGCCCTCGGCTGAGCAAGCTCAATCATCGAAGATTCCTTTTAGAGACAGCCAACCACCGCAGTTAATGCCACGTCGCATCCGCCAACCGCATTCAATGCGGTTGACGTACCACTGCCGGTGCCACTAGGCTGATGTGACCCTTCGGCCGTTGGATTACTGACACGTGTCCTCTCATTGCATTTATTGCTGCTATAAATAGCAGCCCATTTCTCCTTGTAATCGACACAATCTACATCTCAACTCCACGCTGAGTTCATTTAATAAAATCGACTCTCTCTCCTCCTATTTACTCTGACTTCTCTCTAGTTATTCCCGTAATAACCCCTCGGATAAGATACCCCCGGGTAGACTGTCCATCACATATATATGAAAAATAGTTAAAATGGTTATCTACAGAAACTTCAGCCAATAGCCCAATACAACCACAAAAGTAACTCCAACCTTACCTTACCTTTTCTTATTATTACACAATTTAGCGCGCGAAATCAAAATTTACGTGTTTGGTTAAAAAGTTGATTGATAAGTCGAAAACATGGCCAACCCTGCATATTTAAAGGCCTAGGGGCGGAAAAATAAAATGTGCCTAATCTTAAAAACACTACAAAACCTTTTTTTTGTCTAAACTAACATGCATATTAATTTTTTTAAAAAGAAAACTAACATGCATAATAATAATAATACTATGATAACCATTCACAAAAATCAAAACATTTATAAAAAATTATAAAACCCTCTTCTATCTAAATCAATAATATTATAGTATTGGTGGTCCTTATTTAGGAATAAAACACTGGTGGTCCTATTTGTGTATCTTACCAATGTTTTAGTCTTATTAAAGAATTAACTCTAATAATGTGATCATTCTGAATTGTTTCATTTTCGATAGCTAAGTCATTCTTCTCATCTGAATTCTTATCTTGAGGATATTCAGAATTCAACTACTTTACACAAACAAACTTTTCCATTAAACAATTTTTACTTAACACCGCTTTCTCTAATTTTTTCCTCGTTTTCTTTATCCTATCTAGATTCAGTCATTTTAATTACACCTTAAAGTTAATTAAATTTATCAATTTAATTATAATTGAAATTTTGTGTCTGACAAAATAAACATTATAAAACCAACACTCAATAGATAACAATTAACAATTAAGAAATCAATCAACTAATTAAATAATTAATAAACTAATCAAATAATCATATCAGACTAATCTGCTTCCTAGTCGAATTTTTTTAATGAAATATTATCAACATGTTTTTCATCAAATTTATACCATGTCCACAAACTTTCAGTTAAAAATTCAATAAGCAAGTAATAGAAATAAATTATTGAGATACACAGTGCCAAAATATGCATAAAAACGCATTGTTTTTAAATAATTTTTTAATTTGACTTAGAGATTGAATTTTAAACTAATTTTTTTGGACATAACTTACAATCTTACATATCATAAAGAAAATGTTCACAAATTTTCATTAAAAAATTCACTTGGATGCATCTAAAAACGATTCACCCAAAAAAATATTAGTGCAGGGTTGAAAACTCATCCTACACACACCTTTTTTTTTCCCTACACACACCTATTATATAGAATTTGGACTTAAAATTTTTCCATTTTTTTGGGTCTAGGACCGCTGCCCCTTACCCCCTAGAGCCGCCCATGACTGAAAAATAGAGTCCCCATATGAACTCTTAGTTTCATACGAACGTTTAAAACAGCAGCAAGACGGTTCGTATATCGTGGAACACTCCCACAATGAGCATCGTGCTCCTGCAATCAAAACGACACGGTTTAGCATTTTTTTAATAAAAATTTTTGCGCATGAACAGTACACGTGTGTACAGTGTTTTTTTTCCTTTGTCCCAGTAGCAGAGTGATGTCACTCACGTGTAAAGAAATGTAACTCACGTTATTGATCAATGTAACTCAAGCCCAATCGAAATGTAACTTGTCAAATACATAGTATAAGAAATAAAACATTGATTTCAATGTAAATAATGAAAAAAAAAACAGTCTAGCTAATTGCCCAATTATTTTACATAAATAGAGTATATGTTTTGTTTTTTATATCAGGGCTGTAAAGATGATTTTTTTATAAAAAATAATAATTTGTATTTGAATAGCAGGGGCTTATATTGTGATGTAACTCGCATTATAGAAAATGTAAATCACGTGTAAGTGAGATGTAACTGAAGTGCACTTTGTCGTGGTGTGCACTCAAAGTAAATATTCAATACAACAATTATACGTAGTATAGCGAAGTAAGGTTCATATCCACAGGGAAAGGAACACTTCTCTTTTTATAAAACTAGAAATAAGTAACAAGGTTTTTTATTGGTTGATGAACTTTAAATTATATTTAAACACGAAGATGAACGACTTATGTGGTTTAATTAATGAGAAGAAGACTTGGCTTTGCTTTTATCCACTTAATGAAATGTTCGTCGATCCCGGTTATATCTTTAACTATCTTCCTCTCGAATACTCAATCGAGGAGTATATCCAATTCATCAAGGGTAGTTATTAATAACGAGACGCGTTCATTAATAAAACTTACTACCGAGTTAATATAGAACACACGCCGTATATTCACTCGATAGTAGCAATAAAATAGAGATGAAAACGATTGAGATTGATAACCTCAACACAAGCGGTTTATCGGTTTAATCAATATAATTAATTCCCTTCGGTTATTAACCATGAGACGCATGCATTAACAACCCAAGTTTACTACCGCGAAAGGACCGAATTAATAACAAGCATATTAATCGACCGATTCTAGTATTAATTAATATATGAAACAAAACTAGTTGATCCTTTAAGTAATGCTCAAAATATTAATATTAAATAGGAATAGGAATTAATTAATATTCAAGGAAGAAGATTAAAGAAAATAACTCACAACTTATAATTCATTAAGCTTCAAAGTAGCAAAACCAAGATGGAAAGACTACCTAAATTACAAGAATAAAGTGTATATGAAAGAGGGGATTAAATGGGTATCTACAATAGGAAGGAAATGGGTGTTTTTATAGGAGAAGTGAGGTGGTTGGGTCTAAGACATAATCTGAATTTCCCATGTTCACTTGCTTTATTTGATCTCTTATGATCTCCGGGTCAAATCATATCCGATTTTTCACATTTCTTTGTTCTCCATGAAGCTTCCTCTTGTCTCCAATGCTCCCAAGCTCCTTCCTCTTCTTTTCATCATGTTTTTGCTTACATATCAAAATATCTTAATATCTTCTAATTCTACTTTAATTTTAGAAGATAAAGATTACATCGTAATTGTACAAAAGCTAAGTAAACATAATGTAAAATCATTCTAAAATGTGATGTTTATGCAATACTAAATAGTACACATCAGTAACCTGTTGAGAAAACTTGACATGTATGTAACTCGCGCTTATACATATGTAACTTTAGACAAATCCTGATGTAACTTAAGGATGTTTTACTTGGACTGTATTTTGCTGGTCTGGTCTGGATTGGTCTGAACTGGTCTGATCTGGTCTGGTAAGGTCTGGTTTATTTGTATTTTTATAACTATCCAAGTCTGGTCTGGTCTGAACTGGTCTGGTCTGGGACAAATTACAGTCCAAGTAAAAACATCCTAAGTGTGCACAAGATGTAAATTCTGTAAGGTCTAAAATAATTCATAGCAGTCATCTTCAACATCTAAATTGCCCAATAAAGTATGAGATTTACAAACAATAATTGAGCCAGCATCATCGGGTCATGGCTAGAATACCAACTTATCTAAAATAGGGTTTGCTACACAGTTGGCTTCTTGACTCTAATTAGTTGAGGTGACACCTCCGTGGCTTCCTGATTGCACGAAGTAAAATAATTTGATTCTGCATGGAGGTCCAACAAAGAAAGATTTGTATAAGGAAAGGAATTGATATTTTGGTCGCAGGGATGAAGCGTACGCCCGAGAAGACTATGAAATTTGTCCGCTCTCTGTTTTAATTAGTAATAAAACGATGCCGTTTGGGAACAATTTTTTTGGGACGGAGGGAGTATAAAATTAATAATTTATAATTATTGTACATGTATACCATTTGATGACTCCTTCCAGTTTGCACTTTGCCACTTTGTGTACATTTATAAATTAGGAAAAATTGATAGTAATAATCTCAACTATTGGCGGTCCGCTCATAATAATCCCAACTATTGATTATTACAGAATAATCCCAACTTTAGGGACCTTCCGCCAATAATGGTCCCTATGAATAAATTCTTGTAGTTTCTAAAGTGGATGAGATGAGATATAACAAGTAATCCCTATAAATAATCTCAACTTTTAATTTTTGCGCTTAATTTTTATTTAAAATTCACTTTTTATAGAGGTAATATATGGTCATGGACCATTATTGGCGGATAGTCTATATAGTTGGGATTATACAAAAATAATCAATAGTTGGGATTATTTTCAGTGGACCAGCAATAGTTGGGATTATTGTTTTCAATTTTTCCTATAAATTATAATAATTGCTAGTTCGTTGTATGCTGCCTACAGGCAGTGGAGGATCTAAGGGGGGCTAGGTGGGGCAGGTGTCCCGCTTCGAGCCCGGAATTTCACTAGTAGTACTTAGGATAAAAATGAGTGCCCCGGCTTCATACCAGTATAACCAGTGTTTGATAATTAAGATACTAAAATGTTACGGTTATATAAATAAAAAAATTAATACAAAATATTTAAATTTTAGTTGAATTAAAATAAAAGATATAGAATTATCAAAAAACAAAAAAATAATTAGGAATTGAAAACAAAAAGTAACCAAAAAAGTTAAAATTCCAAAAAGTAGCCAATGTGCAGGCAACTAAAAGTACGGAGTATTAAAAGTTTAAAAACCCACTAACATTTGGAAGGCTAGTATGATAAAAGCCGAAGTTCTCCAAAAAAAAACCTCACACGGACGGTTTACATCTGATTGAGTTGGCTTTAGTGTTACCAGTTGCAAAGGCCACTGTTGAAAGAGCTTTCTCTGTGATGAATATTATCAAGACAGATCTTCGCAATAAGATGGGAGATGACTATCTTACGGATTGCTTGGTGTGCTACATCGAGAGAGATGTTTTTAGGAGCATCAATAATGAAACTATTATGCAACATTTTCAGAATATGAAAACTCGTAGGCTAGATTTACCAAAGTTGCAGCAGTGAACTACTTAATATGTAATTAACTATTCTGTATAATTTAATACATTGTTTTTACCATTTTTATTACATTTAAAGTTTTTATTATAGACTAACTTTAGTGTCTAGTGTGCCCCCGCTCTGACAAATCTCTGGGTCCGCCACTGCCTACAGGGGAAGCATACGGTGAAGCCCAACCCAATTTGTCTTACTTTTTACTCCGTATTCATTATAGGTATAGATTTAACATGTTTAGCCCATCTAAACATATATTGAAGATCATTTGCCATACAGTAAGTATGAAGACACTTTACTTTTTAAATAGTTAATACCTTTAATTTATTTTATGTGTTTTTTTAAAACAGTGCGGTGCATGTATTTCCGGGAGACCTGATGTGTATGAGTGGAAAATGAAGCTTTGGATATCATTAGTTGCTGTCTCGAGAAGCCAATGGTGCTTGAACGTTTTGTGATATATGTTTTGGTCGTGAACGTTTTGTGATATACGTTTTGTATTACTGCAGTTTATTTGAAATTTATTAAGTACGTAATTTTAAAATTGATGAATTGTGTGGATTTTTGGATTATGACTAAACTTTATTTTGTCAAAAAAGTGGCATTGTTTGGTATTGGTATGACATGGTACCGTACCGTTTGAAATTGGAACCGTACCGAACGGGTTTAGGTCTAAGACCGAACCTAACCGAACCGTTTCAATAGTAATGGTCCGGGTACGGGTTTGGTCAAATACCGGACCTGACCGGACTGCGCCCACCCCTAGTAGAAAGATCGAGTTAATCGTGTGTTTGTTATAACATGTGTGTGTAACAATAACATGGTTAAGACCCAAATAGAAAACCAATTTTGGGGCCTAAATAAGTGAAGATATTTGTGAACAATTTAATTACATAAATATGACCAAAATAAAGATGATTAACAAAAATATAACTAGTGACTAGAGTAGTAATGAAATCATAGTAATTCATGTTCAAGTTTTGAGCTTAAGTTACCACAACACCATATTGTAGTAATGAATAGTCATATTTATGTAAATATGTTTTATTTTAGTAATATTCTTGTAAAAAACTCTCTTCAGACAGATTTTACAAACCCAATGATGAACTCTAAGAGTAGACATAAAGTCAATCACTTCATACAAAACAACCTTACTTGCTTGATTAAGCCTAAAACAAACGGACCTCAAACCCTATGATGGATAGTCTACCCGGGGGGTATCTTATCCGAGGGGTTATTGCGGGAATAACTAGAGAGAAGTCAGAGCAAAATAGGAGGAGAGAGAGTCGATTTATTAAATGAACTCTGCGTGGTTTACAAGGTGAATAAGGGCTGCTATTTATAGCAGCAATAAATGAGATGAGAGTACACGTGTCAGTAATCCAACGGCCGAAAGGTCACATCAATCGGGTGGCACCGGCAGTGGCATGTTCACCGCATTGAATGCGGTTGGCGGACGTGACGTCGCATTAAATGCGGTGGTTGCTTGTCTCCAAAGGGAATCTTCGATGATTGAGCAGTTAGCCGAAGGCTCCTTGTGTAGCCGAGGGCTCCGTGTGACTAAGGCTAGGTTCAGCCGAAGGCTTCCCTGATGTCGAGGGCTCGGTAATGCCGAAGGCTCATGTTTTCCGCCGTTTTCTCCCAGTAGCTTCTTATGCCAGAGAAGGCTATCCCGTGAGTTTTGGAGCCTTCGGCCAAGGAGGCCGAAGGCATCCCAGTGTGTATTCTGGGCTATTTTGAGGCTTGGGCCGTCGCATTTGGGCCTGAGTTGTTCTCTGGGCTCAATGGACTTGTGTAGGAGAAGTAGGAGTCTATGGGCCGGGGGTTCCTGGGCCATATACTCCATCAGGAGTCCCTCACTCCTTTTGCCGAAAGGTACTTGAGGGAAAAGGAGTAGATGTGTTGATTCTTCTGGGGGCTTCATCATTTGGTTGGGCGCCTTTGCTTGAGAACTTGCCTCCTGCTGATCGCCGAGGGCTTCCCTCAGTCCCCCACACGTCGAGGGTTTTCTGAGGGAAGCATAACACCTGTTTGACTGCCGAAGGCTTTCCTCAGTCCCTCACATGTCGAGGGTTTTTTGAGGAAAGTACAGATGTATTGCTTGTATGTGCTGTGATGAAGGCTGCTTCATTACTACAAGTGATTTGGGAAAAATTTTGGTACTTGTTTTCTGCCGAAGGGGTTTATTGAATCTTGTACCCGAGGGTTTCTACTTTGATGTTCGCCCGGGGGCTATATGCGTCAATTGTAGATTTTTGTATGAGGAGTTTTGTTCTGTGAGATTCCCGAGGGGTGTATCCCAGTCCCCCACTCCTTTAGGCCGAAGGCGAGTTCGGGCTGAAGGAGTTATGATGTGTTGATGAGCTCCCGAGGGGTGGCAACATTGACAAGCCGAAGGCTTATACTGCTGCCTGCTCGAAGGCTATCATCCAAGTATGCATTGATGAGTGGCAACATTGACAAGGCGAAGGCTTATACTGGTATCTGCTCGAAGGCTATCATCCAAGTATGCATTGATGAGTGACAACATTGACAAGCCGAAGGCTTATACTGCTGAATTCTTGAAGGGTTCTGGTGAGAGTTGTTCACCGAAGACCATAATAGGTGGCAGCCGGAGGCAGTCACTTGGGGGTGCAACATTGATAAGCCGAAGGCTTATACTACTGCTTGCTCGGGGGCACTTGATGAAAGGCAACATTGATAAGCCGAAGGCTTATGCTGCTACTCTCCCGAAGGCTGTAATAGATGATAGCCGGAGGTGACCACTTGAGGGTGCAACATTGATAAGCCGAAGTCTTATGCTGCTACATGCTCGGGGACGGAACATTGACAAGCCGAAGGCTTATGCTGCTGCATTCTCGAAGGCATTTGGTGAGAGTTGTTCCCCGAAGGCTATAGTAGGTGACAACCGGAGATGATCACTTGAGGGTGCAACATTGACAAACCAAAGGCGTATACTGTTGCATGCTCGAAGGCATAGGAACCTGAAGGAAACTGTTGCCTGTGTGCCGAAGGGTGCTGGCTGAGGCCACTTCGCAATATAGCCGTTGGAATGTTACCCGAAGGATTCATGTATGGCGGGAGGTTTCATGGCCGAGAGGTACTGCCGAGGGCTTCCAAGAGGTACTGCTGAGGGGTACCGAGAGGTGCCGCCGAGGGGTACCAAGAGGTACTGCCGAGGGGTACCAAGAGGTACTGCCGATGGGTGCCGAGAGGTACCGCCGAGGGGTACCGAGAGGTACTGCCGAGGGGTACCAAGAGGTACTGCCGAGGATGAGGGTCTTCAAAAAGATGATCACATTGAGACCAAGGGGTCTGCCGTGATGCACGAACGGCGGCATGGAGGGGCCAGTCCGAAATCCAGCAACGGTCCTCATCCTTGGAGTGGGAGGAGGAGACCGGTCTTCAAAAAGATGATCACGTTGAGACCAAGGGGTCTGCCGTGTCATCGGATGAACGATCACGTTAAGACCAAGGGGTCTGCCGTGATGCAAGAACGGCGGCATTGAGGGGCCAGTCCGAAGTCCATGCAACGGTCCTCATCCATGAAGTGAGGGGATGAGGCCGGTCTTCCGAGGGATTATCACGTTGAGACCAAGGGGTCTGCCGTGTCACTGGATGAATGATCACGTTGAGACCAAGGGGTCTGCCGTGATGCAAGGATGTCGACGCTGACAGACCGATCCTGAAATCCATGTAACGGTCCTCATCCATGAAGTGAGGGGATGAGGCCGGTCGTGAGACAGATGATCACGTTGAGACTAGGGGGTCTGTCGTGATGGCCATGAGCGTGATGGCATGAAGGCCACGCGTTGAGGGCTCATGAGTGGGAGCTTCCGTCTGATGGTTAGAACTTGAGGATGAAGGCGCTAGCATGAGGACCAGGCGCTGGTCATGGGGGCGAAGGCATGAAGGCCATGCGCTGAGGGATCATGACCGAGGGCTTCCGTTTAGAGGTTGGAACCCGAGGATGAAGACGCTGGCATGAGGGCCAGGCGCTGGTCATGAGGGCAGTGGCATGAAGGACACGCGTTGAGGGCTCATGACCAAGGGCTTCCGCATGAATGTTGGAACCCAATGATGAAGGCACTGGCATGAGGGCCAGGCGCTGGTCATGAGGGCGGTGGCATGAAGGCCACACGCTGAGGGCTCATGACTAAGGGCTTCCGCATGAATGTTGGAACCCGATGATGAAGGCGCTGGCATGAGGGCCAGGCGCTGGTCATGAGGGCGGTGGCATGAAGGCCACGCACTGAGGGCTCATGACCAAGGGCTTCCGTACGAATGTTGGAACCCTATGATGAAGGAGCTGGCATGATGGCCAGACGCTGGTCATGAGGGCGATGGCATGAAGGCCATGCGCTGAGGGCTCATGACTGAAAGCTTCCGTCTGAGGGTTGAAACCCGAGGATGAAGGCGCTGACATGAAGGCCAAGCGCTGGTCATGAGGGAGATGGCATGAAGGCCATACGCTGAGGGCTCATGACTGAGGGCTTCCGTAGGAATGTTGGAACCCGAGGATGAAGGCGCTGACAGCATGAAGGCCACGCGCTGGTCATGAGGGCGATGACATGAAGTCCATGCGCTGAGGGCTCATGACCAAAGGCTTCCATATGAAGGTTGGAACCTGATGATGAAGGCCATGCGCTGGTCATGAGGGCGATGGCATGAAGGCCATGCGCTGAGGGCTCATGACCGAGGGCTTCCGTATGAATGTTGGAACCCGAAGATGAAGGCACGGCGTTGAAGGTCCATGCAGGCTGGTCATGAGGGCATTGGCATGAAGGCCACACGCTGAAGGCTCATGACTGAAAGCTTCCGTGCGACATGAGGGTTCAAGACTCTTGTGCCCTCCTTGAGGCTGAAGGCTCCTGGGAGAGGTAATGCCGAGGGCTTGTAGTTGTGGACTTCAAATTTTGGTGAAGTCTGCTGGTGAGCCTTCTTCCTTGCAGTGGAACCTTCATGTAGTAGAGCCTTCGGACATGTAGTCAAATGACTTTGTATTTAGAGATTCCCTTGCATGTTTAGAAATAGCCTTCGGGAATGTATCTCTGGATTGTTGTTGAGCCTCCGGGGAGAAAAGTATCCGGGGAGTTCCTTCCCCCCTACACATCTTTTTCTTTCTTTTTTTTTTCTTTTTTTTTTGTTTTTTTTTTTTTTTGTTTTTTTTTTGTTTTTGCATGTTGTAGGAGGGGCATCAAGAAACTTGGTTTCAAGGAAAGGCTTGGCCTATATGGGAGGCAACAGAGCAAACCGCTGGCTCCCCCTTCGGGAATGACCTTCCGATATCCCGAAGGGTTTGAGGGTCGTTTCCTCGGCCCGAGACATCGTCTGTTGCCTGCTTCCCCTTGGGGGATAGCGCGGAAAGCGCCTCGGTTTTGAAAGTCGTCCCCTCAGCCCGAGACATGGTCTGTTGCCTGCTTCCCCTTGGGGGATAGCGCGGGGAGCGTTTCGTTTGTGAAAGTCGAATCCTGGGCCCGGGACATGGTCCGTTGCCTGCCTCCCCTTGGGGGATGGCGCGGAAAGCGTTTCTGGGAAGGGTTTTATTTGTGTGTAGAACACAAATAGCCGGGGGCACTTGGTACGAGCCGGAGCCGAAGGGTATTGTACCCCCCGGTTTTTTTTTTTTGTTTTTTTATGTATGTATGTATGAGTATGCATGAAATATGCATGGGGGCGTCCTCGAGGGGAACGACTTATTGAAAAACACTTGGTGTTTTTCAAGAATGGTGGGCGTATTGGCGCACCTTGTACTTGATACATTGAGTCATCCTCGCGGAGAGGAGGGGCCTTGGGCCGTAAATCACCCATGTTGGTGAATGATGAGGGCTTGGCCGCTCATACGTTCTCTTGGAAAAAGATGGGGCCTTTGGCCTGTGAGTCAACATTTTGGTAAGGGGATGAGGGCTTGGCCCTTAATCCATCCTCATAAGAAGAATGGGACCTTGGGCCGTTTGATCGGTGAGTGATGAGGGCTTGGCCGCTCATATGCTCTTTGGAGAAAGAGGGGGCCTTGGGCCGGTGAGCAAATATATTAGTGGGGGTTGTCCTTCCGAACCCCGAGGGGTTTGAGAGTCGTTTCCTCGGCCCGGGACATAGTCCGTTGCCTGCCACTCCCTTGGGGAATGGCGGGAAAGCGTTTCAAGGAAGGGTTTTATTTTGTGAAACACAAATGGCCGAGGGCACTTGGAATCTGCCGGAGCCGAGGGGTATTGTCCCCTCAGTTTTTTATGTGTATGTACAATCATGCATGAGGGCATCCTCAAGGGAACAGCTTGCATGAGGCTCTCAGGTCCTCATGGCTACAACACTTGGTGTAGCCGGCGATATACTCGCCCCTCGGCCTCGGCGCCTGACGCGGAGGGCTAGTTTGGGATGGTGGCAAGGGAGAAAGAATTGTTTTTATTAAGAGGCGATATATTCGCCCCTCGGCCTTGCGCCGGGAGAAGCTTGATTAATTCTAGAGCCTTGGGCTTAGGGTAAAGAGGCTATTTTGAAAAATTTTCTTAAGGTGTTATATATACATATATATATATAAATATATATATATATATTAATAAATCACGAGTGGCGATAGTAATAGAGTATAACCGCTGCTTGGGGCCTGTAGATAGGAGGAATTCATCTGGCCGAAGGGTCCCTCCTTCCTTGAACTTGACCTTAGCTAAGAGTTTAGGGTTGCAATGTGCTCATGGGATGGTGATGGGGGCCTTATGCCGATGGCCGAGGGGTACCGCCGAAGGGAGGGACTCACTTGACGTGTTCTTCCCATTTTGGTAGGTGTTTTTTGTTTGGTGAAGGGGAGGGTTTCTTACTTGATTGTTCAGACCTCTCAACGAGAGCACCAAATGACGGATAGTCTACCCGGGGGGTATCTTATCCGAGGGGTTATTGCGGGAATAACTAGAGAGAAGTCAGAGCAAAATAGGAGGAGAGAGAGTCGATTTATTAAATGAACTCTGCGTGGTTTACAAGGTGAATAAGGGCTGCTATTTATAGCAGCAATAAATGCGATGAGAGTACACGTGTCAGTAATCCAACGGCCGAAAGGTCACATCAATCGGGTGGCACCGGCAGTGGCATGTTCACCGCATTGAATGCGGTTGGCGGACGTGACGTCGCATTAAATGCGGTGATTGCTTGTCTCCAAAGGGAATCTTCGATGATTGAGCAGTTAGCCGAAGGCTCCTTGTGTAGCTGAGGGCTCCGTGTGACTAAGGCTAGGTTCAGCCGAAGGCTTCCCTGATGCCGAGGGCTCGGTAATGCCGAAGGCTCATGTTTTCCGCCGTTTTCTCCCAGTAGCTTCTTATGCCAAAGAAGGCTATCCTGTGAGTTTTGGAGCCTTCGGCCAAGGAGACCGAAGGTATCCCAGTGTGTATTATGGCATGGGCTATTTTGAGGCTTGGGCCGTCGCATTTGGGCCTGAGTTGTTCTCTGGGCTCAATGGACTTGTGTAGGAGAAGTAGGAGTCTATGGGCCGGGGGTTCTTGGGCCATATACTCCATCACCCTACCTATGAAAAGAACTCCAAAAATTCAAACATTTAAATCAGATTTATTCGGACTAAACAAGAAACAAGTACTACTAAAGAGAAAATAGTATTGAAATAAAATCTTTCCACAAAACTCTTCCTGGTATGGAGGTAGTTTTGGAGGAGGACGAGCTCTTGCAATATGAGTGAATACCAACGGCGGCGGAAAATCTCAACCCTTACAAAGAGGGGAACTGAGATGGCCGCTAGGGTGCGAAGATTGTGAAGAGTTTGGATTTATTGAATATTTAGCTATTCATTAACTAATATAGCAATTAAGACACAAATTATATGATACAACCGGCCGCTGCATCTTGCATAGTACAATCAGATATTTTTTGTAATATGTAGGAACTTTAACTCTATGAATAAAACTCTCATCTTCTAATAGATGAATTGTACGTTGATATTCCCTAGCCGATCATCATCTTCGTCAAGAATAAATTTGCGGCCATCCTCTATTGCCCTTGTCGTCACACTCGGTCGACCGGAAATACACGGCACTCAAGTCGCTCCACGCCGCCACCCTCAACAAATCGGTAGATCTAGCCTCTGGAACTTTGGTGACCCTCGTCGCAGGTATAACCGGTGTTAGAAATCCGCCTTCACTTGTTAGCCGTCCAACGCCCCCATCGCTTGTCGATTGTCCAGCACCGCCATCGTTTGCCTGTCTTCCAGTGCCGCCATTGTTTTTTGATCTTCCAGCGCCGCCATTGTTTTTCGATCTTCCAGCGCCGCCATTGTTTTTCGATCTTCCAGCCCAAAGCCTGTCTTCCAGTGCCGCCATGAGAGCAGAGATCAGGATACATTTTCATCTAATTCATCGTCCATTCTAAGAGAGATAGATAGACACCTTAAATTAAAATATTTACATGATCTTTTATATTTTAGTTTAATTAGCAAGAATGTCAAGCACGATGTCTACATCTAGCTAGACGCTTGAATGCCTCCCTTGACATTGTGGAGAAATGGTTATACAAAATTAATAAGACCATTCAAATAAGGAGAGAGATATTATACTACATACTCGTATTAATTAATTTTTAAAGGATGCAGAGAGCAAAAAATGGTAATATGAAGCCTGTTTTTTGGACATTCTTCTAAACCTATTATAGTACCTGCTCTAGTTAATGCCAACATCCTTGATTGGGATGAGACTCGAACCTGCGACCTCCTCTTTGGAAGATCAGCAGTGATGCCATCAGACCACAAGGTACTTGGCAATATGAAGCCTCCTATTAACTTTAATTTAAAGGAAAATTCTCAAAATATATAAGAGTAAAAACGTCCAAAATATATAGGGTTGGCATATTTGTTTTATTCACTATACACAAGTAATTACTATTAAAATATGAGGATAATTACGTTTATTTAGAAAATAAAAAATGAGTGTCCTATTTTACAATTTATTTAACTTTATTTATTACTTTCTTAAAAAAACTTTGTTTATTACTTTAAAAAACAAGAGCCTAAAATGGCGGAGTCCGCTAGCTTTTGAATTTTACTTTTGATGAAAGAGATCCTAAAATTGTGCAAAAATTGGAGAAAATTTAATAGGAAGACTGTACCATAAAGTAGATTAGTCTTGGCGAGGTGTGTATATATAAAAGAAATCACATGCTTTGAGAATTCTCACAGCATAACAAAGAAGTCCATCTCATCATTTTGTTGCACAAGATATTTAGCATATACCCGCAATGGCGAAGATCTTTTCTTCTGTTGCGAACACAGTTGCCGTCTTTGCTTTGTTGATTTCAGGTTACATATATATAGTCCTTATATAGAATATTCTGTCCGGACGTGTCATTTGAGGTTGCTCCCGGTGGAATTTTTTGATGAAATGTTTTGAGCATCTTATTCATTAAGTCTAGTTTACACATACCAAATTTCAGATAAAAATTCAATCGTGAAGACATTCAAATGAATTCTTGAAGATAACTGTGCCGTTAAAAGTGCAGTTATTTTCAAGAATTCATTTGAATGTCTTCCCAATTGAATTTTTAGCTGAAATTTGGTATGAGTAAACTAGACTTAATGAATAAGATCCTCAAAAAAAATTATCAAAAAATCCCACCGGGAGCCACCTCAAATGACACGTCCGAACAGAATCTTCTATATAAGGACTTATTTGACGCTTTTTTTGCAACTTTGATGACCAAACTGACCCTTTACTCTATATATAAATCATACTGCTAGCTTAGTACTACGTATGATTCATTTATACACTAAATACAGACACGTAGGAATACTTGCATTTTCGAAGTACGTGCTTTGAACGTTATATATACCAAGTATATATATACTCCCTCCGTCCCATTGAACTTTGCCAAATTTCCCTTTTAGGTTGTTCAAAAAAACTTTGTCACTTTCCTATTAAAGCAACTAATTTGTGGTTCTGCACATTTCCCTCTCCTCTGTACAAATCTCAACTACACAGTTTTTAGTATTCTTATTTCTCACATACTTTGCACTTGGCAAAGTCTACCGGGACGGAGGTAGTATATAAATGTTTTTGTTCAAATAAGATCATGATCTTATGAGAGAAATGCGAATGAATTTGGACCGTTAGATATGCTTTATGTGAAATTCAATGTGCATTAGATGAAACTGTAATGTGCATTAGATCCTCAGATGAAATTCAAATGTGACATTATTTGAAATTGAAATGTGTAGAATAAAAGGTACAATGTAATGTTATTTTTGTACCTTTTATTCTGCACATTTCAGTTTAAAAACAATGTATTTCTTATATAAATTTTGGCGCAGTGTTTTTCAATAATTTATTTAATTGACTTCTCGATTGAATTATAATATGGAATTTTTGTGGATATAATAATTTACACTTCATCAAGAACACACTCACAAAAGTTTCATTGAAAAATTTCATCAGGAAAAACCTGAAATGGACAAGTTCAGACGGAAGCTCCCATCAGAATTACCTGACGGGATCATTACTCTATATATGTACACACACTAATTAGGGTATACTACGTATATTTTAATCAAGAGAGAACTGGTAGCAGTATGATTAAAAATAAAGAGGAAGTGACTTCTAATTAAGATATGACCGAGTAATATATGCTCTCTCGGTAACATTCATATCTTCTCACTTTTCTTTTTTAACCGTAACATTAATATCTTCCCATTTCTCATTCTTCTCATCATACCCTCAATAATTTTAAAAACAATACACTATTACAACTATTTTTTTTGGAATTATCGTTCATTCCTGCACACTATTTTATTATTTTCCCATCATACTACCCTCAATAATTTATATCTTCTTTCATTTCTTAATTTCACCTATTTTATTAATTTCACCTTCTTAATTCCATCATACCCTCACTCTTCTTAATAATGAGAAGATATATCAGTTATGGAGGTAGTAATTACTAGGTAGTTTTTTATTCCTGAATAAGGATGTGTGAATGTATGATATGATTGCTAATTATTTTGATACTGTTACATCGATCTGCCTTTAATATATAATTTAATTAAGTTTGCCCGTCATATATTAGGAATTTGTGAACATGTTATTTAATTTAGATTAGCTTCCGTTTGAATTAATATAATTACTTGAAAAACTGAGTTCCGCATGTACGTGTGTGCAGTATGGGCGCTCATCATCACGATCCCGTCAAGTGACGCGCAGTGCACAGTTTATTTCGAGAGAAACAATAAGACTGCAGATTGCGATTTTACAGGGCCAAACACTGCATGCAAAGATATATGCAACAACAAGAATATGGATGCATCTTGCACTCAGACCATTGGAATGCCGCCTTGTGGTTGCCTGTGCAGATCATAATCAAATTATATACGGAGTATATAACAACAACAACAACAATAATAATAATAATAATAATAATAACTATGAATACTGGCAGTGGCGGAGTCAGGAGTTCGTGTCAGTGGTGTCAATTAAGCAAAACGACATTATATAATAATGTGTACATATATAAAGCAAAAAAGCAAATATTGTCATTAGTAAAATTAAAGTACTAATTCACAATTGTCCCCGACGCGTTTTCATATTTTAAAAACGTTGTACAATTTTTTCTTTGTCAACACTTTTGAATATTTCTGTTTCAATAAAAGTAACTAAGGCATCATTCATCATAGCATCCCTCATTCGATTGCGCAACCTGTTCTTCACGAACTTCATGGCTGAGAAGGCTCTTTTCACATTTGTGGTGACCACCGGTAAAAGCAAAACTAATTTCACAAGTAAAAAAACTAATGGATACACAATATGTTTCTTTGTCTGCACCAATTTTTGAGCAAGAGAACCAACTTCTGTAATATCTATAAATGCAGAGTTGGAGCGCACATCAAGAATAAAAGTTTCAAGTTGACTGTCAAGAGCAAGAACACCTACGGGTGGAGCGACCTGCGAACGCCGACCGAGGGTTTCCAATTTCAGCGATTTGGGAATTGAGACTACGACTTACGGCGTTCAATCGTTTTTTTTCTTTTTGCATCGGGAGTTGGCGTTCAATCAGCCATTTGGGCATAGCCTTTTCAATTCTCCTTGACTCCTTTGCTAACTTTTCAATTTGGTGTTCCAACTTTTAAAATTTTTAAATTGACCCCCATTTTTTTAAATGTTGGATGGTGTCAATTTATAATTTATGAAAGATTATCTATACCTATATACAGAATTTTTATTTTTCAGTGGTCTCAATTATAAATTTTAATTTTTTTTTATATACCTACATATGGAAAAAAATATTCCAGTGGTGTCAATTGACACCACTGGCCAAAGGGTGGCTCCGCCACTGAATACTGGTTGGTACCCCTATATTGTGTCATCCTCTTGTATGCATTAATACTTGTACTCTTTTATCATCAAATTAATGTGTCTTAATTTTATATGGTCAAAAGTGTCCTTAACTTCCGTGATCTACAATAACGGCCGTTCAAATGTACGTTCAGCTCTTTTATCTTTTTGTGTTTACCTCATTTTTAATTAATTTATGACAAGAACTTAGCCTTTTGGAGAAACTCGATCAATTTACTCCATAGAACTTCTAAATTACTTCAATTACGTAATTCATATTTGAAAGAGTACTGAAGGCTTCCAGATGTTAGTTTTTATTATTATTGATATTAAAATTTTACTTCCTCCGTCTTGGATAGAACTTGACGTTTGTTTTTTGCACGGTATTTTAGGAACTCAATTAATAGAAGAATACATGTTTTGCATGCTCTTTGACTTTTGGGTAGAATTATTGTTATCCACTCAAATGTAAAAAGTGGGTGCGTGGTGAAGGGTATTTAGGACATTTAATGTAAAAGGAGTTGCTTAAAAAACGTAAAGGAGTAAATGAGACGTCCTAAAAAGGAAAGTGTAAAGGTTTAAATGGGACGGAAGGAGTACTATGCTTGTCGAGACAAACTTTTTATTGCATACTTTGAATTAACAATTATTTAAGTAACTTTTCTATATAATGTACTTGGATTCACTTAGATTAAGAAGATCTTTACAGTTATGTCCAATTGAATTCACCAATTCCTTGTTATTTTTTTTTTATCCAAATGAAACCTTTGGTGACAAGGTCGGTCATGCCCGTAGGCCGTATCATTACAAAAAACGACACATTTGTCAGGGGTTGACACAAATTGACCCAATTTGACAGAAATTTAAGCATATTTTTCGTTGGTGCTTCGACACAAATTTTGTCACGGATTTTATGTTAGTGACAGTTACATCAGTTGTCAATATAGCGATCACATATGTCAAGCCACTGTTTAACATGTCAATATGACTGCCGAAAACTTTCTGATTACTTCTTCTAGTGAATCTAAAAATATAGAAAAACCAAACAAATACCATCAAAATTTTCGGACCGCGCTTTATGGCAGCGACTTTCAATGGAAGTTTCCGGCGGCGAAGTCTAGGTAGGTGTGGGTTGGATCTGGGGTAGAGATTGAATATGAATTACAATCAGAAAAAAAAATTAAACAAAGGGTTAGTCATTTAAAAAAAACTAATCACTTTTTTTTTGTGTTTCAAAGAGCTACCACTAATATTTGTGTCATTTTACTCATGTTTACAACTTTTTCATATCGTAGTATATTAGAGCAAGAATACAACCAAATCATATAATCACATAATTTTAAATATAGACACGTTTCCACACAATAATTGGCAAACACTGAATATAATTGATTTGGCAATTTTTAAAAAGTATAGGATATTTCATGAATTATTTAGAAAAAAGAACATTACTTTATATTGGACAAACATTCTCGCGCCTTGCGCGAATAAATGCTAGTAATAATAATATACGGAGTTCTTATATCACGTCACTACGTATTAAAAGCTCAGCTCATTATTCAATAATTATATTACTCCCATCCCATCCCATCCGTATAATAATACTGCCTCTGTCCATTTTACAAGATGTCTTTACTATTCATTTGGTCAACACAAATCACTCTTAATCTCTTACTTTATATATCAAAATTTTATGAAATTTGAATTATTTTTTGCAGGTTTTGTAGCGGTTTTAATGTAGTTTCTGAATATCTAATTCTTTTTTTTCTAAAATTAATTTGAGTGCACACAGGGATCCGTTTACTTTATCGTCGGTCAAACATCGTAAACCGAAAAGTATCTTATAATTCGGGACGGAGGGAGTATAATATAATATAATATATATACTGTATTTTGATGTATGTATTCCATTCGAATAAGCTAAGCTACCTATAATATATACGAAGTATAAGCTACAGCTCTCTCCCGCTCTCATCTCATGGCCGGGGTGCAGTGGCTGACCCAAAGATTTGTCAGAGCAGGGGCACACTAGACACTAAACTTACTCTATAATAAAAATTTCAAATGTAATAAAGATGGTAAAAAGTAAGACAATAGCATAAATTATACGAAGTAGTTAATTACATATGGAGTATTAAATAGTTCATTTCTGTAACTTTGGTAAATCAAACCTACGAGTTTTCATATTCTCAAAATGTTTTATATTAGTTTCATTATCAATACTCCTAAAAACATCTCTCTCGATGTAGCACACCAAGCAATCTGTAAGATAATCATCTTTCATCTTATTATGAAGATCTGTCTTGATAATATTCATTGCAGAGAAGGCTCTTTCAACGATGGTTGTTACAACTGGTAATACTAAAGCCAACTCAATCAGCCGATATACCAAATGAAAAGAATTGTGAACTTTAAGCTCAATCATCTTTTTGCAAACTTCACCAATAGTCTGTACGGCAGAAAATAATTCATTTGTTCTCATTTCATATATCCACACACCTGGAGTTGCTCTTTCAGCTCCATTCGATCAATAGATGAAAAATCGCATGAATATAATTCCGCAAGGTTATAAAAATGACAATGTTATAAAAATGACATTGTTAACGAATAACAATTATCACACCCGTTCGTTTAACGAATAACAATTATGAAGAATGGTCTAACGCCGTAAGGTTAGCACTCCGGGCAAGACGAAAGTATGTTCTCGTTGACGGAACACTCACGAAACCGACACCTCCCTATACTGAGGAGGACTGGCTCACGAATCACTCCATGGTTGTCTCTTGGCTTTTGAATATTATCACATTGCTATAATAATGTCATGATAATGTCAATGTTATAAAAATGACAATGTTATAAAAATGACATTGTTAAAAACAATGTCAATGTCATAAAATTGTAAGTATTGTCGAAAAAACATAACAATGTCAAATAATGACGATTTCAATGCTATAAATTAATGTCATTGTAATAATCACAATGTCATGTCAATGATATAATTTTGACATTACAAAAATGACAATGGCAATATTAATGTCAATGACTTTCAAAGCAATGTCATTGCTATAATTTAGAAAAATGACATAACGTCAAAATAAATGTCACAATATCAAATATTATAAAAAATAAGGGAAAACTGTCAAATAGGTCCTCGAACTTTCATAAAAAAAGTCAATTAAGTCCTTCTATAGAAGACTTTGTCCGGTCGTCGCGATTTGGGGCGGTTCCCTAAAAATAACAATGTTTTAAATGACGACATTGTAATAATGACAATGTGAATGTTGATGTCGATATATATATCTACCATGACAATGTCATTGGTAGAATGTAGAAAAATTTTACAATGTAAAAAAAATCACAATATCAAATGATAACATTGAAAATAGTGTGAAAAATGTTGACAAAATGTCACCCTATCGAAAAACGTCAAAATATCAAACAATGTCAAAGGAAACGTCATAAAAATGTTGTAAATAATGACATTATAATAATAATAATGTTAATGCCGGTGTTATTGACCGTCTTGACAATGTTATTTCCAAAATGTAGAAAAAATGGTACAAGGTTGAAAAATATTTGTTCTCACTTTTTTCAGAAATATTGATTCCACCTATCACATTGTCCCAATAAAGGCAATGGCACAATACTAAAAACAATGTCACAATTTTAAAATGAATCCACCTGATACTAAGAATTTAAATTTTAATAAACTACTCTGTATGCTTTTAATAAGGAAATTAAGTATGTGTATATTCTAATTTATACGGAATATTGTGAAAGAAAACGAAAAAAACCAAAAAAAATCAAAAGACACCTAAAAAATACAATCTGGATAGAAAAGGGATAACCAAGCAAGAAGGTGGATAGAAAATACGATCGGGATATAACAAGAATAAAGTTGAAACCAAAGTCACCTAAAAAATTGACAAGGTATGTGAGCAGCCAAGGCCGGTCCCGAGGGGTGCAACTGGGGCGACCGCCCTAGGCCCGAAAAAATAGAAGAAAAAATAGGCCCAAAATTTTTTCTTTGTATATAGTGTGGATATGCTTCTTTTTTATTTATAAGTTCAATTAATTAGGCTTGATGTTTAATTTGGTTGACCATTTAAAATTTTAAAACATAAATAAAAAGTGTTAAACAAAGCCAATATTAAAAAAGAATATATACATTAATTTTAAGTAGGACCGATTGTAGTTTCTTATAACAATACAATTGTTGCTGCATCAATAAAAGACATGTCTCTTAAGTCTTTACACATGTTTAGCCTTCAAGGCTTTTTATTCATTTTAATTATAACATAACAAATTTATATAATCATTTTAGAGCTGTGATTCTCAAATCTTATCCTAATTATTTATTTGTTTCCAAATTTTAATAAACTATATCTGAGTTCTTAATAGTAGTTTTAGAGGACGTCAAATTTGCAGCCTTCTTCCACGAGTCAAACATTTTGTCTCTTTGAAAATCTACATTCTTTCGAGATTTCAAACTTGACTCTCATCAGAGGTCAATAAATCATTCTCAACTTATGAATTCAATATGAAGTAATATTTGTTTGCATTTATCCTTTAAATTGTAATTGAAAAAATGTTTAGTGTTGTTATATGTGGCAATTTTATTGTTAGTCATATTTATTAGTGGAAAGAAGGTTGCCTGTGAAGCGATTATTGATGATTTGCTTCACATTGTTCTACGAGAAATGTTTTTAAGTAATGTTTTTTCTTTTGGTTCAGTATTCGTGTTGTTATTTTTGCCCAAATATGAAACTTAAATAACAATAAAGTGATTATCGCCATTATTTATGAACTTCATTGAATACTTTATTATAATTCATATTTCAAATAAGCACATGGTTTGCTGTTTGTCTTGGATATAAGCTCAAAATCGCGTATCGCCCATAGGCCCAGAATTGGACAGGACCGCTAGACCGGCCGTGTGAGCAGCGGACAAACAACAAAAAACAACTACGAATAAGGAGAAGAAGGGCCTCCAGCTGCCACTGCCATATCCCCATCCCATTGCCGCCGAGTAGCCTATAGCCGTACGACCAAGTCCTTCCGCCGCCGCAGTCGTGGGGCCATGCCGTACAGCCGCTACATCGCCGCCTGCACCTCCTCCTTGCCGTCCATCGTCTATTTAACCGTGGACTGACTTCCTCGTTTCAGATTTGATATCAAGACCAGATCGACCGCAAGAGATTTGAAAAAGGATTGGCAGCGGACGTCTCCTAAACGATTGGGGAAGATTATCTTCCTCGTTTCCTTGTTTGTAGCTTACCGATCCAATTTGATCGGCTCTGGCTGTGTATTTATTCTGGCCGAATTGGCCTTTGGCAAGACAGAAGTTTTTCTCTTCTTCATATTACTCTTCTAAACTATACATAATTCAATACATTCCCAATGAAAATGAATAAGTACAATTGAATTTGCTTGAGACACAATATCGAGGAAATTAAAACTTACACGCCCTACTAATAAGTGACGGTTAGTATTCTAATGGAAGATCTTTTTGTTGTTTATCCTACTAGATTTTCACCCGTGCGATGCACGGGACATAAATAAATAATAACTATCCATAGTATATGATATTATTTGTTAACACTTTTAGCTATGTTTACAAAACTGACCCGATCGGGCTAGGTCAACCCGGTCCAAAACCTTGTTTGGTTAGTTAAAACTCGGGAAAACCTGATTGACCCGGAAAATTTTGGTTCGGAGCAGGACCGAAAAACCCCGAGAAACCCGGAAAATCCCGGTTTTTATTGTTTTTCCAAAAATAACATCTTTTTAATTTTAAAAAACTTTTGAACCCATAAATGCAATTTTACTACCTTAAAAAAAAATATGTAATATATCTATTTTAATATGAAAGTCGTGCCAAATTATATTACTCCCTCCGTCCCTTTATATTTAGCCAATCGCTATTTTCCAAGTCAATGATGCTCAACGTTGACCGCTTATATATTTATACACGGTAATATTGATAATATGAAAATGTTCTTTGTTGAACGCACTATCATAAAAGTATAAATTTATTAAATTTCACACACACACACATATATATATATATTAGTTAAAATAATGGATCAAAATTTATCATCTTTGACTGGAAATGTCAAATTTGGCTAAATAAAAAGGGACGGAGGTAGTATAAATTAATTTACAATACAAATAACAAATATTACTATATACGGAGTATTTTAATATTATGAAAACTATATTTTAGAATATTATGATATTGTTTTAAATTCTTAATAAGAATGAACAAAGCCACACAAATATTGCGAAGTATGAGATTGTCTCCATCTCAAAAAGATTCGCCTAATTGAGTTTTCTCGATCAATGACAATCAACTTTGACCAATTATATTTCTTAATACGAAATTATTTTGAATACGAAAAGTATGTCAAAGTATTCCTTATTCAAAATAATTTCATAAAATTTTAAAATTTATAAATTATATATAAAATAATAATTAAAATCATTGTTCAATGTTTGCAATCATCGACCAACAAAAGTCAATAGGATGAACTTTTTCAAGACAGAGATAATATGAGAAAAATTTAGTGGGACGAATGAAAAGAAAAATGAGACAATTATAATGATACAGAAGGATTAATAAATTACTACCTCCGTCCCTTAAAACTTTGCCAAAGTTGATTGACACGGAGAATAATAAAGTAAAAACTGTGTGGTTGAGGTTTGTGCAGAGGAGAGAGAAATAACAGAAACCAAAAAATCATTGATTAAAAAGGAAAGTGACAAATTTTTTGGGACATCCCAAAAAGGAAAGATGACAAAGTTTTAAGGGACAGAGAGAGTATTATTTTGGACAGTTTAGACAATTTCCTTATCAGTCCATATGACCCCAGCTCAACTAAGCCCACTATCACTCACCATTTAAACTGGCCCATTGCAAAACCTAACGTATACACTATATAACATAGCATTTCCCTGCAGCCATTTTATTTCATCCGTACAACTCATCTAAAGAAATCATCCGATGAGTTCTTTAGCGCAGGTCTAAGCCTTTTTTTTACTTTTATCATCTTGACTATTGTCCTCTTATCCGACCATTTCGGTGGTATGGCGAAAGGTTCCTGTTCTCCGGTGAAAGAACTGCGGTGGACCATCCAACCATCCGATTGTTGACGGTGGCTGAGAGCAGATCGATGGATCTCAAGCCATGACCTACTAAAATCTCGGAATTTGGGTATATCCCTTACATCTCCTTCCTTTAATTTGATTTTTTTGCATCTATATCACTTATTATGTTTGTATCAGTTTTGATATTGTGTGCATGACTCAAGATTGTGATATGTGTGGGTCTGTATAAATTCAGATTTCCTTAAATTCATTATAATATTTAGTTCTTATATTTTACTAAATCTATTATAAATTTTTATGATAGACATAGGAGTATCAACGTTTTTTTGGTACATGTCATCTGAAATTCTGAATAATATCTACGCTAATTAGATCCAACGGTTTGGTACATAAATCTGTAAAAGTATTAAATGTATATATGTCGTATTTGATGGACATTGATAAATATATACTCCGTACTTGATTTGTAAGTTATTAACATAAATAATATGCTTGGCATAATGACATTATCATATCATTATCTTAAGAAAATGATATAGGCAGTACTAAATTAAAATGTCAAATATAAGTCTACTTATATACAATTTGTACGATATATGTATCTGGATTGCGATCTATATATGGGATAGTCTATCATCCATATTTTAGTTCCAATTCATCTTTTTTTTTTATTAAAGATGATGTTTATTAAATAGTTGAACATGAATTTTGGATTTAACATTATGAAAATGATTTATACCCATTGTTATTTCAAATGCAAACGATTGTGAAATTCTGGATTTAACATAGAGTATGTATTTTGTGATAAATAATATCTCCGTTTAAATATGTGTATATCTTATTTTATGATATTTAATGATACATGCTTCCAAATGTTATCGATTCTGTGATATGTTGAACATGAACATGAACTCATCTTAATGAGTAGAATTCATACAGTAATTGTAATGTCTCTATTAATGTCTTAGACTGGATTCGTGTATTGATCTTGTAAATTATGCATATTTACAGATACAAAAGTATACCTTCTTCATCATCCCACTCCTTGCAAGTATGTTTCTGCCTCATATGTACCTTATTCTTTTACATACCATCTCTGTGGGAAGAGTTATATTGGGTAATAAGTTTCAATGATTTGACATTTTCCATACCCTACAAATTTTTTAAATATGGCCCAACACTATACATAAGTTATAATAGAAGTTATACGTAGTATTATCTATGAAGAATATTATATTAAATTATATTATGTTATATATTCTGTAATCTAACAGGGCTTGCTCTTGGTTGGGAGTTCTCATTAAACATTAAGCATAATTTTTTTTATTCTTGATTTATCCACCTAGTTCTCTTCTCAAAATTGTTCTTGTTGAATGACCACACTTCATTGACCCATCATCATATGTAAACTGTGAAACAAAAACAGGTTAAATGTATAAATTAATAGTTCAATTTAAAAACATTTTTGTATATGTTATTTGACATAAATTACCATGTCGTTACATTTGTATTCATATTTACCTATATCATTTTAAGACATATCTCTAATGCATCCAATTGTGCACATATCTTCTATCTGTAGACACAGGACAATCAACCCTGGTATCTGGTTAATATTTAGATTCACTTGATACTGACGGGAAGATCAATGAAATGTGTACAAAAGCATTACCTCCTCAGCAAGCAAGATCATCTGTTGTGTTTCCCCACCCTTGGAATGGGGTGGAACCTCATAAGCTCGAACTCCACTTCATGTGATTGTGATTGCATTGCTCGTATTTATAGTTCCATCATACATGGTCTGATATGGTATCATTGGGGTTTTAACCGATGGTTCATTCCAACTCAATCTTTAGAATGAGATTTTTAGTATAGATCGTTTATTGTTGTGTAGTACAAATGTACTTTGCATTTAATGTTTATTTCTACCCTTACTCCACTTAAGAAACCTATGTATTCGAAATGCACTAATAAGGACTATGATGCAGTAGTACAATGCATTTAATGTATTTACACAGTAAAAAGATTTTTATTGAGCCACTAAAAGATTGTACGCATGTTGGCTTTGTTGTACTATAAATCTTTTTTAAATAACCTACGGGACAGTGGCTGACAGCTTTTTGCTTTATCCAATAATGTCATACCCATTCTTATGACCCCTTGAGCCAACTTGTCACTTCTTTGCAAAAGTAGTTGAGCCAACTTTTCAGACCCGTTTGACCCATACTTTTGACCCATATTTGACCCATATTTTGACCCGGTTTTTGGGCGGGAACATTGTTCATATTTCATTTTGCTTTTGTATAATAGAAGATAAAAGGGGATTATGGTTGTAACGCGTTTCATCACTAATGATCGACCTCTTAATACTAGAAATAAAGCATCCATGATGTTTTTCTGGAATGTGCTTTTTCTTCTTTAATTTTCTTCAAGTGACATTGGAAATTCGATCATTTCACGCTTCTTTTGTATCAATTATGAGTTATCAAAGGGGAAAATGTGGAGTACAATTTTTGGAACAATTGTACTTAAATTTAGGGGACGTAAATCTATATGCCCAACTTTATATATAATATATGATGTTTCCATCTATTCTATTACTCCCCTAAGTGTAATTTGTTTCTTATCTACTTCATGTTTAATATTGGAAAAAAATTCTTTTTTTAATAAAAAAAAAATAGAAAACATGTACACCTGATAGGCATGGAAAAGCGAATGAATGTTCAATTCTCTTAATTACAAGCTACCTTTAATAACATATCATCAATTTTTAGAGAGCTTGCTTTTAAAGGTGCACTCGAAATTTTATTAAATAGTTAGCTGAAAATATTGAAGATTCAGGACAATACATAGAATGCTACTGGCTAGATTTAATTCAAAGAATCTAAGACAACAATGTATTTGTAAGCATAAATCTCACATTAACGTGAAAAACTGTATCCAATTTTCTTCAAAAATAGAATGAATATATTGTTTTAAAAGATATGTTGTATCTAAAAGATTGAATATACATAATGCAATTAATCAGTACAGTTAGTACCTTTCATTTTATGTAAGCAGATAGTAGTTAGCGTGTGTCACTGTAAACCCTCCATCTAGAACCTCTATTTTTCTAAAAAAGATTGTTCATGTATGCTGATAAGTTAAAATTTAAATAGTAAAGATATTCTATAGATTACCTATGTTGATTATTTTGAATGCATGACTCGATCTCTAATTTTGCTCAAGCCGCTGTACATATCAATTGTGTTCAAGTTGCCGTCTAAATGTGAATCAGATAGAATATTGGCATCAAGTAGGTGCATTAATTGAGGAAAAATACGTTCTTTAATTTGAGGCATATATCTAGATAACATAATCTTTAAAATAAACATCAACAATCGACATGAATCCGTAAAGGAATAAGGGATTAGGTTCTTATGGTTGCAATATTGACATCGAAATTGTGTTTTTTTTTCAGGTCAGCGAAAGAAGTGATGACTGGAATTGTGTGTATTTGCGGTGAAAATTGAAAAGCTGGAAAAGAGATAAGAAGAAGAAGTCAGAAAATAAAGTCTAGGGATTAGGCAAGTGAAATGTGGAGGGGCTTGGCCGCTTGGGGTATAGTTCCAGAAGGTGCAGGGTCAAAGGTGTATAAGCTATAAATCTATGAAGTTTTAAGGAATTTCACTATTAGATTATATATGTACATTTTTTGGATTTAATTCTCATTTTATTTTAAAAAATGGATGAGGAAGGCAATCAAAATTGTTTTAGTAATTACTTTTTTCAGAAGAAGTTTTAGTAATAATTATAAATTGTATCTCGCATGTACAACCAAAATAATTTCAGTAAATTATGACTTAATGCACAATGATATTTCCTTTGTTCTTCAATAACAGTCTCCTTATATTTTGTGAGGTTTTTTAGAAGGAATTATTAGGGACCGCATATTTTGTTCTTCAATAAAAGAAAAATGGGAAAGAGGATATACTACGAAGAATAAAGTAATCATAAAATAAGAAGGAGAAGATAATATGTAAACAGAAAAAGGGGCAAGAGCAATAAAAGAGGGTATGAAAGTATCTAGATTGAAAAAAATCTAAAATGAAAAGAGAGACAAATAATTAAGAACGTTCCAAAAGGAAATAAGAATAGTTAATAGGCAGAAGAAGTATTCGTTAATTTTGCTACATTAAATAGTAAAAATTGTGGTTGAGATTTGAGTATAATAAATTAAAGTGAAATATGGTGAACCCTATATTTATTTTCCAAAAAGAAACTGTGACACTTTTTTTCGGACAACTCAAAATGAAAATTAAGACACGTAAAATGTATCCAATTTGATTGAGTATAAGTTTTGCCTTGACCCTATATATGTATTTCAATTGAATTTTCTATTTTAAAGCATTTTTAACTTTAAAATAACAATACTTGACAATTTGTGCGAATCATTGTTCAATTTTTGTAAACATAATTTCTTATATTTAACCATGATGTGGTCTACTTTGTTAGATGATTTCTTATTTATCCTATATCATTTCTCCATTTTCTAAAATATTCGTTTTTGCACCCCAAACCCCATATGAAAAGAAAAAATGTCCTCAATCAGGAATATGTTGAAGGTCAACAAAATTGTTAATGGAGGGGCATTTTTGTCTTTTCATATAGGGTTGGGGTGCAAAAACAAAGATTTTAAAAACAGGGTGCAAATTACAATTTAGACAATAATATGAAGTGCAAACTCAAATTACCCCAAAAATTTTAACCCAACGGACCAAAACAGGCTAATAACCGGCCAGCGACTTACTAGCAACTCATTGTTTCGATCCTAGAAAATGATAAGGATAAATGAGATGGAGTGAGCTAAGAAAATGATAGGTGATGGCAACAGTAAAAATGTTGGAAGATGATGATGGTGGTATAAATAAATTTATAAAAGGAGATGGAGGTGCAATATGTTGGATGTGAAGGTGATCATGAAAATGGAAGAAAAAAGAAAGAAGATGAATGGAGGAGTTTTCATGTGGAGAAAGAAGATAGGGAGGGGTAAAAAAAAAATGACCCTTATATATGGTGTATTAAAGGCATACACAATTAATTTTTATTCCTAGCATTATTGTAATTTTATATACACTCTCCAGTCTCTGTCTCGGATGTTTTCTTTTGAATTGTTTTCAGTCCCAGACCAGATCAGACCAGACCAGATCAGACCGGATCAGACCAGACTTCTGTAGTTATAAAATACGCAGAGACCAGACATATACCAGACCAGACCAGTTCAGACCAGACCAGCAAATTTCAGTCCAAAAGAAAACATCCTAAATTTACCATCTTTTTTTTTTAGTGTTCAAAATTTTTGACAGTTTCCCTTTTTATCAATTTATTAATTTTTGGTTACAATAATTTCTCCCTCTACAAACTTTTCAACCACACACTTTTTTATCAAGTTTTAAAAGATAGGAGTTTTAAATTTCTTTTAGTTAAAGAAATTTTCTAATGCCCTAAATAAATTAATAACTAGGGGTGTTCGTGAGTTTGGTTTCATTGATTTCAATTTTATCAATTCGATTTTGGGGCAAATTATACCGTGCAATCGGCATACTATGCACATGGTATGTCAGTTGCAATACGGTACCGTTTTTAATAACAACCACAACAATATAACATACACTACCTAGCACTTCCCCTCTCTTTTCTTTTTTTTCTTCTTTCTTGACATACACTCCACTTATCTTTCCAGTTTCCACTACCCCGTTTTTTTTATTCTATGTTTGCTTTAATTAATTTCTTCCTTATCAAAAGCAATCATGTTTCCAAGTAACTTTTTTAATTTTAGAAACAATGATGTATGTATTACAATTTTGAGATTAAATTTTCATCCTTTCAAAAGAAATTTTTTATGTTTTTTTTTCTGTCAGTCCTTATTCATACACTTTTTTTTTGCTTCAACTTAAATTACAATAAAAAATTAACTTAATTTTACTTCAAAATAAATAATGTTATATTTTATACACTTGTATGATTTATATTTCAACATGAGTGAGTTGTGTTTATAGACAATTTTTGGAATTACATTTGATAGTATATGAAGTTACACCTTCTTATTTACATCTGTTTATGCGTGAGTTACGTCTTAATGTGCGTGAGTTACGTCTTAATGTACTCGAGTTACACCATGAAATAAACCATGTTAATGATCAAAAAATGATTTTTTAACTATATCATTTTTTATAACCCTAATATTAAAAAACCATATTCACTATTTACAAAAAGTAATTAGGCAATTAAGATGATTTTTTAATTGTTTAGATTGAAATCAATATAAACAATATACATAAATATTTTATTTCTTTTCTTATATGTACTATCGTATGTATGTATGTATGTAGACATATAAGATGCTTACATTTCAACTTTTCTAAACTTACATTTTAATGTACGCGAGCTATATTTTATTGTAAATGAGTTACACCACTAAATAAACCATGCTAGTGATAAAAAAATTAACTAAATCACTTTTTATAGCCTTAATATTAAAAATTCAAAACATATTCACTATTTTTAAAAAGTAATTAGGCAATTAGAATCAAATTTTCATTGGTTACATTGAAATCCGTTTTTGACAACTTACATATCAACTTGACTCAAGTTACATTTCCTATCAACGTAAGTTACATTTTTGTAAACGGGAGTTACATCATCCTGCTACTGAAACACAAAAAAAAAGTTATTGTTCATCCGCGGCTACTGTTCAACCGTGTTTTACTCCGGGGAGCATGATGCACATTGTGCGCCGGTACCACGGTATACGAACTCGATTTTGGTGGTACAAATTGTAGACAATCCTTTTTAGATAATTACCCCATATATGATTAAAACTCAATGAGTTTCCCAATCTATGACCTAACCAGTTTTTTTTTCAAAATAATATTAAATTTCGTAATATTTAATTAAAATTCGTAATAAATAAATAAATTAATAAATTTGGTTGACAAATATACCCTTTAAGTTATCTCTATAAAACCTTAAGTTCCTACTATTTTCTTCAACCCTAGCCTCCACTCTCCCTGCCTCTAGTCTATAGACATCCACCCACCTCCTGCCGCACGCCCCCTGCCACTGTCACCCACTACAGTCCAGGAGCACGATGCATCCAGTCCCTTGTTTGCTCGGTCACCAGTTTATCCAATCGCTTGCTTGCTCGGCTACCCCAGTCCCATGCCTACTCGCCGCAGCGACCGCCCAGACTGCCACCAGCGCCGCTGTCCTGAGCTATGCGTGCCCCTTCTCAGTTGCGCCCAGTTGCGCCCATCCATCTCTGCGCCTACTTACCACCGTCAAATTTCAAAATCAAATCCCTTATTTGGTGATTTTAAAGCCAAGCAAGAGTTGTAGGGACTGGGAGATAGGTTGAAGGTATGGGACACGCAGTTTATTGAAGAGCAAATTCCATCCATATGCTCGATTTCTTCCTGCGAATAACACAGCAATTTCACAAGCTTTTTTTTCAAGTAGTGGGGGCTTAGCCTAGCACTCCAACAGTATGGCCCCTATTTTTTCTCCTTGAAGCGCCGTTATAGGTGTAACAGGGGTAGTAGAGGAAGTATCCAATATGATATTAAGGTTTATTAAAATTAGGGTTTGTGGGCATTAAATACGGGCAGTGAAAAATGGGCAGTGAATAAATGCATTGACGAAGTGTGTTGTGCATTGAATCGAAGGCGATAGACCGTGTTGCAACGTGCGGTGATTACATCAGTAGTGCAGTAATGTAGAGCAATAACACCATCATGAAATTCAATATATTTAATTAGATGTAATATGCAAAAATTATTAAATCCAAAAAAAACTATAAATAATTTTTTAAATTGGATGAGAAGAGAACTAATAATGGCGAAAGTGCATTGATATGTTACCAGATGTGCAGTAATATCATGCAGTAATGTCGTGCATTAACTGCAATATAAAGTGCATTATTTTTAAATGGACGGAAATAGTGTAAAATGCACTTTTTTAAAATAAGGGTATTTTGGTCATTAAACATTTTAATATAAACGAATTTTCCTTTATATTTTTGCTTTTCGAACTTCAGAGAAACTCAATATGTTTTAGTCATATCCCGGTTAGGGATGGACTCGGGCCGGGCGGCCCGGTTACTGTTTGAACCGGCCCGGCCCGGGAACCGGTCCGGGGGGCGGTTCGGGTCAGCCCGGCCCGGTTATTGTGCGGTTCGGGCCCGGGCCCTAGGATTGGCGAAAGGGCCCGGCCAGTTCGGGCCAAATTATTTTTTTTTTTTTGAATTTTTTCAAGTTTTTGGGTTGGGCTAGGTATTTTGGGCCATTTGAGGTGGTTTGGGGGGTGAGGGGGGAGTTAATTAGGAAAAGCCAAAAAAAAAATAGAACCGAGGCCCGGCCCGGACCCGGGATTACCCGGCCCAGTTCCGGGCCTCCCATTCCTGAACCGAGGCCCGGGCAGGCCCAGGCCCGAACCGGAACCGGTCCACCCATAATCCCGGTAAATTTCCCAAAGTAAAATCGAGAACTCGACCACACAACCCAAGTCAACTTCGGTCATTCGTTTCTTTTTTATGGGTTCGGCATCAATTGGCTGTAGGTCAGTTTTGATTTTTCAATTTTTTGTTCACCCCTAATAATAACATTGTAATTACAACAATTAGAATAATGATAATCACAACAGAAACAATAGTATAACTAGTTGAGAAGTCCATTAGATAAGGTTTAATAAAAAATGGATTAGGGTCTCCATCACAGATCAGCTTAAGTTTAGTCCCCGCCAATATTGACATCTTCAGCTATCCTGTTCCTCTCTTCTTCCTCTACAAAGTACAAATGAATAACAAGTACATAAAATTACAAGCAGATTTGCAAACGTCAGGGTAAACACAAATTGAAAAAACAGCCAATGTTAAATAGTCACCAGAAGATGCATATTGAAACACTATGCCATGCGAAATATGCCTAAACACAAAGGCAACGAGTCCCACTAACACAGGCGAATCCACAACCTATGTTAAGCTTGTTTGTGCATACATTGATACATATGGACACCACATAACCAGATTTTAAAGCAGAGTGTGCAATTCACGCTCCCAAACTGTTTGAGAAACATATTGGGCCAAACAGATGGTTATGAGAAACATATTGCAAGTCAAAGCTTCTTAAAGCACATCGGTTTCCAAATTTAGGATGTGCCACATTAAGACACACATTTGCGTTTGCGAGATACACACATTTAAATGCTTTATTTGCTTTTGTGAAAAGAGTGCTAGTCGAAAACACATCCTGTAACTTGTTGGAATACCCCATTTGGCCATTTGGAATTATACCTCTGATCTATTGTGCAAATCACCTATGGAATTTCCCATAATGAGTAATACAAATGAAATTAATTAACAAATCATATCAAGAAAATATCCTCAATTCCCATTTCATTTTGTCAAGTCTTTGTTCAATTATTCAAAAATTGGTAGCCAGAAATGGGAGTGCCGTCGCTATGGCCGAGCACTAGCCCAAGACCAGACCGGAATCACTAAACTAATAGGACCCAAGGCTGGACTGGAATAATTTGGCCCAATATTGGAATGGGCCAGATTATTCCGGTTTTGACCAGACCTGCCCGGCACTAGACCAAAATTTAATTTTTAGTTATACTTTTTAAATGTTTTGCCTTCTAAAAACTTGGTTTTGATTGTCCAAATAGTAAATTATTAGCTTGGTGTGTCTTTTATATTTTTGTGTTGTTTTATGCATGGTCTTTTCCCATGTATTCTTTGAGTACATCCTGGGAGTAGCTAGGGGGTGTAGCTAAGGGGCATACTAGGGCCTGGCCCATCCAAATCTGAAAACAAACTTTCATTTACAGTGTAAAAAAATTTTGAGAAAATTAATTTTAAAATTCTTTCTGCCGGCCACGCCTGGTGTATACTCCTAGCTAAATGTAGAGCATCATAATGTTTATATCTGCATGTCTATTTGATTAAAATTTTATGTACATCCTAGTGCATCATACAAGAAGGAATGAAAACCATAACCTATGTCTAGTGGAAAAGAAAAAAATCTTCAACTCAATTTAGACTACATCTAAAACCATATAATAATAGCATTAATACAAGAAACTAATGTTTCTTACTGGATCGGTTCAATGAATGGTTTGATTCAATGGCTTGCGCATTTAAGATAGAACAATTTAATTAATCACAATATGTATTAACACCAAAACAAGTGAAAATTGTATAAGTAAATAAAAATGCATCCACCTAAGTCTTCATGCTTTTGTAGATATAGTTTCCTATGAATAAGTATTTTAATTGTATCTAATATTCCTAATAGAAGTATAGTAATAGGTTTAACATTACTCAAAGGGAGAAGGACCAAAAATGACACTATGGTTTTTGATGAATCTCGAATTGGACACTCAGGTTTTTAGTAGATCAAATTAACACAAATTCCAACTTATTCGTTGCATTTATGTCACCCACTAACCTTTTCCGTTAAACGGGTGTTGGTTGATGTTAACACTATACTTTAACAGTTGAGGTTACTCATTCGATGTGCAAGATTATTAAAGGAGATTCTTGGATGAATCTCATTCCCAAACAACTAAGCTCTGGAAAATGAAGGCATGTTCAATGGTGGAATTGATTCACACCATTGAGGAGGCTCAGCATTCTGCGATGTAGATGGACCTATTACATGGGGACTCTGTTCTATGGAAGGTGTACTCACAGTTGGCATTCTATCTGAATTGCTCCAATGATCCACCCAACTAGAATTTCCCATTAGTTGTTTTTCACTCTTCTTCTTTCCAGAATTCCAGGCCAGAAGAGTTGTATTAGACAATTTACTACAGAAGAAGCTCCTCTGATCTCTGTACCCAAACCACCCACTTTATCTCTATACCTATTACTCGAAGAAGCTCCTCTCTATACCTATTACCCGAAGAAGGGGTCTCCCCTGAGGCAACGGTCCAGATTTCTAATCTTATTTAACCCTAATGAAGAAGTTAAAATTGGTGAAGCTGATAGCGATGAGTGCAATAAGACTTCCTTGACTTCCACAGACCCTGATTTCTTAAGCTTTGAAGGGACTAAACCCTCCATTCCTCCTTAAATAGGATTCGGACTTACGGGTGTGAAATCCTTGCCGTTAGCAGCTAGACCGGAAGCCAGCGATTAATTACCGGGGGAGTCGCCGTCCTTGGATGTAGAACCATACTTTGCCTTTTTTATTGGTTCAGATCGGAGAATTCGATGCGACCAAGCGTAGTGTGAAAGTATATTAGAATATACTTTAGAATATGCTTTAGAATATATTAGGAATATACCATAATAGTATTATTGTATAGCATCTTTTATAGGAATATTCTATCTTTGTAATCTATATTTATAGGGCCTTACCCTTCAATGAAATACACCGAAAATCTTTCCTCCACTCTTCAATATTATTCTAGTTTATATTTTAACATGGTATCAGAGCCTTCCATTTCATTTTAGTTTTTCAGATTTCAATTTTGTTTTTCAGACTCGGTTCTTTCTCAAAGAACTTGAGTTTAGTTCAGAACCTCTGTGCACCATTCTGTCTACAAGAAACTCAACCCATACAGAACCTCTCTACACATCATCGCCATTATCCAGAACCTCTATTCAGAACCTTAGTTCAAATTCAGAACCTCAGCCAGGTCCGACCATTTTTTTTTCCAGCGAATTTCTGACAACACCATTCCTGCCGTCCCTGACCAGGCATTGAAATTACGCAGCTCCAAATTGACGCCCTACAGCCACAGTCCTCTGGAAGTAATCGCAGCTGCCGGCGAGTGACACACCTTCCCTCTGGCCGGAGATTCGACCGGGATTTTTGCCAAAGACTCACCTGAGAATCCGCTACCATCAGGTATCGTTTACTTCTCCAGCAAAGGAACGGATATCTGTGGGAGGAAATCTTGTGGTTGGTCGCTGGGGTTTGGCATCAGACATCCGCTCTTCACTGATTCTTGCGTGCTGGGGTCTAGCATCGGATCTCTAGCATATGCTCTAGCGCATCTTCTTTTATTCTGTTTGGAGTCCGAAGCAGTCAACGCCAACGCCAACGCCAACGCCAACGCCAACGCCAAACATAAGATATTTTATTCTCCTAATTTTGAGTCCATAACGGGAAAGCTGCTGTGAGTTTATTAGTTATATTCGAAGTCCAGAAGCATTTAAATCTTTGAGTCCACAAACCGAAAAAGCTTCTGTAAGTTTTTTACCTAATATCCCAAATTCTTTGCTGCCTCATAATATATACTCCCTCCGTCCCCTTTTAAATGGGACGGGAGATGGTGGCACGAGTTTTAAGAAAAGTGAGTTTGTGTGGTTGATATTAATTGATAAAGTAAGAATAAAGTAAGAATGATTTTGAGCCACACAAAGTTTACCAAATAAGGTATGGGACAATTAAATAGGGACATCCCAATATGGTAAAACGGGACATTTAAAAGGGGACGGAGGGAGTATATATATATTAAAAAGAAAAAAAAAGGAAATTATGTATTGTACGGGAAAGTTTGACAGAGCAGTAATATGCAATTACTGCAAGAAGCCCGGACACTTGATCAAAGAATGTAGAAAATTGCTATTCAAGAATCAAGGAAATCAGCTTGCTCGTGTCGCTACCGCTACCAGTTCATCTGATGGATCAGTTGCTATTTCTTCAGATGAGTATGCCAAATTTATTTGCTACCAAGAATCTCTAAAGCATTCATTTGTCCCTATCTCGGTAGCCGCGAATTCAGGTATTTCAAACACATGTCTTGTTTCATCATCCTCGAAATGGGTCATTGATTCAGGTGCCACAGATCATATGACCGGTAATCCTAGTCTATTCTCGTCATTTCATTCATATTTACATACTTCTAGTGTCACTTTAGCTGATGGATCTACCTCACCCGTTCTTGGATCTGGTACTGTTGTTCCAACTTCTACATTACCATTATCGCCTGTTTTGAGTCTTCCTAATTTTGCATTTAATCTGCTTTCCATCAGTAAAATCACTCGTACTCTTAATTGTTCTGTAACATTTTTTCCTGGATATTGTGTGTTTCAGGATCTGTTAACGAAGCAGATTATTGGTAAAGGACATGAGTCAGCTGGTCTTTATATTTTGGATACATCCATCACAAAAGGTATCTCTTGTCTTGGGGTTGGGACTTTGTTAGATGCTCATTACCGATTAGGACATCCATCTCTCCCATTAATGACGCAAAAAAAAAAAAATGTGAGTCATGTCAATTTGCGAAACACCATCGTACTAGCTTAAGCCCGCGAGTTAATAAACGAGCAAATGCTCCATTTGACCTTGTTCACTCTGATGTTTGGGGTGTTTGTCCGGTTGTGTCTAAAGCTGGTTTTAAATATTTTGTTACCTTTGTTGATGACTATTCTCGTATGACATGGTTGTATTTCATGAAACGTCGATCTGAGTTGTTCACTCATTTTTCTTCCTTTTGTGCTGAAATTAAAACTCAGTTCAACGTTCCTGTTCGGGTGTTAAGAGGAGACAATGCCCAAGAATATCTATCTGCTACATTTAAGTCATATATGCTTCAACATGGCATTATTCATCAAACTTCATGCGTTGACACACCTCAAAATGGAGTTGCAGAACGAACGAACCGACATCTATTAGAAACTGCAAGGGCTCTTCTATTCCAAATGAATGTGCCTAAACAGTTTTGGGCAGATGCCGTGTCTATTGCATGTTTTTTGATAAATCAAAATGCCATCTTCTGTTTTGAATGGTAAAGCTCCTTATGATTGTCTATTTCCAAACAAAGAGCTTTTTCCTATCCCACCTAAAATATTTGGTTACACTTGTTTTGTTAGAGATGTTAATCCTCATCTTACAAAGTTAGATCCCAAATCATTAAAATGTATTTTCTTGGGTTATTCTCGAGTCCAAAAGGGGTATAGATGTTTTTGTCCGAGTACTGGTCGATATCTTGTTTCTATTGATGCATCATTTCATGAAAATACACCTTTTTCATCATCTAAGGCAGATATTCATGAGAGTAATGATGATATACTCATTTACACGATGACTATTCCTGAGTCCACACTTTCGACAAATATTCCACAAGTTACTGTTCCTGACCCTAGGCCTCCCGTACATTTGGTATACACCCGTCGACACAAAGCACCTGATCACCCTCCACCGGCGATACCTGTGATTACTTATCCTGATACTAGTTCGACTCCGATCTCATGTCCTGAACCATGGTTTTAAAAATCGTTTCGCCTTTACGCACCAGAGGCGCAAAAGCGTAAAGGCGGTATGTTATCGCTCGTAAGGCTTAGGCCTTAACTTACCGGGACAAGGCTTACGCCTTTCTATGACGAGGCGTAGAATCTGGCTTGAGGCGGTGGGCGTTCAAGAGGCGTACGCCTCTTATTTGAATCGACTTTGGGCTTTTTTTTTTAATTATTGGGGGCCTGGATTTGTTTTTCTCATCCTAAAATACATATTACTGGGATCGTTTATAAATTAGCCACAGCCCTACCCCGTCTTCCAAATTCCAACTGCCGGTCCCCTCTTCTATTCTTCTACAATAGCAACAAACAAGAAACAGAAAGTCAGCAACTTGAAGAAGAGCTGCTCAGGATCTCAGCGCCTCCCTGCTGCTCTGCTTTGCCGGTTCATCCAGGTATTACTTTTTTATTTATTTAAAAGTTCTGTTTTGAATTATTAAAAGTTACGTAGTATTGATTCTAAAAAAAAAGTTATGTAGTATTAAATAGTTGTCTGTTTATTTAACTTTTCAGTGTTTAATTAATATATTTTTGTCGAATTTAAAAAGATCATAAATGTCTTCTTGTGTTTATGTGTAATGTGTCAGACAAAGTTATTAATGAATTTATTAGCCTAGTGTTTAAACTTTGAAGTTCTAATAATACAACTATGAACTATCATTTACCTTACTAAATACTAATTTATTTGTTAAAAAATTGATACTACGTACTTTGGTAGTTTAATTTTAAAGTTGATTAGTTTGATCATATTATTTTTATTAAAGTTGATTATGAATTGTTTCGTTATTTAATAGTTGTCTGTTTATTTAAATTTTTAGTGTTTAATTAATGTATTTGTGTCGGTTTTGAATTTAAAAGATCATAAATGTCTGTTTGTGTTTATGTGTGATGTGTCAGACAAAGTTATTAATGAATTTATAAGCCTAGCATTTAAACTATCATTCACCTTACTAAATACTAATTTATTTGTTAAAAAATTAGTACTACGTACTTTAGTAGTTTACTGCACTCAAGATTTAATTTTAATTATACATGTTGTAGTTAAGTTCATTACAGTTTGATTACATTTTTTTATTATAGTTGATTATCAATTATTTGTCACTTCAATATAATTATTTACAATTAACTTCCATCCCGTTTCATTCTATTTTTGTGACTTTATGTGTGTAGGACTGTAGGGGTGGACCTTACTGTTGGAACTGAAGAAGATAATGAGGCCCGTGATAATGAAGGAGATGACAATGAGAATGACATTACTAATTTGGATAGTGATGATGGATTGATGGGGACGATAGGCTTAGTTTTGAAGATTAAAATTTTTTTCTTAGAATTTTAATGTTTTATGTTCTTTTGAGTTTTGACTTTGGTATTTCAGTTTTATGTTATTTTGACTTGAATATTTTATAATTATGTTCATTTTACTTGTGATTTTGTTTAGCTACATTATTGTTATGAATTATATGTACTTTCTAATATGTCATAGGTTTGTAGCAACACAATTTCGGGGCTTACGCCTTGTTACGCCTCGAGGCTTACGCCTCGGAAGGCTACCCCCTAACGCCTCGAGGCCCGATTTCGCCTTTCAAAACCTTGTCCTGAACCAGTACCTGCATCTTCAGATCTTGTCTCCACATCAGATCTTGACCTCCCAATAGCACTACGTAAAGGTACACGGTCTTGTACTCATCCTATTTCTTCATTTGTGTCGTACAATCAGTTATCTCCTGCTTCATGTTCTTTTATTGCTTCCATTGATTCTATTTATGTTCCCAAATCTGTCAAAGAAGCTTTGTCTCATCCTGAATGGCGTCATGCCATGGTAGAGGAAATGAATGCGTTAGATCTTAATGGTACTTGGGATTTGGTTGACTTGCCTACAGGGAAGAAATCTATTGGATGTAAGTGGGTCTTTGCTGTTAAGGTTAACCCAGACGGATCTGTTGCTCGGTTGAAAGCCCGATTAGTTGCGAAGGGTTATGCTCAAACCTATGGTGTTGATTATTCTGACACTTTTTTTCTCCTGTTGCTAAATTAACATCTGTCAGGTTACTTATTTCACTCGCTGCAACTCATGATTGGCACTTACATCAGTTGGACATTAAAAATGCATTTTTGCATGGCGACCTTAAGGAAGAAGTCTATATTGAGCAACCTCCGGGATTTGTTGCTCAGGGGGAGTATGGTAAAGTTTGTCGACTTCGCAAATCTCTTTATGGTTTGAAACAGAGTCCTCGTGCATGGTTTGGAAAATTCAGTCAATCAATTGAACAATTTGGAATGATAAAAGGCAAATCAGATCACTCTGTCTTTTACAAACAAACAGAATCAGGTGTCACATTGCTTGTAGTGTATGTTGATGATATTGTGATTACAGGGAGTGATAATGCAGGTATTTTGGCCCTTAAGAATTTTCTGCATAGTCAATTCCAGACGAAAGATCTTGGCTCTTTGAAATACTTTCTGGGAATTGAGGTAACACGAAGTAAGAAAGGCATATTTCTATCTCAACGTAAATATGTACTTGACGTACTAGCTGAGACAGGGAAATTAGGGGCAAAACCAAGTACAACACCCATGGTTCCCAACGTGCAACTCACTCAAGAAGGCACACCGTTTGAAGACCCAGAAAGATATAGAAGACTGGTTGGAAAGCTTAATTATCTCGCAGTCACTCGTCCAGATATTGCCTATTCTGTGAGTGTAGTGAGTCAATACATGTCATCTCCAACCATTGATCATTGGGCTGCAGTAGAACACATATTATGTTACTTAAAGGGTGCACCAGGACGCGGTATTGTTTATCAAAACCATGATCACATGAGAATAGAATGTTTTGCAGATGCTGATTGGGCCGGTTCTAAAGATGATCGAAGATCTACATCTGGTTATTGTGTCTTTGTTGGTGGTAATCTTGTATCTTGGAAGAGTAAGAAGCAGAATGTGGTTTCTCGTTCGAGTGCCGAATCAGAATATCGAGCTATGGCACAATCTGCATGTGAGATCATATGGATAAGCCATTTATTGACCGAGCTCGGACTGAAGACGTCAATGCCTGCTAAATTGTGGTGTGATAACCAAGCTGCTATACACATAGCAAACAATCCTGTATTTCATGAGAGAACAAAGCATATTGAGGTCGATTATCATTTTATTCGAGAGAAGATACAAAAAGGATTGATCTCTACAGGATATGTGAAGACTGGGGAACAACTTGGAGATTTGTTCACTAAAGCACTAAATGGAATTCGAGTTGGTTATTTATGTAACAAGTTGGGCATGATACTATGCTCCAACTTGAGGGGGAGTGTGAAAGTATATTAGAATATACTTTAGAATATGCTTTAGAATATATTAGGAATATACCATATATAGTATTATTGTATAGCATCTTTTATAGGAATATTCTATCTTTGTAATCTATATTTATAGGGCCTTACCCTTCAATGAAATACATCGAAAATCTTTCCTCCACTCTTCAATATTATTCTAGTTTATATTTTAACATGTAGGCTGTCGGAGGATCCATCTGTGTTAGAAGCACTATGTTTTTTGAAGAGAAAATTCGACTTTTGAACACCATCCACAGCTGATAATATCCTCTTTCAAAGGTCTAAGCACGGCAAAAATGACGGTGGATTAGGAAGACAAATTACAGAGACATACTTTTTCCGTTTATTTTAAGTTGCTTGGAATTCAGAAACGTCTGTTTACAAGAAACGTTAGTGGGTGGCTGAAAAGCAACAAATACGTTAAAATATGTGTTAATTTGGTCTACTAATAACTTCAATGTCCAATTCGAGATTCATTTAAACCTCAATGTCATTTTTGACCCTTCTCCCTTACTCTAATGTTGGGCCACTAAGAGGTACTCTATCATTCATTAATGATATCATGAATCTTTTGGAAAAATAGTTTCTTCTTGTGCACTTGGTAGAACCGACAAACAATTCCTTGCCTAGGTGGAAAGCTGATTTATTTTTCTCATCACGTAGCTTTTTAGTTCTTTTCTTTTTTATCTCCCAACAACATGCATAAGAATTTGGACAAAACAACAACAACAACATCCAAGGCTTAATCCCAAAAGAATTTGGGGTCGGCTAACATGAATCGATCCATGATATCAATGCCAAAAAGAGAAGACAGGCAAGAAAAAGAAGAAGAAAAAAATGTACGATAAAACGGATAGGATAAAGATAAATAAATATAAGATAACAATAACACAACTACACAAGAGTATGAGAAAGATAAAATATAAAAAAGGGTATAAAAAGCTAAACGATAAAAATAACATAAGAACATAAAAAGATAAAGAAGATAAAGGATAAAAGAAAACGAGAGAGGAAAGATAAAAAAGAGATCAATCCTTCACACGAACGTACACCCTCCACTTTGCTCTCACCAAAGTCATACTCTCCTCCAACCCAAGAAGACGCATATATGTTCTGATTCCTCTAATCTATGTATGTTTGGGTCTTCCCTTCCCTTTCCTCTTTGTCTTTCACCCCACCCCTCAATTCGTCTACCAGGTGCATCACTCGGTCTTCTACGCACATGCTCATTCTTAAGGCGATCTTTTCTATTATGCCCACACATCTAACAAAATAGATATGTGTTGTCTTTTTAATTATATGGTTTGATGGCAGAAGAGATGACATCATGAAATACTCCCTCCACGCTTGAGGACAAGCTTGATGTTCAAGAGAGGGTAATGGTATGGACAGAAGAAGCCTTATTATAACAACTACTACTGTTGTTATTATTGTTATTATTAGTTTTGTAGTTTCCTATCAGTTTAAGAATTCTATTTTAGTTATATTCCCCAAAAGAAGTACTGTGATAGGATTAGAGTTACTCTGGTACTAGGCCACCAAGATTTTTGGGAATTATATATAGAGATGCTCTATTGATTAAGAATATTACCAATCTTTTGGAGAAGTAGTTTGTCTTGTTCACTTGGTGCACTGAAGGACACTTCCTTGCCTAGAGCACGACGCTGGCTTTTTTCTCATTATATGGATTTCCAATCTATTCTTTTTTTTCATCTCCCAACCACACTTTGACAAAATGTTGATGTGTGAGATTTGAAATTAATTATTTCATACATTTTTTACAACGATTATTCTTATAACTGAAAAGTACTGATACACTTCATATATGTAAATGGACAAAGGCATTCAAAAGGCATCACAATTGCTTAAAACACATAACCAATACTACCTCCATTCTTAAATAATTGCAAGATGTTGAATTTTATACTATTCACATGCTCTATTTTGCTTACATTTTATTTATTACGTAGTAATATACTCCCTTCGTCCTAGATTGGTTCGCCAAATTGACTTTTCTTGGTATAATCAACTTTGAGCAACGATATCTCTTGATGTGAAGTTATTTTAAATACAAAAGTTTTATCAAAGTGTTTATTTTCATAAAAGTATAAAATATATAAACTATATACAAATATAATAACTAAAACCATTGTCCAAAGTTTACCAACATTAACCAAGAAAAAGAAAAGTCAATTTGGAGAATCTTTTCAGGACGGAGGTAGTATTTAAAATTTAACATTTGAAAAATGTTATTATATTCATCTCATTTTAAAGTTTCAAAATTTATTTTTTTGTTTACTAATAGAGAATTAAATATATCAATGGTCTAAGTTGTGTGTCGGCACACGCAAAAATGGTAGCATTGCAACTACAAAAGAAAAGAGGAAATACTTTCCAGTGTGTAGTGTGTTTGAAATTAAAAACTTAAACTTAAGAGATTGAAAGAGATCCAATGTGATAGTAAGTGAAAGAAAGAATCTCATGCAGCACCAAATGACCATTCTAATGAAAGAGTTGAAAGAGCTCTCAATGAGGTAAAATTGCAAATTGACATGTTGCAGTTCAAATAAATTGATGAATCGAAAGATATCCCACTTTGAGGAGCTGGGTTACTCATGGAAAGGGAGTGGCACCAACTGCAACGATTATCTGTTTGCAAATCTTCTTAAAGGCTAGGGAGAAATTGGTAAAATGGATTTATATTCCAATTTCTCAAACCTATATAATAAAGACATTTTCCCCCTCCCTCCCTCTTTCCTATTTCGTGAGCAAACCATACCAACAATTTTCAAAGCAGGCAAAGTGGCAAATGTTCCATTCTAAGGAAAAACAATAAAAGTCAATCAAGTCTAGTTGAAGTGGTAGCCATTGGGAGTGTGAATTGTACTCCCGAGATCTCAGGTCCACTTCCTATGTGCCAAAATAAACTATGCATGCGCATTATAGCAAGTGAGTATTATAAGGAACGCTGGCAAGTAACTATGAAGCAGAACAAAGAACATACCCCCTAGTTGATGTAGAGCCTTGAGAGTGCGTTTCTCGAGCTTGTCAAGCTTCTTTTGTACATCTCTCCTTAAGTCCCAATTCGGTTTTTTGGGAGCAATATTCATGAAAGGATCCTCATTTTTCTCCTCTTTCTCTTCGGATGCAGGTAGGCTTGCTAAAGGGTCTTCAAACTTCGGTAATACTGGAGGAGCAAGTTTACCTCCTTGGAGATGCTTGTCTTGAGGAAGATAATTTCGGAATTTCATTTGGACATTCTTATCACTATAAGAAAAAACAGCCAACAGCCCGAAGCAATGAATAAAACTTCATAATAAACTAACAATATCATTAAAGCCCATAGTAGAAAATTGGAAATTTTAACGAAACCTAATAGTAGTGCTTACGATTCTTCTTGGTCTTCGCGAGTGTGGCTTTCATTGTCATCCTCGGGTGTCTCCAGAAGTTCTTGGGCAGATCTCAGGGCCCTGATCCGCTCTCTACGGGCAGCGGCGGCAGCCTCCATCGAGACTTCGTCCTCACTTCCCATTCTTAAACCTTCCTGCGATGCCCTCGGTAGCCAGCACAAACGGTAGAGGGGGTCCTAATTCGGGGTTAAGCTAGGTTAATGAATATTCAATTTCTAGTTAATTCGTGTGTATTTTTGCAACAAGAACTTTTAACCTCATAACTCCCGAGAACTTGGAAGAACCATAAATTGAAGAACCTCCGAATCGGGGAGTTTTGGAGGTTAAGTTCTCATGTAACATAAAATGAGCTAAAATACATTCATCTAAACAACATTTATTACATTAATCTAGGCTCACCTTCTATATTTCCAAACACTATTTTATGTATGGACCTAGGTTCACTTAGGTTAACCTAGTTTTTATTAAAACTTAGATTTACTTTATTGCACTAAATTTATTTAAATTCACTTTATTCAAACAGAGCATTATCCGAAATCAATATCCAATTGGGAAAATGGAAACTAATAATCCAACCTTTTAGCGGTCTTCTTTCAATAATGCCACCTTTTGATTATTCATGAATAATCCAACCTTTGCACCTCATCTTCATTCATTGGTCCCTGGTCGGTTAATGACCTCCTATTCCAAGTTATTTTCTTATCTTTCCAAAATATTATCTTTGTAAAAGATGATATTTATGGTATAATGATTTGCAAAGATAAGAAAATAGCTTGGAATAGCAGGTCATCAACCGGTCAGGGATCAGTGAATGAAGATGAGGTGCAAAGGTTGAATTATTCATGAATAATCAAAAGGTGGGATTATTGAAAGAAGACCGCTAAAAGGTTGGATTATTAGTTTCCATTTTCCCTATCCAATTTGATACTCAAATCTCACCTCTCTCTCATGTAGCCCAATTCCGGAGTAGGAGACTCCACAATTGCATCTCTATTTGTTACAGGAGGTTTAATTTAATACTCTAATAAATTCTACTTTTGGTCCTAAGAGTATTGCATCAATTTCACAATTAATTCACGTCTTTCACTTTGTCCACTTTTGGTACATGACTGTTGTTTTCCGACTATGTATAGTCCTTTTCCGGTGATTAAAATGTCTGGAAGTGGATCGAAAATGATCAAGAAAACAATAGTCAAGTATCAAAAGTCGACAAAGTGAAAGACGTGGACTAAAAGTGGAATTAATTCTTAATTTAATTGTGGGATCCTATGTCGTACATCCGGTTGTCCATCGTACATTAATGTTTTAGTAGCATAATTGAGTATTAGAAATGTACAATTGAATATCATGATCTACACGTAATATATATATGCTACAGATCGCTTTACTCATTTAACTATATTGTCATTATCATATAATATTAATACTCATTGCATTTTACCTATATACTCATTAGGTATGAGTTAAAATACCGGATGTACCGTGTGCATGGTACAACCAGTTATACCATGTAATTTACGTTTAATTTTTAATCAAACTCGTTTGTCTATATTTTTAGGACAATAATCTAGGTTGTTAATAAACTTACACTCACTTCACATAACTCCCGAAAACATGTGAAAACTCAATATTGAAGAACTTCCAAATCGGGGGTTTTAGAGGTTATGTCTTTAATGAATTAGAGCATATTCATCCAAAAAACAATTTGTTACATTAAATTAGGTTCACCTAATTTGTTTCCAAACTAGATTGTACATAGCCACCTAGGTTTACTAAGGTTTACCTAGTTTTTTTTTTAAATAAACAAATCTTATATATTAATCATGAATACCCTTCAAAAGATGGTCACAAATACAAGTAGGTGATCGCCGCACGTACTGGACAGAAATATCAGCACCTAATGCTATCATATGTCTAATATCATCAGCTAACAAAGCTTCATAAGAACAGCCTCCCGATCCCTGCACACCCTGCACTGCTAGCAAAGCATCTGACTCAATAATCACGTGCCTCCACCCTTGTTGCTTAGCCCACTCCACAGCTTCACCGATAGCGAGGAGCTCTATACTCGTAGCGCCCTTACTCCCAACAAAACTCTTCCTCCTCCCCGCAATAAAACACCTCTCCTTATGCCACTTTGACCCAAGGCTCCATCCACGTTTATTTTTATAAATCCTCTCTTCGGCTTGCTCCACTTTTTTTTTATCTCTCGTATTAGCTTCCTTTGTCTGCTTCTTATGGACTTCCTTCCATTCATTCAGTACCACCATTCCCACACTATCGGCCCCCTTCCAGTTCACCTTATGCTTTTTGCAAACTTTATCATTCCATATCCTCCACAGGCTCTAGCACATCATCACAAACATCTGCCATCCTCTTTAGTCATACCTTGCAGTATGTTTCCCGCCCAATCCGCTACCGAGGTACCACCTCCTATCCCTGACCTCCTGTTCCACTATAGTGATCTGGCCACGGTGCAGTCCCGAAGAACAGAAATAGCTGTCTCCTGATGTGTCTCACACAGCGGACAAATGGCACTCACTGATACATGTCTTTGTCTTAATTTATCCCTCGTTGGCAAACTGTCCGTGAAAGCTTGTCAGAAAAAACCTTCACCTTCAGAGGAATGTCAAGACTTTATACCCCCGTCCAACCTGGGCGCCCCAAGTCTCTTTTCGTAAGCATGTGATAGCTGATTCAAAGTGTATATTCCCCCCTTTCGGTCATAGAGCCACATTCATTCATCATGTCTCTCCTGTCTACCAATCAGTATAGACAAAATAGCTTCCTTATCTTCCTCCTGGAAAATATCAGAAATAATATCTACATCCCAACTTTCCTTGTTTAAAGTCAGAAGTGAACTTACAGTGATGTCTTCCAGACCTTGCGGTATATTAGAAATTGGTCTGTTCCCCTCCACAGTTGGTAACCACGGGTCCTCCCAAACCCGCACACTTCGGCCGTGTCCAATGCAATAACATGCTCCTCCCCTGACTATTGGGATTGCCTCAGAGATGCTTTTCCATATCAAAGAAGGATTATTCCCTGCTCCGGCCTCCAAAGCAGACTGATTAGAAAAATATCGAGCCTTCAGTAATCTGCTCACAAGCGCTTCAAGTTGTTTTAGAATTTTCTAAACCTGTTTCCCCAGCATCGCTCAATTAAATTCCCTCAATTTCCTGGCCATCCCTCCCATTTTCTTCGGAACACACAAGTCATCATAACTCTTACATTCAATTTCCCTCCCCTTACTAACCCTTCCTTGCCACCAATAACAATTCATAGCTCTCTCAATTTCCTGGCAAAGATCTAAGGGGATAAAAAAAAATCATAGCATATTGAGGGATAGCTTGTATTACAGTTTTGAGCAAAACCTCCCTCCCCGCCCTGGATAAAAAGCGATTATTCCAGCCTTGAATGTGTTGAACAATCTGTTCCTTCATATAACAAAAAAAATCTTTCTTTTTCCTCCCAACTAGGGAAGGCAGAACCAAATATCATCCTCCACCTCTATCCGACTATCCTCTTTAATCCCCAAAAGCTCCATCAAGTAATCCCTATCTTACCACTCCACATTTGCACTGAAACGGACACTTTATTTTTCAAAATTAACTAACTGCCCCGAAAATTGAGCACAACTAGTCACAATATCCTTCATCACATAGCACTCATGTTCACGGGCTCTAAAGAATAAGAAACTATCATCAGCAAAAAGCAAATGAGATATTATCGGGACATTTTTAGCAACTCTCACGCCCTGCACTTCTGCACTTGCCTCCTTCGCCTGAATCAGCTCGTTGAGCCCCTCCATAATGATAATAAATAAATAAGGGGATAGAGGATCCCCCTTTCTGATCCCCCGAGTAGGCGCAATCGGGCCTGAATGTTTCCCGTTTATCTGTAGGGAATATTTAACTGTTGAAACACATTCCATAATCATGTTCACACATCGCTCGTCAAAGCCTAGCCTAGTCATCATTAACCGTATAAAAGGCCATTCCACCCTGTCAGAGGCCTTGCTCATATCCAGCTTCAAGGCTACGTAGCCATCTCTCCCATGTGCTTTCCTCTTCGGGTAATGCTGCACCTCAAACACAGTTATAATATTATCAACAATAGATCGTTTAAGGATAAAAGCACTTTGGTTTTTAGAGATAATTTTATGAAGAAGGCCTTTCATTCTGTTTGCTAATAATTTAGAAAAAAAAATTTGTGAGCCACATTACAAAGGGAAATAGGTCTCCAGTCCACATTACAAAGGGAAATAGGTCTCCAGTCCCCAACAGCTTCTAGCTTATCCTTCTTCGATACAAGGACTAAGTCGTATCATTATATCCCTCCTTTATTTTAACAGTCTGAAAAGCTACCTCATAGAAACTAACAACCGCTGGGCCAATCAATCCCCAAAAATATTGAAAGAAACTCGGGTTTAAACCATCTAGCCCTGGCACTTTATCGGGGTGCATTTCAAAAGCTTCTTTCTTCACTTCTTCGGGAGTTATCTCCTTCAATAAAATATTATTCTGCTGCCTGAAGATATATGCCCTCGGTGATCTCAGCCCCTCGCCTCCATGATAGCCTCCTGAAGTGAAAAGCTAACTACAATTTTGCAAAAAAATGTTGCCAATTTCAGTCTGATTAGTCAACCACTCAGATCCCTCTACTCGGACCCCTTTTATAATGTTTTCCCTCCTCCTCTGCTTCACAGAATTATGAAAATATTTCGTATTTGCATCTCCCATCTCCAACCAGAATTCTTTCGCTCTCTGCTTCCAGAAATCGTTTTGCTTCATCAGCAATGTCATATATTCAGCTTTAGCCTGCGTAAAACAAGCAACGCTTGCCGAATCCGACCTGCCTCTAAGCCTTTCCATCCACCTTTTGCAACCATCAATCTGACTCTGAAAACCTCGTCTGTATCTACTCCCCCACATGCCCAATTCCACACCGCAGAAACCGCAGACGTTCCTTCAATTCTTGCCCTCTACTTTTATCCCAGACTTGCTCAACAATCTCATTACAGTCCTCTCTCAACCAATGGTTTTCAAATTTAAAATCCTGGAGACCCCTTTTTCTCTGTTACTCACATACTTAATAAAAAGCGCCATGTGGCCACTTACACCCCCATTAACCGATGTGGTCCAAGCCTTCCCAAACAAATCCATCCATCCCTCCGACACCAGTATACGGTCAAGTTTTTTCTTCTACCCAGTTTACCATACCTCTGCCTCTTTCCCACATAAATTGGTGGCCATCAAAAGGAAAATTTGATAGACCACTCTCCCATACAGTTTTACACTTGTACGGAAATCCAACATTAGCCATTGTGGTTGACCGTGCACACCTCTTTTTTCAAACTCATACATTATATCATTAAAATCACCCATAACAATCCACGGCAAATCAGACATACTTGCCAATGATCTGAGCATGTCCCAGGAGGTTCTTCTGTTACTTCTCTCTGCCCATCCAAACAAACCCGTCAGCCTCCATGTATGTCCTCTTGGAGATGTCTTCACATGCATATCTATGTAATTTTTAGCAAAGCATTTGACCTGCACATCTATACTCCCTCTCCGAAACACCGCCAGGCCGCTGATACGACCCTCACAGTCCACCGAAAATGCAGCATCAAAACCCACCTTCCTCCGCACCTCTTCTATCCTATCATGACGAGTTAAAGTCTCCATAAGAAAAACAATGTCCGGGAGGTGCGTTTTGACAATATCTTCCAGCACTTGAACCGTTGCAAGATTTCCCAATCCATGACAATTCCAACTTACGCACCCCATCACACTTCCACCAATTAAAGCTTGACAGAACGCCCATACCCGACTAGTGAGACTAGCGGGGATAATAATCTCCTCACGAAAGCGGAGGGATTGAAACGCTAGATTACGCCAGGCGCACCCACTACTGGAATCGCATGCCTATTGTCGGCATAGGGCCTTGATTCGCCGCCATGCCTTCAAACCTTCATGCCGTGGCTAGCAAAAATCATATTTCGTTGGGGTGCTAGTTTTTATTAAAACCTATGTTTACTTTGTTACACTGGGTTTACTTAAGTCTACTCTACCCAAACAAAGCGGTGTACTTCATCCGTCCCTTACAACTTTGCTAACTTTCTTTTCTTTAAGTAAAGAATTTGTGGTTCCAATTAATTCTAATTTTTTTGCACAAAATTTAACCACACACTTTTTACTTTATTAATTCTCATGTTAGTCAAACTTGGCAAAGTTTTAAGGAAAGAAGGAAATATTGTACTATTTTATTCCTATTTTTTAAAAATTATTTTATTATTATTTTATTAATTCTATCAACCACATAACTAGATTTTCTTAATATCCACAACACCTACTCATTTCCCAATGTTATAGGACGAATGTAGTATTTAATAGAGAAAAGTTAAAATAAAAATAAAAAATAATTAGCTTGGTAAAAAATTAAATTGAGGATAAGAACTAATCAATTCAATATTCTAAACTAAATTGGATACTGACTCCATAGTAGAGTATTATTTCTGATATTAACTCGAGCACAAACATAGGGCTAATAATTAAACAATTAAACATTTCCAAACTTTAAGTGTGGAGCTCCTTAAGCAAATTAGAAAAACTATACTCCGTACTTACACATTTTGGTATACACATTTTGTTCACAGTCAGGGTGAGCAATAAATACATTATCTATGAAATAATGTCACAATAAATTGTGTCTATGTGAAGAAATTAATCTGAAAATATAAACAATCACACATACAACAAATGTCTGGTTATAGATATTGGTTTTCACATCCACAAACATTGTTTTGCGCGCTTGTCTATTTACTGTCTGTTGGGTTAATGGGCCGACTGTGGGCCGGCCCATTACCCCTTAGCAGATAAAGCACCAGAGCCCGGTCGGCGTGGTCCATCAAGGTGCTCGTGTCTATAATCAACTTGATCTCATGGGAATCTAATGTAATACGTTAGTTTTAAAATATGCATTGATATGACATTTTAAAACTGAGCATAACATTAGTACTTGTTGAGCATAAATAACTTACAAAATGAGCATTGTTATGAAAATTATAAGTATTTTTAATTGAGCATCAAGACATTTTCATTGAGCATCATACATCTTCTATTGAGTATTAGAAACATGTAATTCAGTATCATTGAATTGTATGTGCTCTTGTATCTATAATCAACTCTGACATGAATCTAATGTAATATGGTACTTTTGAAATATGCATAGATATAACATTTTTAAATGAGAATAATGTCAGTACAAAACGAGCACACATTACTTACCAAATGAGCAATGATATGAAAATCACAAACTTTGGTAGTTGAGTATCAAAACATCCTATTGAACATCAAATATCCTATATATTGAGTATCAGAAGCACGCAATTGAGTATCATGATCTCTGCTCAAATGTATACTTCGTATATTCTAACTCTTATGTGAATCTAATGTGATACTTTTGAAATATGCATTAATATGACATTTTAAAATGAGCATAAAACCAGTAAAACCAGTACCAGATGAATATACATAATTTACAAAATGAGCTTAAAAATTCAAAAGCTCGTTGGAATTCTCTAATGTGTTCAAATACTCATTTGTGCACATATAATCACAAATATAGTAATTTATATTAAAAATAATATATAGTCTTTCGTTCTCGAATTAAAAATTTAATTGGGATTGAACAAGTACTAATGTTATGCTCAATTTTAAAATGTCATATCAATGCATATTTTAAAACTAACGTATTACATTAGATTCCCATGAGATCGAGTTGATCATAGACACGAGAGTAGAGATTAGGATACTCAATTATATGCTTCTAATACTCAATAGAATTTTGATGTTCAATGAAAATGTCTTGATGATCAACTAACAAAGCTTATTATTTTCATATCAATGCTCATTTTGAGAGTTATGTATGCTCATTTGATACTGATGTTAAGCTCATTTTAAAATGGCATACCAATGTTTATTTTGAAATTATCATATTACATTAGATTCACATATTGAAATTCATAAGAATTGATTATAGATATAATTTAATGAGTTTTTATAAAATAAAAAATAAGAAAAAGAAAGTGAATTACAATATATGAAATTAATATCACAATACTCATTATTCGAATCTTCATGCTCAATATAATACGTCTGATGCTCATTAGAAGTGTATTAATACTCATCTAACGAAAACCACGATTTTCACTGATATTACGAAAATGTCACCATTTTTTAGTTATGATATTAGCTTTCTTGTACTAACACGGTGCTCATTAAAATTGGACTAATGCTCATTAACATTACACTAATACTCATTTAGCAGAAATCATGATTTTCACATTAATTACAAAAATGCCACATAATTATTTTGCTATTTTTTCTTTGGGCCTGTTACTTTCCTTGTTGGGCCGGTTGTACGGTGCTCACCGTACAGCCGGAGTATAATATATGCTTCCCACTACGAGCGTTGGAGGTGATAATAAGTAGTCCAAGTCCCATTAAATGAGGTGCACACATTTACTAGACTAGACTAGCATTGAGGATGCTCTAATTAGTAGGATTTTAGTTATACTAGTCCTAAATTATCGTAACAACAGTTCTACGTAGAATTCCAAGTATAATTAACATATTAAATTGGAAAGAGAATCTAGAATATTATAATTAATATTTCTTTAGAAGATGACACGTGGCAAAACTTTCCAAAATTGTATATTTGAAATGTATTATCTATATATATATATATAGATAATACATTTCAAAGATACAATTTTGGAAAGTTTTGCTTATATAGATTATATATATATATATATATTTTGAAATTATCATATATATATATATAGAGCATCCCCAATGCAATTCTATATACAGTAGAACTGTTGAAATTATCATATATATATATATATATATATATATATATATATATATATATATATATATATATAGATAATACATTTCAAAGATACAATTTTGGAAAGTTTTTCTTATATAGATAATTTCAAAATAAACATTGGTATGATAATATATATATAAATATATATATATATATATATATATATATATATATATATATATATATATATATATATATATATAGGGGACAGTTCAAGTGAGAATGATGTCCCAGGAGAGAAATAAGAATGAAATCTGACCTTCCATTCTCTCGATCTAATGGTTTGGATTCTTTTGAATTAGAGGTCATATTTTCGGATGATTGAAGTTATAAATAAGGCAACATTCAACTTGATATTAATTAAAGGGCATAAAACCAAACCATGACTTATCATGCACGATAGATCAAAATAAGAAAGTAATCCTAAATTTTAGTAAGGCCATTAATACGGGAGTAACTTCCGCCACACAATAAGAAAGATTTGTTTTATAATGATTTCTTCATATTTAATTCTCTATCCAATTTTCTTATTCGATCTCCTCATATAATTTTAAATTTCGGATAATCAATTTGAAAAAAAATCAAATTCGTTTGATTTTTTTTATGTCTAATCCATTTATTTTTAGATGCAAAATTTCAGGAATGGAATAAATCTGGGTTTATCCATTTGCACTCCAACTTCTAATAGTTGCACTTTTATTTGAGATTTTATGCAATCTAAATATTTTTCTCTCATAATAATCTAAATAATCAACATCATTCATCAATGAAACAAATTTAGAGAAATAACATTTTTATTATACTTATATGCACTTTTGCAATCTGCACATTTATATTATAAGTTTGCACTTACTATTTACTGCATTTTTCGCATTCCGTTGTGCACTTCCATACGTTTTTTGAATTAAAAGGATTTTAGAAAATAAAAATTAATAATCGTGGTTGTAAAAATACAAGGGTGTATTATATTAAGTGCATTTTAAGTATATACAAAGGTACACTAGTATATTAGACTTTATAGAATTTTACATTAGCACTTTTTCTCAAAATGAAATGCACTTTTAACATGTGCATTTAAACATGAATAAGAGTGCACTATTATCTCATATTTTTTCAAATTTTACATTAACATTGCAATTCACTTATAATACTAATAATGAGCAACACATTATCTATATAGTTGTGCTAATGCAAATTTTAATAAAAAGAAAGGGTGATACTAAACTGAAAACGTATTAGGCAATCCTTGCTATTTAATTTTTAACAACCACAAAGCTAACAATAATGCACAATTAGGATGCTAAAAATGTAGAAAGTGAACAATGATGATAAGAATGCACTATAGGGACGTTTGTGTCTCCCACTCATTATAATATTGTGAAGACACTAATAAATAAACTTCTAAAAATAAGAACGAGTTAATCTCGTACATAGATAATGCATTTAATGCTAATAATCTGAAAAGCCTAATTAACCTCTACCAATGACGATCTATGAGGATAAATCTAACGGCATAAAATGTTTCTCATTTCTCTCCCTAGATGATATTCTCATTTGAACCTAAATCTCTCTCTCTCTCTCTATATATATATATATATATATATATATATATATATATATATATAGGGGTTAGTTCCCGTGAGAACACCCTCTTAGGAGAGGAAAAAAGAATGAAATCTAGCCTTTTATTCATTCAATCGGATGGCTATAGAAAATGCTCGTATGACTTAATAATCAAGTGTTTATTAGGAAATCATTAAAAGTGAAGACGTATTGTTCAATCAACATTTATTGCGGAGGTCTTTTTTGTAAATTGATAATGCTTTGATTATCCATTAGCATCGAGCCTAAATCAACATCCCTATAATTCCGCCACGGCCAAAATTGAAAGGTGCAATCATGATATTGCATTATTCAATATATTGTAAAGTGTAAATCATTATTTATATTTAGAAGCATTCCTCTATATTAGATACGTGTATGCAATTTTTGAGAAACATATAACATCAAGTGCATTAAATAATGTGTTCAGTGGAGCAATTTTAATTAAATTTATATATTCACGTATGTATTTACAATTATGTATGTTACAACATGATTGTTATTTATACTTATCACTTTTTATAAAGTGCAATGTTAATGTGTCAAGAGTGCATGTGTGTCAAAAAGAAAGTGGGCCAGATTCTAGTGCATGAAATAATGTTTTTAGTGCAATTTGTAGGATTTTAGCAGCATGAATGAAATTATTGTAATGTGCAATAAAGATAATTAGAAATGCAAATGATATTGAAATACTAATTATGCATTGTTGATAAAACTTTATGCACCCGAGTAAATTCAAAATGCACTTTATAGAGTTATTTAAGTATATGTCGTTCCAACCAATCCCTTTTTCACATTTGACCTCTTTGAAATTCATGGCCTTTAGTAAATAAAAAATAAATAATATCTGAGGTATGCATATAATTTAAGTTAAAATGGTACGGTGCACCGTCGAGTTATTTACAATAGAGTGAAGAAACGATTGATATGTTGGAAGAATTCGTCCGGATATACCTGCAAAAAGCGTTTTAGAAAAATAATATAGCTCGAGTCGTGTAAACGGTGTCCTCAAGAAAGTATTTCCGACTAGCGAAAATCTTTCCCCAAGATAAAACGAGCTCTTCGGTGTAAGCCGGTAACAGAACAACGAGAGTAGACAAATGATTAATCCAGCAAGAGTTTAAAAATAATATGTGAGGGAGTTGTAATTCGTAAGTAAAATGTTTCCTCCTGTTCCATGGTAGCTCAAGCTCAAAGTATATATATCTATTCAAACCCGAACGTTGCCTTGCATATGCTTTTTATAATCGTTGCTGCCATCAGGGTTACTCTATTAAAGTATTAATTAATAATAATGAGAGCCACTACTCTTCCTCCATTGAAAAGTAACGTCCCAACCTATATTTGCAACATTGATTATTTGGCTTAAATGATTTAATTAAAAGGAATAGAAGAAAATTGTAACGTGTAAAACTTTAATAGTGGATTATAACTTATCATAGACATATGTCCGGCCAAATGAAAATCAACATTAGAATTTGAGATTTAAAATTATTTCTAGCAAAATAAATGAACAAAGTATTATTCATTTGAAATACTTTCAATATTTCCAACAATCCCCCACATATTTCAAATGAATATTTTTTGTATCTTGGAAAATAGTTTAGAAAATTTCCGCTGGATTAAAGGAATGAGACTTTAAGATTGGTGTCCGTAGACTATGAACCAAACCGAGACGATTAAGTCTTAATAAACCGAGCTGGTGGTGAAACCTATAGTTTCTTGAAACCAACAAGCTACTATTGGTAAATCAGGGTCTTAACGGTCGTGTCTCACCCCGCACAATTTCTCGTTATTACGCCGTTGTGCGCCGTAAGGCCATGCGCGTGCTTGGTGTTCATGAGTGCTCTAGAAGTTTTGTCATGCTTCATGGAGGCGGCCCCACCTCACACTCATATAGGTGATATCATCAAGTGTGTACCGCTTTTGCACACCACCCTAAAATTAATGGCTATGATAATCATTAAGAGCTTTTAGCTCACCCTCTCAAAGAATGCGGTTTCTAGCCTATATCTCACATCATGGAAATGGGTTATTTTAGTTAGGCTAGCAGAACTAAATGGAAGACTTGTTATTACCCATTTGAACTTGCTTCATGGGATCTCCAATCACACAAGTTGGGTTCCCATCCCCATTTGTTTCAAGTGACACTAGTCTCATTTCCTTCGATGTTTCCGTTATCATTTTTCATCCTAGGGATTCTGTCAAAGGAGTAGCTAATTCCTTCTGACTTCACAAAATTAATGGAAATAATTCCATTCTCAAACATCATTACACCACTTTCAAGGGTGAATGGATATCCACTATTTTAATTTATCTCATGCGAGTCGACTCAGATGTCGTCGTTGTATTCCGGAAATACAACGGATAACACTCAATGACATCGATGTGATCATCAAATACATCGGATAATTCTCAATAAAATATATACCATCATTGTACCATTATAGTACAATGGATAATTCTCATATAACATCATTGTATCGCTCTAGTACAATGGATATATCTTAATGAAACATATCATTGTATTGATACATTACAACGGATAATCTCAATAAAAAATACATTTAAATGGTACCTCTCAAATATCTCAATAACCGCCTCAACGCAGTCTAATGCTCCCCATTTGGGTTATTAGTATATGGGCTCAATCTTCCGACAAATAAACTATGTCGGGCCTCGTATAATTCATCAAGTGTAATAAACATCCAATAATTTGGGAGTACTCATATTGAGACTCAGGATCACCTCTATGTTTTTTTTAAGTGTATATGAGAGTCATAAGGGATACTCACAGGGATGTCATTGAAATGTTCAAATCTCATTAATTAAAAGTTTATCAACAAAATGCTCTTGAGATATTATAATACACAGTCCTTCCTTATGACTTTCATACCTAAAATCACTTTTGTTACCCCCAAGTTTTTCATATTAAAATTTAACATCTAAACCACATACAAATAAACAATAATGCACACACTATTTCATATTCAGTGCATACACACTTTGTGTTACTAACCACATGACTCTCCGGTTGCACCATATAAATTTCTTCCTCTAGCTCACCATTGAAAAGCACAATCTTAACATTCACTTGATGGAAAAAGCTTTGTGAATACAGTCTATTTCAGTGTTTATATGCACCAAGATTTTTTTTTTTAAATAGTTTGTAAATAAGTCAAAAATTCATCACTAATAAGATATGTATAAAAATCATTTCTAAAAGATTTCTCTATATTTGGCTTCTTCTTTTCAAAAGAGAAGATTCATCATTAAAAGAATCATTTTCTTTTAATGGTTCACTATCACAAGAGGGTTCATCATTAAAGGTTCATTTCCTTGTAGTGGATCACACTCACTATATGGTGCAACGGTCTTGTGTTCAAGTTCAAAAGAAGCACATTTAAAAAAAATCATCATTTTTGTTTCAACAACATATAAACAAATGATCAAACAGGCATCATTTAGTGTGTGCACATTCTCCAAAAATGATCACATTAATATCAACAATAACATAGCTTAAAGTATTTCACATTAGCACACTATTTCTTCAATTTAAGAAAATTATAAATGTGCTCCATTGTTTCAGTTTATGCAAAGCTAGCGAAGAGTTATAAAGCTCAGTTTACTCAATGAGATAGGTAATAAAAATATAGCTAAGCACCCCCACAATTTTAAATATTTGAAAAAACAGGTGCATATAGCCCTTCTAGAATTCATAGACAAATAATTTATATCTCAACCTTAATTTGTACACAATGATTTTATAAAAAGAAACTCGCCTTCTAAATTTAAGTACGATAAAATTTAGTTTATCTCGAAAAATCACCCGTAAATGTGATAAAGAACTTTTACCACCTCTAAGCACAGTGTAGTTGCTCTAATAAAGTTCATAAAAAATTCATCAAATATATCACAATTTTCTAGAGGTGCTCTCATTTCACTAAATATCAATCTTATGATATTTAGGAATTTCATAAATCATATAAAAATAAAGATCAACTTAAAATGCCACGTAAAAGTCAAATCTATTACTATTATATCACATTACACGATAATTAACCAACAGTAAGTACGTATAGCATTATCATGCAACACTCCAAAATTACTAAGCACAAAATTTCCGTTCTTACAATAGTCATTTCCCACAAAATATCATTTTTGGTCATAACAAATTTGTCACGACCAAAATAAACTTTAACCCCATCTTTTCTCAAGAGAGAAACAAAAACTAAATTAATCCAAATCTCGGGCACATTATACACGTCATTTAGTGATAAAGTTTTTTTTTTTTCACTCACTCATTCACATCATAGTTTAAACTAAGTTTGAACTACAACCGCAGTAAAATTATCATCACTACAAACTAAGTTTAAACTTGATTTTAGTGGGTAGTTATTTTTCATAGTTGTCATTTTATCACTAAATCAACGAATAACATTTTTCTTAAAAAAATGGAGTTAAAGTATGACTTGTTGTAATTAGGAAAGCGGAGAGACTAACCGTTATACGTAGAAGACTTTTGTGAGCGTCTATCCGATAAATGCGGCTCCCCATGCGGGTGTATCACAACTTACTTCGCAGCGCACATGTAGAGATAACATAGCTCCGAGGAGTGCGGCAGCAACGCCTTGTGAGATTGTATGTGCAGGCATATCCGACGCCAAATACTTTCTTGAGATTGTTGGAAGAATTCGTCCGGATATACCTGCAAAAAGCGTTTTAGAAAAATAATATAGCTCGAGTCGCGTAAACGCTGTCCTCAAGAAAGTATTTCCGACTAGCGAAAATCTTTCCCCAAGATAAAACGAGCTCTTCGGTGTAAGCCGGTAACAGAACAACGAGAGTAGACAAATGATTAATCCAGCAAGAGTTTAAAAATAATATGTGAGGGAGTTGTAATTCGTAAGTAAAATGATTCCTCCTGTTCCATGGTAGCTCAAGCTCAAAGTATATATATCTATTCAAACCCGAACGTTGCCTTGCATATGCTTTTTATAATCGTTGCTGCCATCAGGGTTACTCTATTAAAGTATTAATTAATAATAATGAGAGCCACTACTCTTCCTCCATTGAAAAGTAACGTCCCAACCTATATTTGCAACATTGATTATTTGGCTTAAATGATTTAATTAAAAGGAATAGAAGAAAATTGTAACGTGTAAAACTTTAATAGTGGATTATAACTTATCATAGACATATGTCCGGCCAAATGAAAATCAACATTAGAATTTGAGATTTAAAATTATTTCTAGCAAAATAAATGAACAAAGTATTATTCATTTGAAATACTCTCAATATTTCCAACATGATAAGTGCACTATATATATGTGTGCACTTTTAATAAGTAAAAGTGCAATTTAAAAATTGAAGATATAATGCATCCCTAACTAATTCAAAGTGCAACATGTTTGGTATAGTTTTTCATGACTTTGAGTGCTTTAGTTTTTATAAAGTGTATCGAACCCAATATTATAGTGCACTAGTATGTATGGCATTTATTAAACATGAAATTTTTAATTTTAAAAATCATAAGAAAAACAAAGTTAGAATATACTAAATGTTCGTTGAGTACTTGAGTTGGTGCCAAGAGAGGATACACTTAAAACCATATGTACACCTGGGATTAAAGTCATAAACGTAAAAGAAAATGTAGAAAAGAAAAACACAAAGGAAGTTAATGAAGTAACCTCCCTAAAAAGCATTAATGCGGAATAGAAAGAATATAAGGCAGGAGAGTTATAACCGTAAAGGAAGTTCATTAAATGTAACCAAGAAATGGGGAGAAATTTTAGGATGCTATGCACGTTGGAAAAAGCTAAATAGCATGAAATCACAAAATCACCCTCACATCCAATACGAGATCATCTCTATTAATGGGTTGATCTAATGGTTAAGATCTATTCTTTTTTCCTCTCCTAAGATTAAGTTCTCACATGAACCTAAATCTATATATATATATATAATATATATAGGGGAAAGATCAAGTACAATGTGTGCTTATTGTGCAAATTTTTGTACGATGCACCTTGACGTTATTTGCATTGCATATTGAGGTTCAAAGTGTTGCATATTATATACTCATAAAATAGCAGTTGCACATTAACGTTCAATGAGTTGCACCCTAGAAAAGTTAGGTTTTATTACAAAAATGCCACCTTGCCTTTATATCCTTTAGATCAACTCATCGGATGGCCAAGATAAGTTTGTACTTTGTAAATTAAGCATGGTTTGTATTTGATCTCTATTATATATATATATATATATATATATATATATATATATATATATATATATATATATATATATATATATATATATATATATATATATATATATATATATATATATATATATATATATATATATATATATATATATATATATATATATATATATATATATATATATATATATATATATATATATATATATATATAGGGAACTGTTCCAGTGAGAAAGGTGTCATAGGAGAGAAATGAGAAAGCATGAAAATAGTCGTTTAGATCTTTGATCCGATGGTCGAATTTTACAATTCCATTAACTATCAAAATCTCAAAAATTAAGGAAAGCAATAACTTGCATTAAATGTAATACGGTTGATTTGTATCACATGGGCTTTTACGTAAACTAGTTGTGCACTTACCTTCCTAAGCATACGGAATTCATTTGGAAGTTTTCCAATTAGGAGTGGATGAAATTATGACTTACGGAGTATGTCTTTAATATATTGAGATTTACGGATGTTTCCATTTTAATAGATATGCATTTTTCATAGGACTGTTATGCATCAATATTATAAGAGAAGTGCATTTTGTAAACTTGATAAAGTTTATTTGCAAATTGAATCAGATTTTCTTTTACTTCAAATTGGATACTTTATTAAATTAATCGCCTTAAGTATGGAATATTGATATAGGCAAGAAACTGTAAAATGAATATACAAAATCATGCAAAAATTCGAAAAACGTAATTCATCATGTACACATTTGCACTATGCATTTCAAAAGAGTGCACTTTAACGTGTAACTAATTTCACTTCACTTGTTGCACATTTGTTGTTAAAAAGTGCATATCTTCAAAAACTTGTAACATGTAATTATATATTAAATGTGCAACAATAATTAAATTCAGGTGCACTATAATGTGTAAATTGTGTAGTTGCACCTCGATTCCAATTAATTTGCACTTTAAAATAAACCATGAAGGTTGCACTTGTGTCCTTAATAAAACAATACAGAAATGCTAACGTGCACTACCAATATTCCAATAATGCACACTTGATACAAAATCGATCTCTGCAATGATATATGAGTTTGTGTTTTTTGAATGCTTTAGAAATTTATTGAATGTGCATAATTGAATAAGTACATGTGCACTTTACTGAAAAGCATAGCAATTAATCTAAAATAATTTACAGATGCACTTTTATTCGAAATTTGAGCATCAAGAGTGTCATTGATTGTTCACACATATTTTATTTCCAAAAATTAATAATACATCATAGTTATAATCATTCTTTTTATAAATGTTTCAATCAATTTGTACACTATAAAATCAATTAAGTATGCAACTTTTTTATTTAACGATGCACTTATTATTTTATTAGATGCACTCTTATGTGAGAATCGAGGCAGGTACTATCTATAACAAGTGCATTGGGAATCATATAGTCCTGAAAATAACATCTTTGTGCAAATATTACATATCAAATGTGCACAATCATAATAATAAAATATTAACATATTCATGATATTAACTAATAAAAATATGTATAATAGAGTACTAACATATTTAGGATATTAATCCATAATAATATGAAAAACTCAAGGAAGTGGAAAACTTCGTATATGCTACGTGGAAGAAAATCTCATCAAACAAAAAAATGAATTGAAAATGGGGAGTATAAGCCCGTGTAAGAATAAGGAAAGAAATCAAGCGGACAATTCGTGCGTGCAAATAATAAATGAAATAGATGAATGACTACTTTGCCCTTGAAGTTTTAAACGTGAATAATCACTAAAGTGATGAATCTAACGGTTGATATCAATTCTTATTTCTCTCTTAAGATAAGATTCTCCGTAATGGAGAGAGGAAGGAGTGGTGTGAGCCTTCCTCTCGTCTTTTTTTTGAAAGGATATCACCTATATATTGATATCATTAGAATTTCTAAGCGACTCCAACTGCATATCCTCTACCAACTATGATTGTTAACCATCCGATTAGACTTATATACAATCACCCTCTTGTTATTATCTTTATTTTGCTTTATGTGTTTATTTAATTAATGCTAAGTATTGATCCTATTAGGACTAGAACTCATTAGAGCATCTCCAATGCTATAATGTGCACGATGCACACGTGGCATGAGAGATGACCACATAAATATCAGTTAATTAATTTTTTTCTTTGTTTATTTAAATGATTTTATACAGTTTTGGTAAGTTTTTCTCTACAATGTCAAAAAGACCGTCAAATGTTGACATTGCTGTTGACATTGCAGGAAAAAACTTACCAAAATTGTATAAAATCATTCAAATAAGGAGAGAAATAATTTATTTGCTAATATTTATGTGGCTATCACTACTGCCACATGTGCACCGTGCACATTATAGCATTGAAGATGCTCTTAATAAATATTGATCTTAGGAGAACTATAACTCATTAATGAATGAAGACTTCTATTAAGGTAATAAAATAATAAAAAACTTCTCAAAAAACGAGCCAATGTATCCTATATAAGGAAGAAAACAATAGCACTCTTAAATATTAGCTACAATGTCTCCAATGCTAGAATGTGCACGGTGCACATGTGACATAAGTGATAACCACATAAATATTAGCAAATAAATTATCTCTTTCCTTATTTGAATGATTTTATATAGTTTTGGTAAGTTTTTTCCTGCAATGTCAACATCTAGACGGTCTCCTTGACATTGTGGAGAAAAACTTATCAAAATTGTATAAAATCATTCAAATAAGGAGAGAAAGAATTTATTCACTAATATTTATGTGGCTATCTCTCACGCCACGTGTGCACCGTGCACATTGTAGCATTTAAGGAGTTGTGTTAATTTTACTCGGATTCAGGAATTAAATTTTCTTGTTTATTTAACAAGTCTAACTCAAATAGATCTATTTTGATCAATACTCTACAACAACTTCAGTCAATACAACCAGAAAAATAACTTCAACCTTACTTTTTCTTATTATTACGCAATTCAGCCCGCGAAATCAAAAGTTACGTGTTTGATGAAAAAACTAGCTAATAAGCCGAAAAAAGAGGATACCAAACGGGCGGTAAGTCAACTGTGAATAGTTGGAATATAAGAAATTATATTCCTTGGAAAAAGATGCACAGAGCAAAAATTGGTCCATGGAGTCCGCTATTAATTTTATTCTTTCAGAAATAAAGATCCCCAATATATGGCAACTTTAAGCTTTTAATTTTAATCTTCTTTTTAGAGAAGCTTTTAACTTTAATCTTGATAAAAAGAGATCCTTAAATTGTGCTAATAATTGAGTGGGGAAATTATAATAAAAGACTGTAGACTAAAGTAAAGTAGTTTCGCGGAGGAGTATATATATAAGAGGCACCAGAGTAGTCTTTGAGATTTCTCACACCAAAACAAAGAAATCCATCTCATTTTGTTTGCGAAAAATAATTAGCATTATATACAAATAATATACAAAGTCAATATCTCCAATGGCAAAGATCTCTTCCTCTGCTGCGTACACCGTTGCCGTCCTTGTTTTGTTTGTTTCAGGTTATAGTTCTTACTAGCATTTTCTTACTTCGGTATAAGTCATATGCATTAATCAAGTTTATTTAAATAAGAAATATTTAATTAATATGGTGTATGTGCACCATGCATGCATGCAGTGTGGTTGGTGATGGTTCCTTCAAGTGATGCGCAGTGCCGCCCTTCTTTCCCCGCAAGCGCCGGTCAATGCATTGATGATGTGACTCCAAGCCAGTCGTGCATAGACGTATGCGGTGGGGTGCAGCTCACATGGTGCGATAATACGGTGACAAACCTGGGGAAATGTGGTTGCACCTGCCCGTAGCAGCTGGTCGGTCTCCATGCATGCCGCCGCCGCGCTTATGTATTATTGCCTGCCATCTTCTATCTATTCTATTATTATATATACGTGCGTACGGATCATCACAGTATCGTATATTAATTAATTAATTAATTACTTAAAGATAATAATAATAATAATTATAATTAATATAAGTATCCGCCCATCTAATTAATTAATACTCGTATTCTCAGCTCTATTATTTACGTACGTGTGTATGTATGCATCACGCACCAATCATCGGTACTATAATATACGGAGTACTTCGTATAATAATTAATAATGATTAACTCCGTAATACCATCCATATATGCTTTCTCGCCTCGACTTTACATATCAATCAATATAAAGTACGGTACGTGTTTGGGTGGATACATTATTGAAATTCAAAAGTCAAAAATTAAGGAAACATAGAGCAATTAATTTACTCCGTAATTAGGACGACGACTGTGTCGTAGATGATGTATGTAGTACGTCCATTTGGATAATACCCGTGATCAATCAAGGTTTTTTTTTTTTTAAATATCAATCAAGGTTTGTTAAAAAGGGAAGTGTGAAAAAGGTTTGTTTAATCGAGTCAGATCAACGGCATAAAATGCACCACAAATCATAATCGATTGGATCAATTTAATTGGATCAAATGCCAATGCATGATACGATGTCATCTCAATGAAGGTGAGCCAAGTGCCTAACTCATTGCCCTAGTTAGCTTTTTTCCGTTTTAAACGCGTTTTAAACACGTACCGTTTTTTTGAGTAAAAAAACACGTTTAAAACGAAAAATAATGTCGGTCCGTTTAAAAAGGAAAAAAACTCCTACTTCCCGTATAAAACGTATTTTTCCCGTATTTTACAAAAAACAGAAACATGAATTGATCAATTAAACGAATGCATTAAATGCATAGAAGATCAACAATAGTTTAAAAGTAGAAATGAAAACACTCTCCTCGTGATCCCGTGTTTTTGTATTGTTAATTACAATACAATTATTAATCACTAAAATTAATTGCATGACGGTTAAAGCTAGCATCCTAAAGACTAAAACTTAAAACACTACTCCCTCTGTCCTTAATAGTTCTTTCATAGTACAAATGACACACATATTAAGAAAGTGGGTATTGTGTTGTGGAGAGTTGTGCAAAAGATAAATAAATGTGTAAGAAATGTTGTGAATCACTAATTCATTACCAAAAAAGAAAGTGGAAGTTCTTTTGATATGAATGAAAAAGGAAAGTTGAAAGTTCTTTCAGGGACGGAGGGAGTACTAGATTTCTGATGTTTTTTCAAACAAGCTTATCAAAATTAAGGTTTTTCTAAACTGGACATTTTTTAGTATAAACTTTTACACAAACAATAATAAGCGTAGCAATTGCACAACTTTTCTCATATGTCATCCGTCATTTTGATGAAAATTATGAGTATAACTTGAGTGTTATTTGATGATAATAGAAAGATAATGATTTTAACTTAGTCTCATTCTATTGTTATTATGCCTTATTTTTTGACGTCATTTTGCAAAATTATGTCTTGGACTTGCACCAAGAGGCTCTCCAGTAGAATTACGAATTATGTTTAGGTAGCAATGGAATTTGCCTCCTTGTCCTGGAGGCTCTCCGGTAGAATTACTATTATTTTTATGTAGTAATGGAATTTGCTACATGAATATGTGTACTTTTATTTCTTTTTACTATATATGTTGTTTTATATAAAGTATATACTTTAAATGTTCAAAATAATGCCCCGTATTTTTTGTCCGAATTTTTGTAACCGATGACGTATTATACACGTATACGTATTTACACGTTTTATAAAAGTCAACGTTTTTTTCAACGAATTTTTGACCGTTTTTTTCATTCATGTTACCGAATAAAACGCGAACGTATTAAACCTCGTTTAATTCCCGTACCGTATTTAACTAACTAGGCTCATTGCAAAAAAGAAGTCCACTTTTTTAGTGTGAAAAGCAGAAAATGCTTTGCACTTCTCAAGGTGTAATTTCAAATCCCTGACGGATATAAAGAGAGGTGCATTCATACTAGCCCCAACAAGCCGGGCGGATCTATCATTTGCATCTAGGTGGGCCAAAATGTAGTAGATATAAAATAGAACTAACTAATCGGGAATTTTTCACAAATAGACCAAAAAGACAAAGTAATATCACTATTATCACTCTTCATTTTTCTTTTCAAAAATAAACTAACTAAGCTTTTCTTTTCAAAAATGGACTACGTGCATTAAACCAACCCTCTGGGACTTATGAAGCGAACATCCACTCCCCCTCAAGACTTCCGGGGAGTTCCGGAGTGCATGTAGCCATCTATCTCTTCTTCCTTTGTTAAACTTGTACAAACACCAAAAATTAAATTCTTGTTTTTAAAGTAAAAAAATAATGTAAAAATGATGAAGATAATCAGAAAATTAAAAGGTATAGAAAATAAAAATAATAATAATAATAATAATAATAATAATAATAATAATAATAATAATAATAATAATAATAATAATAATAATAATAATAATAATAATAATAATAATAATAATAATAATAATAATAATAATAATAATAATAATAATAATAATAATAATAATAATAATAATAATAATAATAATAATAATAATAATAATAATAATAATAATAATAATAATAATAATAATAATAATAATAATAATAATAATAATAATAATAATAATAATAATAATAATAATAATAATAATAATAATAATAATAATAATAATAATAATAATAAAAGTATGGGAAGGTCATAGAATGCAACGTAAAAGATCAAAGATAGATAATTGTAAATTTAATTCGAAGAACGAATTTCAATTAAAAACAGAATAAAGAAAACATGTAAAAATTAAATTAACAATCGAAAAGAAAAGAAAATTAATTTTGAAAACAATAAGAAATGTAAAATAAATGAATAGATCGAAAATTAAAAAATACGATCCTGGAAACTTTTAAATTTAGTTCAAATTGTGGGAATGTTGTAAAAAATACTCCGTGCAATTTTAGTTATGTAAATTTTGAAATAGTGAACATAATTTTTATCAAAATATAAACTGTCAAAAAATAGAGAAATTCGAAAGTTTAACTAAAAGCGTTAAAGTCGGGTTAAATAGCCTAAAAATATAACAAAAAATAATAATGAAAAAGAGGTTTTGAAATTACTAAAATATTGATCAAAAAATAAATTACTAAAAATATGAAAAGTAGCTAGAAATGTAAATTTTTTGATAAAATTAGAAAATCAAAATAAATTTTATAAATAAAAATAAAAATAGATAATATAACTTATCAAAATTTTTGTAAAAGAAGAGTAATCAGTGTATATTAAAAGAGTGTAAATAGTAAAAACGTTTGAAAAATAAAAATGTCAAAAATATAAAACTGGAACATGTAAACAATTTAAAAATAGGAAATAATTAAAAACATGCATTTTCGAATTTAATTTTTTTAAAGTAGCGAAAACATTAATTTTTATTAATAGCATCTTATTGTAACTTTTTGTTGCACATTGTTTCCGTGTGTTTCTTTTTGTTGATAAGTGTTATTTTTTTGTTTTTTATTGTTTCTCTCTTGTTATCATTGATAGTCATAAACTCAAATTTATCATTTTAGGTGTTTGTGCGTATAGTAGACGGTTTTATTTCAGAGAAGTGATAAAGATAAATAGAAAACTAAATGAACAACAACAGCAACAATAAGCAACATGATACAACAATATGCAACACATTGCAACACCAAAAAACAAGTATGCTTCAACAAAAAGAAACAAAAAGTAGCATATAAAAATATCACAGTAAGTATATAATTCAATCTGTTAGCTCAATTTATCACTCAGTATTATATTATTTGGCTTTGATACTTCACAATCTTATTTCTTTTATGCATTTGAACACTCTTCATCACTTTTATCTCTTTGCCTTCGTTTCCTCATTGATATTCGTAGACTAATTATCTTCGTGTACTTCTATTATGCACCTGCGATCAATATGAAACTAATTTAGAATCAATATTATAAGCAAACAATGCACCTATAGAGTTGATGCATCAACATATATCCGCAACGTAACTCTGAGAGAAGAAAATAAGCAAAACCCAAAGTCATGAACAAATAACTATTAATAGGGGGATTTAGAAGTACTGATCCAGAGCAACTAAAACCTAAGTGAATGATGACTGAAACATGTGATCAATAATCAAAAGGTGTGTTGACTATGCCAAGAGAGCATTTAAATGTAAAATCAGTAATTAATTGTTCGAGGCGTAAATCAACAAAAAATAACTAATTACGGGAAAGATGACCGCTAATCATCATCATATGGGAACGTCATACCATGTTAAGCTCTAAGTGCAACAGTAAACGCCTATGAATGCCTCACTTGAACTACAAAATTGCATCTTCCGATCCATCTCAGTCACAATTGCAAATGTTGCCACATAGTAAAACACAACCTGGAAAATTACAGCCAGCAGCAAGCATAGACTTCAAAATCCTAATCCCTTACTTCAACATAACTTGATAAATCAACATAAGCAAACCTTTCAAACACAAAGGATTATGTCAGGAAGCATCATTCAATATATGTTTATCCAATTACGATTAACAAAATTTTCAAATAAACTATGTTTACTTTGTAATCTATATAAACTCAGCTACATAGTAACTATATAATACGGAGTAACTATTACTCAACATAAACAGAAGGCATTTGAAAAGATTTTTTGGGAACAAAATCTATTTTTGGTATGATTACCTTCATATTAGTGAATTGAGAGTAGCTATATGGTTCTTCATTCGCAAAAGCCCCCAAATTTATTTTCCTTTGACATTTCTGCATAAATGAAAAGTTCTTCCTCTTAAAACTTCAAACCATTTCCATATTCTAAACGGATCCCTAAGCGAGTTCCTTGCATGATTGAGCATTTTGATCTTAACCTTAAATTTCTCTAGTAATGCTCATACTACAAATCAGATTTCAGGACATGAAATTGGTTTTCAGACCTGTTATTACTCTTATACTATAAATTAGTTTTTCAGAATATCACTGCAACCTTCCATAAAAAAAAGGTTTTAAATCAAGCAATTGAGTTACAAAACTTCCTAAGACCACAAACTGATTTAAAGCATCTTAATGATTGTCTTCCTTACATGGAAATTCAGAAAATATGCTTCTGCGGGAGTAGATTTCCCTACCAGGCAAATACTTTTTTTTTTGGATTTTTAAGGTGAAGTAATTAACAAGCATAACCTAATGAATTGATAAGGAAGGACGGGAGGAGATTTCACCTTATCTCATGCATCATCTCATGGCAGAGGACTAGAGGCTCCAGAATCAGAAGGATCTTACTCCCTTACCTCAAGTCTCTGTTCTCTGGGAAAATAATTAGGTCTGATTAGATAGCTTGATAGCTTCAATATTTCCTCGATTAAGATCACGATGAGTCGATGAACAACTTGTTATCTACGATTTTAGTACTTGAAACTCCATAAACCGAGATCCGCTTGTTCAAAGCATTACGAATGTCTTCCGTAACATTTTGTGCCTCATACAAGAACCACTAATCTGAATTTTTTAATTAACCTTTCTAGATACTATCTCTGAGAGAGATTTCAATATTGTCATCTAATAGATCGACAAAATAGAGGCTCGAATTGGTAGAAGAGAGCTAACCTGTCATAATTGTCATAAGCCTGAGTTTCGAATTGGTAGCAGAGATGTAGGGAGAGACAAAACTCGGAGATACTTGCGAAAGTGAAAGCAGTTAGCAGATTAGCGGAGGAGGATTTCAAGAGAAGAAGCGGGGAAAAGAAGAGAGGAGCAAGTGAGCAACGACGGAAAAGATCAACGACGAGATTGAATTCTGGCTTTTCGCTTAACGTAAGATTATATTTGAAATAAAAAAAACTAACAGCGAAAAGACGAGAGTCTCTAAATGAAAAGTAAACGATCATAGGACATAAATGAAATCCAATAATAAAAAGTAGATGAAACGGGATATTTCCACTAACTAATTTCACTTTTGGTCCTATTAGTTTTATCTCAATTTCACATTTAGTTTATGTCTTTTTTTGTCCACTTTTGATACTTGACTACTGTTTTTTGACCATTTATGACACTTTTCCAGTGATTTTAACCGTCAGAAACATTGACAGAAAGACCATATATCAGCAAAAACACAATAGTTGGGTATCAAAAGTGGTCAAAATAATAGATGTGTACCAATTGTGGAGTAGGTGCCATACTTGTAAGACAAAATGTGGAATTTGTTCTATAAAATAACATGTGTTGTAGCAAAAAATGTCAAAGACAAAATACAATACTATAGAAATAAGAGTTTTCATTAAAGTCAACTACCGGCACTCAATAAATTTACAACTGTTCTCTACGGGATTTTGTCGATCGATACCGTTTGATAATGACATCATTGTAAATTTTCAAGAATATGTCTTTTTCTACTCATCCAATTACTCAGATGAATAGAAGTTGGGAAGAATCAAACTCTTCACTGTTAAATTAAATGATTTTGTGTTTTGAATGTTGCTTTGTTATCATTTATATTTGAAGTTTCTTCAATTTTACTTGAGCCTAGCACACAGTTCTCATGGAGCTATCTTTCTTAGCTCCTACTTCAACATGATCATAATATCTCTTCAACATGCATGTTCTGAGGCGTAGAGAGCACATTCGAGAGAGCCAGAGAGCGAGTCAGCCAGAGTCTTTCGGAGACCTAGCGTGTGACACCGCACCCGAACGTCCTTGAAAATTCGATTTAAAAATTCAAAAGTGATGTATTGAATTTCCGATTTCAAAGCAATGGAAGAAACGATTAATATTTTACGAAGTACATGATTGAATATTGTATTGTTCAAACCCGCATTCTTTTGTAATTTTCATCATGTAAATTATTGGGATGAGCCTACACATATTGGAGATCAATAATGTGATTTAGGAAGTTGACTTGTTCTAAATAAATTAGGATGAGTACAAAAAGGCATCTTTGACAAAGATAAAACAATAGGACCCATCTTCCCATTTTTGGAGGTATTGGTAGATATTTTGGACCCCAAATTTAATGGGATCAATTGGGAACCACTCCACATGATTATAGTACCTGCAAAACAAGAAAAATAAGTGAGGAGACTTACCTTGGCCGCACAAGCTGGAGGAGGGCTGCACAAGACTTGATTGGAATCAACCTTGAGACCCACCTTGTCTATTTCCGCACAAAACATGGGTGTGTTTTGTCTCCCTTCATTTTGAGAGTTGTACTCGTCCAAATGAGGTGTATAATGTGTCCTTGGATAGCCTTTGAAGTGTAGTTTCATAATTGAGTGGCCTTTGTTCGAGTAGAGAGAGCAATCATCCAAAAATCGATCTGGAACGAGCAGTGGTCTGTGAACTCGAGCTGTGGGAGTGCTGAGACTGTTTGGTCGATATCTCGAGTTTTACAAATCCAATTAAGGCGTGTGAGATACCCACAGAAAGCTCTCAAGACGAGGAATCCGTGAAGGTCTGGTTTGCAGGAATCGGAGTTGTGGAAGGCTTCCAAATCGTCCGAGCAAAACACAACCTCGCAGGAGAGGATTTAATCTTCTAAAGTGAGTTTTAACCCCAAAGCTTTACTTTTCATTCTCCAAATGATATGAACGATTGGTGAGACTATTATACACTAATCCAAGTGTATAATATGTCCTTATAAAGTTATTTTATTGATGTGAAGGTTAGATACTAACCTAGATGCAAATATTGGAAAACTAGGAATCGAGTTAGCCGGAAAACACCCGTTCTAGGGGCTGTTTTCGTATCAACGATTAAGGGTTGAACTAGCACTTTGAGGAGGCTGTTTAACACTCATATTTGAGCAAGGAATCAGTTCCAAATCAACCTTGACCGAAGCTTTGACCATTGGACCAAGAAGGGAAAGTTTAAAGCTCAATTGAGGTGAGGATTGACATCTAATTGCTTACAACTTGTAGGTTAAGCATGAGATTACCTAAATGCTTAAATCATGATTTTTCATGGATTATGATGATTATATATTGATGAAATATTGATATAGTTGCCAAAGAATGAAATTTGAAATGATTTGAGAATGTATGAATAATATGAGATTAAATGAGTATAAATGAACTATTTTGTGAAATAGGCATTTTGCTCATGTATGAATTATGTGGATACATAAATGAATATTTGTGTATTGAGATTGAATACTTAAGTTGCTGTTACATAATGATAAATATGTAGAGAATTACAAATAATGAGGATAATGGTATGATAACAATAATCCTAATAGTATTGAAATACTAGTTAGTGATTATTGGAACTTGTTGATTAAATTGATCCTAGGGATTGGGTTGTATGAAAGGTACTTGAATATAGTTCAAGTGTATATAATAACTTAGTATGGAACTAAGGTTAAGTTATGGGAAGTCTTTAAGGATGACCCATGGTAGTTTAATGATATGTCAATTCTAGGCATAGGGTTGCTTTAGAATTGGACCTTAATGCATGGTGATGTGGTAGAGCCGAGCTCTAGAATGCATGTAAGGTGTAGACTTGGAGTCTATGTATTGTATAGCTAGAGCCGAGCTCTAGGACTTGCGTGGTGATGTGGTAGAGCCGAGCTCTAGAACGCAAGGTAAGGAAATTGACTCGAGGTATATGAATTGTATGGTGATGTGGTAGAGCCGAGCTCTAGAATACAATGTCATGTACTAGAGTTGGACTCTAGGAGTTGCCGTGGCTTATAGTCACGGGGCTGGGAATGGTGATTTCCAAATGAATATGGGCCCACGGGCCGACTACTTGACTTTTATATAAAGTAAGTATATTTTTAAACGGGGTAACTTAGGGTTACAATCATAATGTACTATCACCCTATTTGAGGGTCTTGTGTTTGAAATACTTGTTGTATATCTATTAGATGCCTGCCACACCAGTACTTTATAGCCGTATAGAGTACTGACCCCTTCGGGGGCGTCCCACCACCATTTCAGGTTGAGGCTAGAGCTTGCATCCTGTGCTCGTTGATCGGGTGATTCCTCAGAGAGAAGACTTGGTTCGTGCTTCCTCCGTTCTATTTGAAACATTAATAAACTTGCTCATGGATATTTCACTATAGAGCCTGCGTGCTCATGAATAGCCCTGTGTGGCTCTTTTGTTTTAAACAATATTTCCGCTGCGTTATGAATTACTTATTATGTTTGTTTATGGATGTTATGTGTGTGAATGATATTCAAGACGCCTTGTATAATATGAATGTGTTGGACTGCGGTTGACTATTCGTATTGTACGGCGGATTGTTGACGTGTCCGGGGAGGTCCGGGGCGTGACAATTAAGTTGGTATCAGAGCCTTAGTCCATAAACTTCATAATGAAGTCTCAAAATTCTCTTTTCAAAATGATTTTGAAAACCATGAGCATAAACGTTTTGTACTTGAAGAGCTTTTGGTACTTGAGTTGCAAGGTCTCTAATTGTTAAGATGGTACCCTTAGCAATTGGTATGGCAGCAATTTGAGCCAAATAGTGTCTTAAGTACCGATCTGTCAATTGACATTTGATACGAGTCTAACGACTCTTTCCAAAATTTCTTTCAGAAATGGACCGTGGTGGCAAGGTGACTAGGAGAAACCCATTGGGCCGTGCACCAGAGGAGACTGGGCAAGGCAGTCGTAGGACCTCTAGGGCATCTAGAGGAGCGGGCCGTGGAGGCCGATCACAGACCGTGAGTGACGGTCATGTGAGCACTGAGAGTGACAGTTACTGGTCCTACGAGGACTCAACCTATCAACCGGAAACTGAGCCGGTTGAGACCCCTTATGAAGGGGATGATGATGATGTAAGTGATGAGGAGGAAAATGGCTCCTTAGCACGGATTGAAGCGTTACTCCAACAGTACCACCGTGAGCGTGAGGAAAGGAGGGAACACCGAAGGCGTCGGGCTGGGCAACCTTTGGGCGGGGCTTCAAGAGGGAGAAGCCATGGCGACTCTAGGGCCCACATTGAACCACATGCGGGCAGGGGTGATGGAGGTCCAATCATAAGGATCTCCAAATACATCAAAGAGGCACGAGACTTGGGGTGCAAACCGTTTGATGGAACGGGTGACATCTCCATCTCGGCGCAATGGATTAAGAGGCTGAATGAGGCGGCCCTGGACATGCAACTCACCCCCGAATATAAACTAAGGGTTGCGGTGAGATTACTTGAGGGTATGGCATCCAAATGGTGGGATGGGACCAAAAGCAAATATGGCGAGACCGTCACTTGGAAGGACTTCCAACAGGAGTTCTTCGCCCAATACTACTCGGATTTCGAGGTGAACAAAAAGGTAAGGGAGTACACTCTTCTAACCCAAGGGGGTAACATGACGGTGAGGGAACTTGAGTACAAGTTCAGGGACCTCGCCGACTACATACCGGAGTATGCTTGTGACGAGAACCGAATGGTAAACCACTTTTGGGATGCTCTTGACTTGGAGATACGTGATAGGGCAACACAATTGCCTAATATGACTTTCGCTCAAGTGGTTGACCAAGGGTTGAAAGGAGAGAAACAATGGGAAGAAAGGAAGAAGAAAGACGCCGAAGAGGCGAAAAAGAGAAAGTGGGAGGGTCATGGCTCTCAAGGTTCCAACAAGAAGGGGAATCATGGGGGAGGATCTTTCCGGGCACCACCACCACCATCTAGGGGGAACCAAGGCCCGAGTGGGCAAGGCTCAAGGTCACAAGCCTCAGTGGTAACTCGTTGCAACAATTGCAAGAAACACCACTCCGGTAAATGCCGTGACCCCCCTAGATGTTTCCAATGCGGGGATGCCGGGCATCTGAAGGCACATTGTCCACAATTGGGTGTGGCAAGGGCATCGGGACCGAGTAGTGGCGCGACAGGCACATGGAATCAAACTGGGGCTTCTCAAGCCAGCCGGGGACATGGCGGAGCGAGCACGAGCAACGCGCCGTCCGTGAACCAAGGAAGGACCCAGGCTAGGGTCTACGCAATGACGGAGGCGGATGCTCAGGCTAACCCGGATTCCGTTGCAGGTATTGCCTCTCGTATAATAGTGTTTTATCCTTAATTAGTCCATAAATTAAGGTTACTAATCGTTGGGATCATTGCACAAGATTTTGGGGTCGAACCGGGGGATTCCGGGCTACTACAGGCGGCTGGAACCCAGGCACGATCGTGCCTAAGGCAGACACGATCGTGCCTCCAAGCCAGTAGCTGCGTAGAAGATTCCCCAACCCAGGCACGATCGTGCCTACGGCAGACACGATCGTGCCTACAAGGCAGTAGCTGCCCAGGTATTTCTCCAAACCAGGCACGATCGTGCCTAAGGCAGACACGATCGTGCCTCCAAGTCAGTGGTTCCGCAGGGTTTTTCCCAACCCAGGCACGATCGTGCCTAAGGCAGACACGATCGTGCCTCCAAGGCAGTAGCCCCAGGGCGTTTTCCTGAGCCAGGCACGATCGTGCCTACCCCAGGCACGCCGTGCCTGGCACCCAGATTGCCGAAACCCGATTTTTTCGCATCGTTTTGCGACGTTAAGGCCTCTTCTTGATCCCTAACGTGCGTGTGAACATTGCAACCTTCTATAAATGAGTAGGGAGGGTAGGAAAGATGTCTTACATGGTTCATGAATGTAGGGACACTAAAGATTAACGGGAAGGATGCACGAATCCTTATCGATACCGGAGCGCAACGTTCATTCGTGAGTGAGGCGTTTGCCGAGAGCTTAGAGATGCAATCAATACAAATGACACAAACCTTAGTGGTATCAACCCCACTAGGGGAAGACGTTGAAAGAAACAATTACTATCCATCTTGTATGGTGGAAATCGGTGGCCAAACCTTGACGTGTGATTTCGTACCGCTGAGTATGATGGAGTTCGATGCAATCCTAGGGATGGATTGGCTAGAAAAGCATCATGCTAGGGTAGATTGCTACACAAAGGTGTTGGAACTCGAAGGCACACATGGGGACACCCTACGCTTCGAGGGGGACCGCGGCAAATCAAATAGTTGTATCATATCCGCCGTGAGAGCGAGAAATATGATGAGGAAGGGATGCCACGCATATCTAGCATACGTGGTTGACAAAACCAAAGAGGAAACGAACATCGATGATGTGAGGGTGGTTTGTAAGTATCCGGATGTCTTCCCTAAAGACCTACCGGGGCTTCCACCTGACAGAGAGATTGAATTTGTGATCGAGGTCGAGCCTGGTACCAAACCAATCTCCATACCGCCATACCGGATGGCACCCGCTGAACTTAACGAGTTGAAAACCCAATTGCAAGAGCTTTTGGATAACGGTTTCATTAGACCAAGCCACTCCCCGTGGGGAGCACCGGTTCTTTTTGTGAAAAAGAAAGATGGGACACTTCGAATGTGCATTGACTATCGTCAACTGAACAAGGTCACAATCAAGAATAGGTATCCGTTGCCTAGGATTGATGACTTGTTTGATCAACTACGAGGAGCAACCGTGTTTTCGAAGATTGACTTAAGGTCGGGGTACCATCAATTGAAGATTAAGGAAGATGACATACCAAAGAGTGCTTTCCGCACAAGGTATGGGCATTTTGAGTTCCTTGTTATGTCGTTTGGGTTAACAAACGCCCCGGCGGCATTCATGGACTTGATGAACCGAGTATTTCATAAATACTTGGATCGATTCGTGATCGTGTTCATAGATGACATCTTGATTTACTCAAAGAGTGAAGAAGAGCATGAGGAGCACTTGATACTTGTTCTTGAAACACTACGGGAGAAGCAACTCTATGCCAAATTTTCTAAATGTGAATTTTGGCTAAAGGAGATTGGCTTCCTCGGGCACGTGGTTTCGGGATCGGGGATTGCTGTTGATAACAAGAAGATAGAAGCCATTACTGAATGGGAGAGGCCAAAGAACGTCAAGGAAATTCGTAGTTTCCTTGGATTGGCAGGCTACTATAGAAAGTTCGTGGAGAAGTTCTCTGTTTTGGCATCGCCATTGACGAAGCTCACTCGTAAAGGAGCTAAGTTTGTATGGGATGACAAATGTGAGAAAGGGTTCATGGAACTAAAGAAGAGATTGACTGAGGCACCGGTACTTGCATTACCCAAACAAGGTGTGGGGTACGATGTCTATAGCGATGCGAGCATCCAAGGGCTCGGATGTGTACTGATGCAGAATGGGAGGGTAATCGCCTATGCTTCACGACAATTGAAGAAGCATGAGGTGAATTATCCTACTCATGATTTGGAGCTCGGGGCAGTGGTATTTGCACTGAAGATATGGAGACATTATCTCTACGGGGAGACATGTCACATATACACTGATCACAAGAGCTTGAAGTACGTGTTTACTCAGAAAGAGCTAAACATGAGACAGAGACGGTGGATGGAGCTGATAAAAGACTACCATCTAGTGATAGAGTATCACCCAGGCAAGGCAAACGTGGTGGCAGATGCTTTGAGCCGGAAGAGCTCGTCTGGGGCATTGATAACTAATTTGAGGGCATTAAGAGCCCAACTGGAGGTAACCAGCGATGGTGCCTTATTGGCACGATTTGAGGTGAGACCCACTTTACTTGATGAGATCAAGAAGGGTCAGGAAGCCGACGAAGAACTTATGAAGGTCCGGGAACGCATGCAAGCGGGGCCGGTGGAGGATTTCAGGGAAAGAGATGATGGTCTCTTGTTATTTCGTGACCGAGTGTGTGTACCGTCAGATGATGAGCTCTGAAAGTCCATCTTAGAGGAGGCTCATTCATCGGCCTATGCCATGCACCCGGGGGGCACGAAAATGTACCGTGATTTGAAGGAAAGTTACTGGTGGTCTGGAATGAAGAGGGAAATAGCCGAGTACATCAGTCGGTGCCTTACCTGTCAACAAGTTAAGGCAGAGCATCAGCATCCAGCAGGCTTATTGCAACCACTTTCCATTCCTGAATGGAAGTGGGAACACGTGACTATGGATTTTGTGGTAGGGTTGCCACGGACAATCAGGAACTATGATGCAGTTTGGGTTGTCGTAGATAGGCTCACAAAGAGTGCACACTTCTTGCCTATCAACACTACTTACCCACTTGAGAGGTTAGCCAAATTGTATACGGATGAGATCGTGAGGCTGCATGGGGTCCCAGTGACCATTGTATCTGACAGAGACCCACGATTCACATCACGTTTTTGGCCGAAATTCCAGGAGTCTATGGGAACGAAGTTGAAGTTCAGCACTGCTTTCCATCCACAGACGGATGGGCAGTCTGAAAGGGTTATACAGATCCTAGAAGACATGCTGAGGGCTTGTGCATTGGAGTTCCAGGGGAGTTGGGACAACCACTTAGCACTTGTGGAGTTTGCCTATAACAACAGTTATCAGGCAAGCATCGGCATGCCTCCATACGAGGCATTGTATGGGAGGAGGTGCCGTACACCGTTATGCTGGGACGAGGTTGGCATGGCCAAACTCGAGGGTACTGAGTTGGTGGAGGTCACCAAATCAAAGGTGAAGTTGATTCGAGAGAGACTCAAGGCGGCTCAGGATAGACAAAAGAGTTATGCAGATAAGCGTCGAAGAACCTTAGAGTTTAAGGTTGATGACGAGGTATTCTTGAAAGTTTCTCCTTGGAAAGGGATCATTCGGTTCCAAACCCGAGGAAAACTTAACCCACGATATATAGGTCCATTCAGAATTATAGAGAGGATTGGGGCCGTTGCATATCGTCTACAATTGACTCCTGAGTTAGAGAAGATACATAATGTGTTTCATGTATCCATGCTTAAGAAGTACGTGCATGATCCCTCTCACGTATTGGAGAAGCCACCTGTAGAGGTACGTGAGGATTTGAACTACGCTGTTCAACCTATCAAAGTCACCGATAGAAAGGTGAAGAAGCTGAGGAGCAAAGAAGTCCCAATGGTTAAAGTCCTGTGGAAGAGCGATCGGGTCGAGGAAGAGACATGGGAAACGGAGGCTTTGATGAGGAAGCAGTATGCTTTCCTATTCGAGTAGAGCTGTGAATTTCGGGGACGAAATTCCTGTTAAGGGGGGGTGAACTTGTGACACCGCACCCGAACGTCCTTGAAAATTCGATTTAAAAATTCAAAAGTGATGTATTGAATTTCCGATTTCAAAGCAATGGAAGAAACGATTAATATTTTACGAAGTACATGATTGAATATTGTATTGTTCAAACCCGCATTCTTTTGTAATTTTCATCATGTAAATTATTGGGATGAGCCTACACATATTGGAGATCAATAATGTGATTTAGGAAGTTGACTTGTTCTAAATAAATTAGGATGAGTACAAAAAGGCATCTTTGACAAAGATAAAACAATAGGACCCATCTTCTCATTTTTGGAGGTATTGGTAGATATTTTGGACCCCAAATTTAATGGGATCAATTGGGAACCACTCCACATGATTATAGTACCTGCAAAACAAGAAAAATAAGTGAGGAGACTTACCTTGGCCGCACAAGCTGGAGGAGGGCTGCACAAGACTTGATTGGAATCAACCTTGAGACCCACCTTGTCTATTTCCGCACAAAACATGGGTGTGTTTTGTCTCCCTTCATTTTGAGAGTTGTACTCGTCCAAATGAGGTGTATAATGTGTCCTTGGATAGCCTTTGAAGTGTAGTTTCATAATTGAGTGGCCTTTGTTCGAGTAGAGAGAGCAATCATCCAAAAATCGATCTGGAACGAGCAGTGGTCTGTGAACTCGAGCTGTGGGAGTGCTGAGACTGTTTGGTCGATATCTCGAGTTTTACAAATCCAATTAAGGCGTGTGAGATACCCACAGAAAGCTCTCAAGACGAGGAATCCGTGAAGGTCTGGTTTGCAGGAATCGGAGTTGTGGAAGGCTTCCAAATCGTCCGAGCAAAACACAACCTCGCAGGAGAGGATTTAATCTTCTAAAGTGAGTTTTAACCCCAAAGCTTTACTTTTCATTCTCCAAATGATATGAACGATTGGTGAGACTATTATACACTAATCCAAGTGTATAATATGTCCTTATAAAGTTATTTTATTGATGTGAAGGTTAGATACTAACCTAGATGCAAATATTGGAAAACTAGGAATCGAGTTAGCCGGAAAACACCCGTTCTAGGGGCTGTTTTCGTATCAACGATTAAGGGTTGAACTAGCACTTTGAGGAGGCTGTTTAACACTCATATTTGAGCAAGGAATCAGTTCCAAATCAACCTTGACCGAAGCTTTGACCATTGGACCAAGAAGGGAAAGTTTAAAGCTCAATTGAGGTGAGGATTGACATCTAATTGCTTACAACTTGTAGGTTAAGCATGAGATTACCTAAATGCTTAAATCATGATTTTTCATGGATTATGATGATTATATATTGATGAAATATTGATATAGTTGCCAAAGAATGAAATTTGAAATGATTTGAGAATGTATGAATAATATGAGATTAAATGAGTATAAATGAACTATTTTGTGAAATAGGCATTTTGCTCATGTATGAATTATGTGGATACATAAATGAATATTTGTGTATTGAGATTGAATACTTAAGTTGCTGTTACATAATGATAAATATGTAGAGAATTACAAATAATGAGGATAATGGTATGATAACAATAATCCTAATAGTATTGAAATACTAGTTAGTGATTATTGGAACTTGTTGATTAAATTGATCCTAGGGATTGGGTTGTATGAAAGGTACTTGAATATAGTTCAAGTGTATATAATAACTTAGTATGGAACTAAGGTTAAGTTATGGGAAGTCTTTAAGGATGACCCATGGTAGTTTAATGATATGTCAATTCTAGGCATAGGGTTGCTTTAGAATTGGACCTTAATGCATGGTGATGTGGTAGAGCCGAGCTCTAGAATGCATGTAAGGTGTAGACTTGGAGTCTATGTATTGTATAGCTAGAGCCGAGCTCTAGGACTTGCGTGGTGATGTGGTAGAGCCGAGCTCTAGAACGCAAGGTAAGGAAATTGACTCGAGGTATATGAATTGTATGGTGATGTGGTAGAGCCGAGCTCTAGAATACAATGTCATGTACTAGAGTTGGACTCTAGGAGTTGCCGTGGCTTATAGTCACGGGGCTGGGAATGGTGATTTCCAAATGAATATGGGCCCACGGGCCGACTACTTGACTTTTATATAAAGTAAGTATATTTTTAAACGGGGTAACTTAGGGTTACAATCATAATGTACTATCACCCTATTTGAGGGTCTTGTGTTTGAAATACTTGTTGTATATCTATTAGATGCCTGCCACACCAGTACTTTATAGCCGTATAGAGTACTGACCCCTTCGGGGGCGTCCCACCACCATTTCAGGTTGAGGCTAGAGCTTGCATCCTGTGCTCGTTGATCGGGTGATTCCTCAGAGAGAAGACTTGGTTCGTGCTTCCTCCGTTCTATTTGAAACATTAATAAACTTGCTCATGGATATTTCACTATAGAGCCTGCGTGCTCATGAATAGCCCTGTGTGGCTCTTTTGTTTTAAACAATATTTCCGCTGCGTTATGAATTACTTATTATGTTTGTTTATGGATGTTATGTGTGTGAATGATATTCAAGACGCCTTGTATAATATGAATGTGTTGGACTGCGGTTGACTATTCGTATTGTACGGCGGATTGTTGACGTGTCCGGGGAGGTCCGGGGCGTGACATAGCGGCTAGAGGCAGGGACTAAGGGCTTGATGCTTGAATGTCAATTTGCTGCAATTTGGGCATTTCACAATTCACACATGGGCCAGTTTTAATTTTTGCTATGTTGTAAAAACCGGACCGGTAAGTGACCCGAACAAATGATTGGATCACGGCTCAATCCGGACCCGGCGGGTCAACCCGGGCAATGACCGGTAAACCCGGTCAACACGAATAAAATTAATCATATAAAAATTAAATTCACAAATAGAAACTTATATCCCTTCTAAATTTAATATTGATAATACAATATAAGTAATGTAAAAAAACTATTGTATTAAAGTATAGAGAAATGGTTGTAAATAGGACTACAACTTACATTTATTTAACTTCTAAATAGGACTACATTTTCTGTCCGTTCCAAAATTGTCCCTGATATCCCTTGGCACGCTGCCCCTTTTAATAGATAATACTGTAGGGATATTCTTGTAATTGCTTATTCTTGGATTATTATATATACATGCATACGACTACCTCTTAGGTAAGTCATTCCCTCATAATTCTCATATGGTATCAGTTGCTAAGGCCTTACATTCCTAACCCTAACTCACGACTTCCGCCACCATGTCATCAGCCATATCCTCTACCTCGGTCGAACTCATTGCTTCCTCCGGCAGTGATCAAACAATCACCACCGAGTCCTCATCTCAACCCCAGGCGCCCAAATTCTCTCTGACGGAGCAGCCCATCGTGAGTCGCCCCATGTCGTCATTCATGCAGGAGCAGACCGTGATCCCTAGCTCGGTGATTTACAGCTCCAACAGCCCACATGTATCTTCTTATTCACTGTTCCAGATGCCAGACCCATTTACTTGGCAGCCTACGCTCCCTGCTTCATCGCCATCACCTATCGCCCCCGACAATTTTCTTCAGCCTTCGAGCTCGGGTATTCTTGGTCAGTTCGAGGCAGGTTCTTCATCTAGGCCTCTGCCTCATTCATTGGGCACTGATAATTTTCCTTCATATCTCTCTACTATGGCGTCTTAGCTAACATTCTCCACTCGGAATGTCACCAATATTGTCACTACTCGGTTGGCATCGGTTGAAGATTATTTACCATGGAAAACACAATTTGAGTCTTTTGTAGTCTCACATAGTTTGTTGGGCATGTTGGATGGTTCAATTCCTATTCCCTCTCTGTTTATTTTGGATGCTTCTCAAAAGGAGGTAGTTAACAATGATTATCAACACTGGTTGAAAATTGACCAAACGGTCCGTTCATGGCTTTTCGCCACTTTTTCCCGAGATATTTCTATTGATGTGCATGATTTTAAATTTTCTTTTCAAATTTGATATCGTCTTCGGAACAAATTTATGCCCGCAAGCACGGCCCGCTCCTTGGAAATTAAGCGTCAACTCTCATATCAAGAAGAAAGCCAATCAAACTATGGACCAATACCTAGATTACACCAAGTAATAAAAAGTCTTTTGTCTTGATTCGACCTTGCATCAAATATGAAAAGAGTGTTCAAGATTCAAAAAATTCAAAAAGAAATGTTCGTGATTCAAAACAGAGTGTTCCAGATTCAAAAGATTCAAAAGAGAGTATTCCGGATTCAAAACAGGATTTTTAAAGTTGCTGCGGATAATCTTGCACTAATCAATTCCCCTGTTAGTGATAAGGATCTCATTGAATACGCCCTTCTTGGTCTTGTTCTGGAGTTTGAATCTATACTTGGCGGGCTGTCCTATATGCCTCCTACGTTCACTTTTAGGATGTTTTTACTTGGACTGTAATTTGTCCCAGACCAGACCAGACCAGACCAGGCCAGTCCAGACCAGACCAGTTCAGACCAGACCAGACCAGACTTGGATAGTTATAAAAATACAAAGAAACCAGACCTTACCAGACCAGACCAGACCAGACCAGTTCAGACCAGATCAGACCAGACCAGTCCAGACCAGCAAATTACAGTCCAAGTAAAAACATCCTTAATCAACTGGGTCCTATTTTCGTTCAACAAGAACACATGCTGCAATATATGTGTAGCACAGGAGACTCCTTGACGCAGCATCAAGCATTTGCTGCACACGGCCAGAACCCCCCCAAACCAGTAGCAGCACTCTCGCGCACAACAGTTCTCCGGACAGCAGCAGTTTCCCGATCGTGGAGGTGCCCCACCGCGAGGAGGACGTGGGGGTCACGGTCAGCGCACACAAAGGGGTCACCGGGGGCGTGGCAGAGGGCATGGCTATTCTGGTCAGCAGCCTTTCTAGTTTGCAGCACCACGCGGGTTTGAGTTTCAGTATGCCGGGCCGCATGCACATTTCACTCCGGGAGTTCCAAGTGCAGGTATGGGTAATAACTCTCTAGTAAATTATCTTTTGTCTCCATATTATATTCGCTGTACTCATACTAACAGTGCAGGTTTTCCATCAGCTGATCATAATTATGCCTCTCCCCAAGTCCCCATTATTTGTCAATTGTGCTACACTCCGGGTCATTCCGCTATCACATGTTCCAAGTTCTTTTCTGGTTCTACTCCGGCCCTTGCTGCTTTACCAACCGGTGAGACCAATGAAGCTACATGGTATCCAGATTCTGGTGCCTCGGCTCATATGACACCAAACGAAGGTATTTTGCATTCTAAATCCACCCTTACTCACCCCACTAATGTGCAGGTAGCTAATGGTGCTAATTTATCTGTGTCTATAATTGGCACTGTTCATTTACCTTCATTAGGTCACCCGCTTATTTTAAAACCGGTGTATCATGTTCCTCACTTAAAATTTAATTTGCTTTCTATTCAGAAGTTGTGTGAGGATAATGATTGCACTGCTATTTTTAATAAATCTTTTTTCTCTGTAAAGGACAACCAAACGGGGGCAACTCTACTCCACGCTTCCAGTAAGGATCGGACCTATCCATTCTCGGCCTCCACTCCACCCTTAGCCCTTTTTACTTCATCTGCACCTGGTCCGGTATGGCACAAGCACTTAGGTCATTGTGGTGATAGCATATTGTCCACTCTTCGGCGCACAAATTTTATTTTTCCTTCTAGTAATTTGCATCATTTATGTACTTCTTGTAGACTGGGTAAATCTCATCGCTTACCTTTTAAAGATGTTTTACACACTACTACTGCTCTTTTACAATTAATTCATTCTGATGTTTGGCAGTCCCCTGTTTTATCGCATCTTGGTTATAAATATTATGTCTGCTTTATTGATGATTTTTCTAGATTTACTTGGGTATATCCCATGCATCGGAAGTCTGAGGTTTTCACTCATTTTTGCATTTTTCAGAAATTAACAGAAAATCTTTTAGGTTGCAAAATTAAATGTTTTTCAAAGTGATGGTGGGGTGAATTTAATAATCACCAGTTTATTACTCATTTTTTGAATTGTGGCATCTTATTTCAAAAGTCATGTTCTGACACTCCTGCTCAAAATGGCATGGCGGAACGGAAGCATCACCATCTTTTAGAATTAATACGTACTATGCTTATTGATGCCCATCTTCCGCCTTCCTTTTGGGTTGATGCACTTTACACTGCTACATACATAATTAATTGCCTTCCCATGCCAATTTTACAGGGTCTCAGTCCGTATCAGAAAATTTTTCACAAATCTCCTGATTATTCTTTTTTGCTTGTGTTTGGTTGTGCGTATTTTCCTAATAAAGTCGCCACCTCGGGTAATAAGCTATCACCGCGATCTACTCCTTGTATTTTTATTGGCTATGCCCCGGGCTACAAGGGTTACCGATGCCTTGATCCTACCACCAGTAGAGTCTATACTAGTCGAGATGTCATTTTTCATGAGACTAGTTTTCCCTATCCTACACTTTCCTCCAACCCGTCTCCCTCCCCACTCCACCATGCCTTCCCCTCACTTCCTATCCTACTAATGTACTGCAACCTTCCACTACATCTACCCCATTACCCGTGTCTCCCCTCCAACATACCACTACACTCAATCACCCCATTTGTTCAAAATTGCTATTTGCAGCCATTTAATTAAATATAAATAAATAAAATTATTTCATGGTCTAAGTTACCCTTATGTAAATATATCACAACCCATCGCTGCTTTAATTCATCCAAGTAGGTCTTTGTCTTAATCATTGATCGCACAATACACCCGCAGCCATCAACCATTCTCGCACCTCCCCTCATTCAAATTTGCCTTCTCGAAGAATTGGAGTAGAACTGTCAAGTTGTTTCTTCTGACCTGCTTCAAATTGTTGTTTCTAGCATTTGAATATGTGTTGCAATCAACACGGTTTATCAGTAGTCATCACCTCTCACTAATTGCAGTAATCATGGAAAGTGTAAGATTCCAATTCCCTTCATGTTTATAAGTAATGATAAAAACATGCAGTGATTCAGAGTGTCCAAATACACCTTTTTTCATGATTCTAGAATAAAAACCTGCAGTAATCATGTTGAAATATTGGTATTATAGGGGATCATGATTCTATTTCCATTTATTATGAGTGTTTAATTTGCAATTTTTGTTGATACTAGAAATAACTATTCTATCCACTAAATTTCATAGTTATAAATTGTAATTTTTGTTGGGTCATATTAAATGGTGTTCATCATCTCTATTGTAATGGTCAAGCCATTAACAAATATCTCAGCTTATTACTTCTCATGTCATGACTCATACCTTTGTCTATCCATTTTAGCTTAAAAAAGAGAACACAGATGACATGAGCAGTGCAGAACAACAAGATGTCAAATCACAGGTATATCTTATTAATAGTGAAAAATCAACTTATTTTACCATATTTCTTAATTGCTTCTTCCCATGACAGGATTTAAATTATGCAAATGACTTGGATTTGTGGAGTTCCGTTGCTGCTTTTTCTACGGATAAAGTAAGTAAATCATCATGCAATATATATGGTATATGGTTCAAAATATGTATATATATCATATAATTGAAGTAATTTACATTGCAGGTATTTAACAGTAAATATGAATTAATTACATGGGCCAGAGAAACTGGGAAGAACACAGGTTATGTAATTGTGATTGTTTCTTCTTCATCGGGAGATGATGGGAAAAAAGCGAGACTACGACTTGGCTGTGAACGTGGTGGGACTTACAGAACTCCTAAGAAACTAATTAACAAAGAGGCACGACGTCGCAAGGGGACAGGAACAAAAAAAAATGGGTGTCCATTTAAGTTACAGGGCGTGAAATTAGAAACGGATGATGATTGGGAAGTAAAAATTCAGTGTGGATATCATAATCATCCACCTGCAGAAAACCTTGAGGGTCACGCTTTTACCGGGAGATTAAGTAAAGAGGAGAACACCATACTCTTAGATATGACGAAAAATATGGTCAAACCAAGAAACATACTAGTGACTATAAAAGCGAAGGACAAAAAGAACACAACTACAATGAAGACGATATATAATGCTCGTCACAAACATAAAATGCTTGAGAAAGCTGGAAGATCACAAATGCAGCAACTTATGAAAAGATTGGGTGATTTTGGGTATGTGGAATGGCATAGGAGAAACGAGTCAACTGACTGTGTAAGAGACTTGTTTTGGGCGCACCCGTTTTCTATAGATATTTTGAATGCCTTTCCGTTGGTTTTACTTATGGATTGTACTTACAAAACAAATCGATATGGTCTTCCGCTATTAGAGATTGTAGGTGTGACATGCACAGACCTTACTTTTTCAGTAGCTTTCGTCTACATGGAAGCTGAGCGTGAAGATAACTACACATGGGCAATGGAAAAATTAAAAACATTGATGATATCAAGTACCATGCCTAGTGTAATTGTGACCGACAGAGACTTGGCGTTTATGAAATCTGTTAAGAAAGTCTTTCCTGAAACAACAAATCTTTTATGTAGGTTTCATATCTCAAAAAATGTCCTTGCCCATTCAAGAAAGTTGTTTGAACTCAAAGAGGATTCTGATAAATTCATGGCAGCCTGGAGTGTTCTTGTATTCTCTGCAAATGAGAGTGAGTATGCTAGAAACTTATTTGCTATTGAAAGTGACTACGAAGGTTATCCAAGTCTTCTCAAGTATGTGAGGGATACATGGTTACTTCCATATAAAGAGAGATTTGTAGCAGCTTGGACCGACAAAGTTATGCACTTCGGCAATTTGACAACGAATAGGTATTATTATCATGCTCTAAACTATTTTAAGAGTTTCACGCTTTGCAATTTTCTTAAATACATAGAAGTATAGAACTTATACTATTATTCTCTCACTTGTGCAGAGCCGAGAGTGCACATGCAAAGTTAAAAACATGGCTTGGGTCAAGTCAACTAGATTTTGATTGTTCTTGGAACCTAATTGTTGGGTAAATAGCCCCGAACAGGAGTCCGGCCCATTTACCCCCGAACCGACGTACGTCGCCCAGCCCGCGGATGGCCCTGGCCTGAAGGAATGGGGACGAATGTTTATCTCCGGGGTAACAGCACAAGGTCCCGGCCGAGGGTCGGTTAGCACATCCGTGACGAACGTCGTCAGACGAGGCCCATCTCCGTAGATGGCCCAGGGCCCAAAAGATTGTTACGTTCTCAGGAAGGGCCGCAGACGAACGGCCCCCGTTTCTACCAGACGATCGTGGTCAGGAATTAGGCGGGGAACCCAGATTCTGGCGGGAAGCGCATTTAATGCTGGAGATTTGGTGGTTGGGCCACAGCCACTAACAATCCTCCACATCATCAAGGCTAACTGCCCATTGGCGGGTATAAATAGTAGCATTTATTTCATTGTAAGGGGTTGGCAACTTTCTATTCTTAGCATACTAGCTTCAGCATTCTTACTTGCAGCATTTCTAAGTGCCTTGTAAGACGAACGGCCGACGTGCCTTTTTAGCAAGTAGATTGTACTTAGGGGAGTTATTACGAAGTTAATAATACCTATTTACATTGCCTGCTATTTCTCTTGTTTCCTGATCCATCTGAAAGTTGTTGGGCTAGATATCCAAACACTCCACTCGAAATCTTTGGGCTTACGTGTTGGGTCCAAGGGTTGAAGGAATAAACCTCAACACTGGCGCCGTCTGTGGGAAACTGAGCAAAAGGTTTCCAGAAACTCTCCCAAACAGCTACTAAGTCTACCTACAGCAAACACGATGTCAGGAAGCAACAACCAGCGTGATCTCTCCGAGCGTCTGGAATCAAGCCGCCGGAATCGCGGCCAGAACTCGGAACTGTCCGCAACAATATGGACCTCCGGGGGAAACGGGGGTATCACTGACCTCATTCCCTTGGAGGCCAGGCAGGATCCTCGCCTCATGCGGGAACTCGCAGACACCATGCGTCGCTTGGCAGACGAGCGGGAGGCCCGAGACCAGGTGTACTCTGCAAGTACCCAGCGAACGCCCCTCTCTCCCATACGCCGCATGCAGTCGTATGACGATACGACAGGATCCAGCGACCACCGGCCCTCAGTCCACGAGCGGCTAGGTGGGGGTTCAGGCTCCCGTGGAACGGGAGGGCGAACCAGAGTCAGCATCGCTGCATCCAGGGCTCACACACCATCAGTCCCCCGCCAAATCCCGCGGGGAGACGAGACCCCGAGGATCAACACCGTTGGACGACGTTTCCAACGGCGAGGTGCACAGATTTTTAGGCGGCCGCACGATGCTGTGGCCGCTCAGCAGAATGCCGTCCCCGAAGCCGCGCCCCCTGTGTCCCCCGGAAGGGCCGCACAGGATGCAAGGTTGGAGGCCATGGAAAGGCAGATAGCCGAGATGAATAGGCGGGCGGACGTTGGCTCGGCCACACCCTCTTTCTCTCTCACATCTCCCTTTACTCCACGGGTGATGAGCGTCGAGATTCCCCGGGACTGCAGGCCCCCGGGCAACTTGGTGTACAATGGGGCTGGCGATCCCAAAGCCCATCTGATAAGCTACCAAGGGAACCTGTCCATGCTGGGAGCATCAGACGAGGCCATCTGCAGATTGTTCTTCAGCACCCTCAGGGGGCCGGCGCAAGAATGGTTCGGCCAGTTGAGGCCAGGCACCATCGACTCATACGAACAGCTCTCCCAGCAGTTCATGGCGCAGTTTGCTGCCAGCACCACCCCCAGGAAGGACGTCACGGCTCTCGCCCACATCAAACAAGGGCGGGACGAACCGCTGGCTAGGTTCCTGGTAAGGTGGAGGGACGAGGTCCTACAGGTCGACGATCTGGACGAACGTCTGGCCACCAACATGTTCACCAGTGCGCTGGCCACAGGGGATCTATACCGGGACCTAAGGAGGAATCCCGGCACCAGCTACACCGAGGTTCTTGCTCGGGCCCAGAAGTATGCCTCCATTGAGGAGGAGATCAGGCAGCGGGACGGAGTTCCCGCGGCCCACCCACGGAAGATAGCGGACAGGCTCGGGCCCGGGCCGGGACCCGGGCCCTCCCCCCCAAACAAAAAGAAGAGGACAGACGGGACGATGGTCCCCTGGAAGGCTCCGTCCGGGGATACTCAAGCACGGCCGGACGACCGCTATGTCCCATTGGCCTATCCAGTGAGCCAAATCTTTGAGGCCATCAAGGACAAGGGCCTCCTAACGGAACCCCAGGATATGAATAAACATATGGGGCACGACCAATCGGCCTACTGCGAATACCATCAGAGGACCGGCCACCTGACGGATAATTGCAGCCAATTAAAGAAAGCAATCGACGAGCTGATCCGTCAGGGGTACCTGGGCGAGTTCACCCAGCTGCTGAACAAAAACAGCCAGCAGAAGCCGAACTCAAGGCACAAGACATGGCGCCGCGACGATCGGCGCGAGGCAGAACCTCAGGACGTGGATTATCGAAGTGCAGATAAACGTCCGGAGGGATCCCTCGGCCCGAAGGGCAAGAAGAAGAAATTGGAGATCAAGGTGATCTTCGGGGGCGCTGAGACAGGGGATACACCCGCCGAGCGGAAAAAATTTGAGAGGTCACTCTATGTGGGTTCCGTATCAGCACCCCCCACCAAGCGCAATAGAGCCGAGGCAATTACCTTCGGCCCCGCTGACCTGCCAATGTCACCGGCGCCGCACAGAGACGAGCTGGTGATCAGCATGGACGTGAACGATGCTATCGTCCGTCGCGTCCTCGTTGATACCGGGAGCAGTGTGAACGTCCTCTACTGGGAGGCTTTCGAAGGAATGAGGCTCCGGAAGGACATGCTGCACCCCCTACGCACCCCGCTGTCCGGCTTCACCGGGGATTGCATTGATGCTGAGGGCACCATCATTTTACCGGTAGAGGTCGGCGACGGCCCTCACACTGCCCGGATCAGCATGACGTTCGTCGTGGTCCGCCTGAAGTGCGCCCACAACGCCATTTTGGGCCGACCCGGCTTGGAAGACTTGGGGGCCATATGCTCCGTACGACATTCATGCATCAAATTCCCCACCGACACTGGAGTGGGGGTGGCACGCACGGACCCACATATGGCCAGGGCCTGCTACACGAAGGCCATGGAGAAGCTCAACGAGCGGGAGGCTCGGGTCAACAGCATCTCCGAAAAGGCCAAACAGGCCGACTTGGACGCTCATCTGGAACCAGCAACTCTGCTGGAGGAAATTGAACTCGATGATCCGACGGACAGGAAGGTGTCCATTGGTGCGGATCTAGAGCCAGAAATCAGGACAGGGGTCATAGCCGTCCTCCGGAGGTTCAGGATCTTGTTCGCCAGAGGGCCGGAGGACATGCCGGGCATCGACCCCAACCTCATATGCCATAAACTCGCCGTGCGGCCGGATGCCAAGCCTATACAACAGAAGAAGAGATATATGGCGGCCGACCGACGCGATTTCATCAGGAAGGAAACAGCAACTCTCCTCAGCATCAAACATATCCGGCCAGTCATCCACGTGGAGTGGTTGGCCAACGTGGTTCTAGCCCCGAAGGGCGACACTTGGCGGATGTGCGTCGATTACTCGGACCTCAACAAAGCTTGTCCGATGGACCCTTACCCTGTCCCGAGGATCGACCTGCTGGTGGATGAGACAGCAGGCTGCGAGCTGCTCAGCTTCATGGACGCATTCAGGGGCTACCATCAGGTGTTCATGCACCCCGATGATGCCGAAAAAACGGCATTCGTCACGGCGGACGGCGTGTACTGCTACATCGTCATGCCTTTCGGCCTGAGGAACGCCATGGCTACTTTTCAGAGGATGATTGGGATGTTGTTCAAAGACGTGCTTGGAAAGACGATGGAAGCCTACGTGGATGACATCCTGATCAAAAGCAAGAAAAAGGAGGACCATGTACAGGACATGGAGAGGGTCTTCAGCATCATGGAGAGGGCCAGCATGAGGCTCAATCCGAAGAAATGTGCCTTCGCCGTCAGGGGCGGCAAGTTCCTCGGCTACATGATGAGCGAGCGAGGGATCGAGCCTAACCCGGAGAAGGTGAAGGCGATCATGGACATGGAGGCCCCAAAGAACCTAAAGGACGTGCAGCGGCTCACCGGGCGTCTGGCGGCCCTGAGCAGATTCTTATCCAAGCTGGCTGATAAGGCGATTCCCTTTTTTCAGATCATGAAGAAGGCCAATCCCTTTCAATGGACCCCGGAGTGCCAAACTGCCTTCGAAGATTTCAAGGTATATCTCTCCTCTCCGCTCGTCCTCACCAAAGCGGATCCCGGGGAGAGATTGTACATATACCTGGCAGTGGCCGATCTGGCTGTAAGTGCCGTGCTGTTGAAGGAATCTGAAGGCGTTCAGCGGCCGATATACTTTGTGAGTAAGGCGCTGAACGGCCCCGAAACGAGATACACACTGATGGAAAAGACGATCCTTGCCTTGATTGCATCCATCAAGCGCCTGGCGCCGTATTTCCAAGCACACCCGGTGACCGTCTACACAACGCAACCCCTCGCCACCATCCTCAGGAATCCAATGGCGAGCGGGAGGATAACCAAGTGGTCCCTGATGATCGGCCAGTATGACGTAGACTTCAAACCAAGGCCGACGATCAAGGGACAGGCACTGGCGGACTTTATTGCAGAATGCACCGCGCGCACCGAAGACGAAACCCATGACAGCAACGACTTCGATAATTGGTGGGAGATGTATACCGATGGGGCCTCGAGTGCGCGGGGCTGTGGCGGGGGAGCGGTGATCACTTCCCCCGAGGGTTTCAAGGCCTATTATTCTATGAAATTCGAGTTCAAGGTCACCAACAACGAGGCTGAATACGAGGCGCTTATCGCAGGACTGAAATGCGCGAAAGCCCTCGGAGCAGCTCGTCTGAAGGTGAGAATGGACAGCCAGCTGGTGGTAACCCAGATGAACGGCACGGCAGAAACCAGGGAAGAGAGAATGAAGGTTTACAGGGAGTTGGCGGAGGAGCAGACCGCACAATTCGAACAGGTGATCCTCGAGCAGATATCACGGGTGGAAAATGCAGAGGCGGACATACTATCAAAGCTAAGCAACCCCCCAACCGATGATCCAGCGTCAAGCATCCCCCGCCACATCAGAGGCTTCGTCAGGCAGGAAGTGTTCCCAGCACCAGCGACGGACGTCATCCAGGTAGAGGTTATCTCCATCGCCGAACCCAACTGGGCGAAGGAGATAGCAGATTACCTCAGGGATGGAACACTCCCCGAGCCTGACGAGGATGGCAGCACAGGAAGAGCTGCATGGATAAAGAGGCGTGCCCCTAACTTTGAACTTATTGACGGGCAACTCTACAAGAAGACGTTCGGCGGGCCTTATCTCAGGTGCCTCCCGCCGAGCCTGGCAGCGGCGGTAATCGAGGAAATACATGAAGGGATCTGCTCCAGCCACCAGGGCCCCCGGACCTTAGCCAGAAAAATCATCCTGCAGGGATATTACTGGCCGACCATACAGCAAGATTGCTTCAACCACACTCGGAAGTGCGCAGTATGCCAGCAGTATGCACCTGTCCCTGGCCGCCCAGCGAGTTTCTACACCCCGATGACCATCGCACTACCTTTTGCTAGGTGGGGCATAGACCTGCTGGGTCCTCTGCCCACGGCTGCTGGTGGAAGGAAGTTCGTCATTGTGGCGGTTGATTATTTCACGAAGTGGGTCGAGGCCGAACCATTGGCCTCCATCACTGAATTCCAGTGCCAGAAGTTCGTCTGGCAGAACATCATTTGCCGCTTCGGGATCCCGGAGCAGATCATCACAGACAACGGTCGGCAGTTTGTCGGCAGAGGCTTTGAGGCATACTTGGCGAAGTGGGGCATCAGGCACTCTAAGGCCTCGGTGGCCTACCCGCAAGCCAACGGCCAAGTGGAGAACATGAACCGGACCATCATGGACGGGATCAAGAAGAAGTTGGAAGACTACACCTCCACCTGGCCGGAGCAGCTGAATTATGTCTTGTGGACGTACAGGACGACGCCAAGAACGGCGACAGGGGAAACCCCTTTTGCCTTGGCTTACGGATTCCAAGCTAAGGTACCGACGGAGGTACTGGTGCCTACCCATCGCACCAAGCACTTCCAGCCGGAGGACAACGAGATCAACCTACGAGCAGAGCTCCATTTCATCGAGGAACGGAGGAACCTAGCGGCTCGTCGCATGGAGGAGTATCACAGGGCCACCCAGAGATATTTCAACAAGGCCGTGAAATTCCGCGAAATAGAGGCCGGGGACCTCGTACTCAGGAAAAGAGAGAAGAGCAAGCCGCTCGAAGGCGGCAAAATGGCGAAGAACTGGGAAGGACCCTACCGGATCATCAGAAGATATAACCAGGGGACGTTCCTCCTCCACACCATGGAGGGGAACCATGCCGGGATGTGGAACGTAGAGCACTTGAGGAAGTTCTATCAATAGTTAGGGGCTGTTGTCCTTGTATTATTCCCACTACCGGGATGTAAAATGGCCGGACGTCGTCAATAATAAGGCCCCTGTTTTTTATGAAATTCTGTTCTCACCAACGACCGATAAAGAAGGGAATCTCGATGTAGATAAACCTGTTCATCCTTGCGATGTCGGCGGACACCGGACGTCTCCTCGAGGTAGGGACGCCGGTGGGACCAGGGACCAAGGATGAACGAAGCACCAGGGAATCTCGATGTAGATAAACCTGTTCATCCTTGCGATGTCGGCGGACACCGGGCGTCTCCTCGAGGTAGGGACGCCGGTGGGACCAGGGACCAAGGATGAACGAAGCACCAGGGAATCTCGATGTAGATAAACCTGTTCATCCTTGCGATGTCGGCGGACACCGGACGTCTCCTCGAGGTAGGGACGCCGGTGGGACCAGGGACCAAGGATGAACGAAGCACCAGGGAATCTCGATGCAGATAAACCTGTTCCTCATTGAGATGTCGGCGGATACCGGACGTCTCCTCGAGGTAGGGACGCCGGTAGGACCAGGGACCAATGACGAGCGAAGAGTATGGATTGCCTCCACCGAAAAAAAAAAAAAAAAAAAAAAAAAAAAAAAAAATCGGGGAGAAGAGGAGAGGAGCTCCTATGTAGAAGGGAATCTTGCCCGGGTGTGCCAGATCTTCTCCAACCGCCGAAGACGAACGCCTCTCGGCGTAGAGGTTAGTAGAGACGCGGAGGGGGCTAGACGAACCAAGGGAGCCTGCCAAGATAAACCTGTTTATCCCACAAACGACCATGGATCGATGGACGTGGGGTAACAAAATCGGGGACCCGTGAGGGTAGACCTGTTCGTCCCTGCGAGTCCTTGGGTACCGAACGTCCTCTTCGAAGCAAGACACGTCGGTAAGGCTAAAAGGACCACGGACGAACGAAGCACCAGGGAATCTCGATGTAGATAAACCTGTTCATCCTTGCGATGTCGGCGGACACCGGACGTCTCCTCGAGGTAGGGACGCCGGTGGGACCAGGGACCAAGGACGAACGAAGAATAAAAGACTCCAAAAAAAAAAAAAAAAAAAAAAAAAAAAAAAAAAAATTGCCTGGAGAGCAAGGAGCAAAGAATGATTCTTTTTTATTCTTCGGCACTATTGGCCGGAAAGTTACAAGACAATGAAAATAGTGGGAAAAATTGTACAACTATAAGGTCATGAACAGAGAGTCACTTTCGATCGACGTCCGGAGCTGGAACTCTGGAAAGAGCCTGCTTGCATTCTTCACTAGCTCTGGCTTCCGCCTGCTCCTTCAGCAGCTCGAGGGCCCCCGCATGAGCGTCCGCCATCAGAGCATCAAAGCCAGCCGCCTCCGGATCGAAGGGAGCTCCGAAATGACGCTCGAACGTGGGGAGATTCTCCGCCACGAGCCCAACCATGCCCTTGCGATAAGTATCATCGGCAAGATCACCAAGGAAACGCCGTCCGGTGGGGGTGGCCTGGAGCAATTTGACCCCATCCAGATAGGCATCCGGGCAGGTGGCTAGAAATTCTCCGACGAGCCTCGGGAGAAACTTCATGGCCATGGTGTGAATGGCACCAGTGTAAGCTTTGGATTTCTGGAATGCAATGGAACCAGACTCCTTGATTTTGGCAACATCGGCCTCATAAATAGGGACATGGTTGTCCATGCCCGTCCGGCGAAGCTCCACCTTGGCCTGCTCCACGGCCCACATCCGGCTGCGGAGATCCACGAGCTCGGCCTCCTGCTTCTTGAGGAGCTCCTTCTGAGAGGCATTCTCCTGAACGAGCTTATCATAGGCCTCGGCTTTCTCTTGAAGAGTGCCAGCCCTGCCTTTTGCATTCCTCAGAAGGGCATCACATTCAGCCCGTACTCTAGCCATCTCCCTACCCTGGCGCTCGAAGGCCATCCGAGCCCTGTGGAAGTAGAGCCCGGCCTTATCCAGCGTGCTCTGGCCGCACTCCAAGAGATCTTCAGGGGCCTCCTGAGCAGCGAAGTCCTGCGGGACCTTGAGGTTCAGCCCACACCAGATGGAAGACGCTGTCTGGCCGAAGAGCATCATTGACTCTTTGCGGGGACCAACCCCGGAGAACTCAATCAGTCCAAGAGAAGACCCACTGGCTTCGGGAGGCGAGCTTGGACGAGCGTCGTCAGAACCCTTGACAGCTTGGGCATCATCGTCCCGGAGACGGCGGACGTCGGAATTCTGCGGGGGAGAAGCACGGAGATGGGGCCGGGAAGTGGCTCTCCGCTTGAGGGGACTTCCGGGCTCCCCATCGGAGTCATCAGCCACAATGATGGCCTTGGAGGAGGTGCCCTCAGCACGTGGCCTCTTGGAGGCACCGGCCCCCGGAGCGTCATCAGCTCGTGCCCTGGTCACCCGAGGTTCGACCTTGGGGACGAGCGGCTTCCCAGGCTTGTCATGCCCCTTGTGCTCACGGCCGGCGGCAGTCGAAGCAGCGTTGACTCGGCTCATCGAAGACGTGGAGGGAAAAATTCCTGCACAAAGGGAACCAAGACGTTCAGAGCCATTACAGTGGACAGAGGTTAAAACAATGCAAGTACAAACGGACGCACCTAACCCAGCCCGAGCCTTGAAAGGCTCGGCCACCAGCAACCGGAGGTTCTGGATGCCAAGTCCGGCTATGCGCTTGGCATATCCGAGCTCCTCGTCCGTCATGGGCGGCGGGATCGTCTTCACCGGGTAGGCATTCCACCGGTCAGAGAATGGCATCGGTGAGCCTACTCCGGCCAGGAAGAAGCGCTCTTCCCAACCATCCGGGTTCCCAGCATTGTTCGAGAATAGGACCATGGACGGACGGGCGATCAAGGTCAGATACCCCGTGCGTCCGAAGGGGGACAGCCGGAAGAAGTGGTGCAGCAGGTCCACGGTGGGGGTCACACCGACGCTGTGGCATCTAATAATGAAGCCAGCGATTATCCGATAGGCAGCAGGGACGAACTGCGCGGGCACTATCTCAAGGGCCCTGAAGAGCTCCAAGTGGAAGCTATGTAAGGGAAAGTTCAGCCCGGCTATCACCGAATCCAAGTGGACCACCACATAGCCGGGCAGATGGCGCATGGGGTTGCGCAGACGCCGGTCGTCGTAGGTCCTTGGAGGATAGAACCATTGGCTGATCAGACGCTTGTCAGCATTCGTCAGGCGTTGGACTTGACGCCGAACGTACGAAAAGCTGAGGCTATAACGGGGAGGCCAGGGCGGCATTCCCCGCTCATAATATTCCAAGTCGTCACCAGAAGAACAACCATCGTCGAGGCGATTTTCGGAGGACATGGCAACGAACGGTACCTTTTGCTTGGGCACTGGGGATAAATCCGGCTCGTAGAAGTTGCTAGAGAGAGAATATATTTCCGCAGCGTATGGACTAAATGAATCAACGATGACTGATCTCGTGGTATTTGGGCACTTATAAGCGAGATGCCGCAGATGGACACCAACCGCGGGCTGGCACGTGTCCAAATAACACCGGCGTAGCAATAACCTTGGAAGGCACCTCGAGCCCCGCGATTTTGGGGAAGCCAAGAGGCCGCCGACGGATCTTAAAATTCGGGCCTGACGACGAACGTCGACCATAACACTGGGAGGGCAACGCCAGACGAACATCGCCGGGCACCGTGCCGCCGTCCGTCAAGGCAGCTCGTACCAATAGCGACGCCTTGTTAGTCTTGTGAATCGGCTATCTAAGGTGGCGTGGGCAGGATCAGCTCGAAGAGCCTACGGCCGAAGGGGCCGGGTACCCAAGGTGCGAGGGGCCTGACTAGGCAACGGGCGTTTAAGCCAGGAGATGACGACGCCCGGCGGCAAAAAACTACGAATACACTACGCGTTAGCTGGTTACGTACGGCGGGAGTACATTGAAAGAATAAGGTACGAATACAGCATAAAGACGAGCTTTGGCAAAACATGGATTTTTATTCTTCAGCACTATCGGCTGGAAAGTACAAGTCTACGCGCTAGTCGGAGGGAAGGCTAGACTAAAAATATAAATCAGCACATACGGGGGGACGATGGTCGGCTCCCGGCATGAGTGTGCTCTTCCACCTGAGGCTCGGGCTCAGGGGTTGGGGGTTCCGGGATATCCCCCATGGCTATGGCCGCCGCTCGGCGCCTATCCCGCCTTATTTTCCCCAGGGCTTCGATCAGCAGGTCCTCCTCCGTATGATCGGCCGGGTTGACGTCAGGACCCAGGAGCTTCTCAAAGACGGGGAGAAAGGCCTTGACCCCTTCGTTGTAGCCACCGGCGAAGGCGCTGTCGGCAGAATCATAAAGGAATTGGCGCGCTAAGGGGGAGCTTCCCATTAGCCGCACGCCGTATTTCAGACGATCCTTCGCCGGGACCTTCTCCAGGGCATGAGAGAACACATCTCCAAAGGCCCCAGCGCAAAAATCCTTGGCCGAGTCCATGAACTCGCCAGTATTCCGGTAGCCGGAGGTGTCGACGCACCATTCCCGGATAGCACCTTCGGGGGCCGGAAGCACCGACATAAGCTTGAAGCCGGCCTTCTCCAGGCAGGCCAGTTGGGCGCCAGTTTCGGCCTGAAGGGACCAGAGCTCCTCCCTGGCTGAGGTAGCCTCTTCTTCTGCCCGACGGGCGACCTCCCGAGCCTTCAAAATGGCGGCATCGGCCTTGCTCCTCGCCTCCTGCAGGGCGGCCTCCCTGGCAGCCTCAGCTTGCAGCACCAGCAGCCCTGACTGAAAGGAACGGAATGAACAGAAGTTAGATGACATAACGACGGGCTTCAGAGAGACGAAATGAGCCGAATCGTGACAATACCTGGATGGCCGCTGCCAGAGCGGCGCTGGTCGCTTCAGAAGACGACCGGGGGGCCAGTTCGAGGCCGGCCTTGGCCCCAAGCTCCCTCCAAAGCTCCTCCGCCGGCCGGCTCAGGGAGAGACCGCTGGCATCTTCAACAACGGGGCCGGAGGAAGAACAGTCTCGCCCCCTCTTCGGCTTCTTCTCTGGGGCCCTCTCGCCCCCCTTCTTGGGAACCACCTTCGTTGTGACGACCGGCGGGGGGAGAGCAGATTCAGCATGATGGGGTATGGCCCCCTCATTCAGAAGGGTGACAATCAGATGCTGCTCACCATCTGCAGTCCGACGGGCGGCGTCAGAAGCCGATGATCCGGTGCCATGGGCGGCGGCCTCCCTGGCCGCTTTTGCCGCAGCCATCTTCGCCTTCCTGTTCCTCAGGCACTCGGCGTTGTCCATTCGGTCGGCGGTAAGAGGAAGACCTGCAAGAGAGAAATACAAGGATATGAAAAGACGAACAGAGATAAGGGAGGAACACCCACCTCAGAGGACAGGACCGCCCGTGCCCCGAGACGAGCGTCCAAGGGGGGAAGGAATCCAGGAGCACGGGCGGTACCTATGCCTGCTTCAGAGAGTGCCTCGGGGGTCAGGTATTCTCCTATGGGGCGAATGCCGCCTTCCAGGACTTTGTTAACTTCCGCCTCCAGCTCGTCCGACAGCACCGGCGACTCAATCTTCGGGGGGTAACCATTCCAGCGGATTGGGAGGGGAGGACCATCATATCTGAGGAAGAAGAGCCTATTTTTCCAATCATGGATGGAGGAAGGATAGTGCTCGAACAGCTTCCTCTTCGGACGAGCGGCCACACTCAGATAACCGTCGGAATTCTGCGGGGTAACCCGGTAAAAGTAGTGAAACAGATCCAGGGATACATCGGCTTCCGCGGACGAGCAGCGCACGAGGAATGCGGAGATAAACCTATAGGAGTTGGGCATGAACTGCGCCGGGACCGCCTGGTAGCAGTTGAAGAACTCCACGTAAAAGGGGTGGAGGGGAAACCGCAGACCGGCCTCTACGGAATCCACATGCAGGATGATCATCCCCGCCCGTCGCCGCATGGCGTGTTCAGCCCCGCTATGGCTAAAGACGAACGGATGGGGGAAGAAGGAAGCAATCTTGTTCATGGCAACGCTAGAGAGGGATTGTCGGTGCTCTAAAACACTCTTAATCTTGCAGATGTGCCTCTGCACGTCCATGGGGATACCTAAATCGTGCACCTCCAGATCAGAGCCAGATTGAGCCTCATCTGCGGAATCATACCCGGCCGCACGTTCATTCAGGGGCACTGCCTCGATGGCACCTTCGGGAATGTCGGCGCCTTGCTCACCATCGACATGGATGGTCCCTACGGTGGACGCCGAACCTGGGTTGCCGGAAACACTGGTTTTTCCGGAGGAACGGGAGCCAGAATTGGAGGAGGAATCAGAGCCGGAGCCCGAAGAACCAGAACTCGAACTTGAAGAGATCTCCATCGAAGTCATCACTAAAAGAAAGGGCAAGGATGAAGAGGAATAATTACCTTTAAAAAACTGGAAGATGGACTCGGGAAGCTGCGATGAAAAACTCGAAGAGCGGCAAGAGAACTCGAAAGCAAAGCCAGAAATCGGAAACCCTAGACATCAGGGGATTTCTGGTATTTATAGTGGAGGCACCCCCGGGGGGACGAATGAAGAAGCGACACGTGGCGAGGAGCGTACCCTAGCGGGAATCCAACCTGGGGAAGCGATACGCGTAATGATGACTTCCCATCGGGAGTCGCACCGTCTCGCCGCCAGCCGCCACCTCGATCCACCCGCGGTCGCCCAACTCGGGGTGCCCTTCGATCAGGTACGTCCAGTTCCCCGTGGACAAGTACGGAAGACGGGCATCCTCCAGGAGGCACAGCATACTTCCTTATGTCCCACGCACGCTTGGAACATCAGAAGTGGGGGACTTGTGTTGGGTAAATAGCCCCGAACAGGAGTCCGGCCCATTTACCCCCGAACCGACGTACGTCGCCCAGCCCGCGGATGGCCCTGGCCTGAAGGAATGGGGACGAATGTTTATCTCCGGGGTAACAGCACAAGGTCCCGGCCGAGGGTCGGTTAGCACATCCGTGACGAACGTCGTCAGACGAGGCCCATCTCCGTAGATGGCCCAGGGCCCAAAAGATTGTTACGTTCTCAGGAAGGGCCGCAGACGAACGGCCCCCGTTTCTACCAGACGATCGTGGTCAGGAATTAGGCGGGGAACCCAGATTCTGGCGGGAAGCGCATTTAATGCTGGAGATTTGGTGGTTGGGCCACAGCCACTAACAATCCTCCACATCATCAAGGCTAACTGCCCATTGGCGGGTATAAATAGTAGCATTTATTTCATTGTAAGGGGTTGGCAACTTTCTATTCTTAGCATACTAGCTTCAGCATTCTTACTTGCAGCATTTCTAAGTGCCTTGTAAGACGAACGGCCGACGTGCCTTTTTAGCAAGTAGATTGTACTTAGGGGAGTTATTACGAAGTTAATAATACCTATTTACATTGCCTGCTATTTCTCTTGTTTCCTGATCCATCTGAAAGTTGTTGGGCTAGATATCCAAACACTCCACTCGAAATCTTTGGGCTTACGTGTTGGGTCCAAGGGTTGAAGGAATAAACCTCAACACTAATCAACTCTTTACTTGAGTTGCAACACACTGAAATCAAAGCTTCATTCCAACACAGTTTGAATGTGGTGGAGCATAATTTCACGCCTTCATTGTTTAGAAACTTGAGAGGATTAGTTTCTAGAAAAGCACTAAATTTGATTCTGACAGAGTCCAAAAGAGCAAAAGATATTGAGGGTGACACTGACTTATGTGGGTGTGCCATCAGAATCACTCACGAATTGCCTTGTGCACATGAAATTGCTAAGCATGTAAGACATTGTAACCCCATTCCTCTTTCAGATATTCACCCTCATTGGATGCATTTAAACTTGAAAGAATATAAGACCAGTGAAAATGTGGCTGAGGTGAGTATTGATTTTGAGATGAACTCAATATGGTCAAGATTTTATGCTTCTAATCATACAGGAAAGTTGGCATTGAAAAGAAAGTTAAGAGAACTAGGTGACCCGACAACTACATTCCTTACTCCACCATCTGAGAAACCTAAAACAAAGGGTCGTCCTTCGTTGAAGGCAACAGAATCAACTCGACGTGATCCATCGTACTTTGAAATTGTTGAATCAGAGGTATTATCAAGACAGGATGCTGAAGTAAAAGAAAATCTTGTTGTAGCTCAAAAGAAGAAGAAAGTTGTTGTAAAAAGATTCAAATCTCTTGAAAAACAATTGGATTCTTTTCCATCATATTTACATCCATATATCTTAGACGTAAATGATGTCAAACCAGATGGTCATTGTGGTTTTCGTGCCATTTCTGCTTTATTGGGTTATGGAGAGGATAATTGGTCAAAGATACGTGAAGACTTAATTGAAGAACTATGCAATCACAGATCATATTATGTTAAATTTTATGAATCACTGGAACTTGTTGCTAAATTGCTTGAAGAACTGTCGTGTTTTGTAGTTCCAGCCCCATACAAGAACTGGATGACTTTACCAGACATGGGTCATTTGGTTTCCTCTAAATATAATGTGGTGCTAGTCTTTCTTTCAAAACAAGCATGTAACACATTTCTCCCTCTTCGATCTACTCCACCAGCACAACAACATCATAAAGTCTTAGTGATTGGATTTATAAATAACAATCACTATGTCCAGGTACGTACTCATTCGGTACTTTACATCTAAACATTGATATTACATCTTGACAGTTAACCTGGATTCATATAAAATGATTGTAGGTTTCTCTTGATCCTAATGCGCCAATACCACCCATTGTTCCTCATTGGAAACGATTTCGGCTTGATTCTGCTATAGGATGGGATACCCCATATTTATCCCGTATTAAGGAGTTCAATGACATTCTATCCGCACAACCGAATGTTCGTAGGGATGAAGTTATTATCTTAGATGAGTCATAGTATGTGATATATTATTCTTTTATGATTAATCTACAATTAACACGAGAATCCCAATTCCCAATTAACTAATTAATCTACATTTATTTTTCAGGTTGAGAAGGTAATGTGTCAGGAGGACAAGTTTGGAATAGCGCTGGAAGAAGATAGCACTAATGGAATTTTAGTAGTTAAAAAAATGCATATTGAATTTATAAATGTAAAGAAAAATTCATTTGTTTCAATTTTTTGCATTAATAGTATTTATCAAGCTCAACAAATTGTGGTACGTATGTTTTGGTGTTTTCATTACTTCATCACTTTTTTTAATCTTATTCTAATTTTACTAGGGTTGTGTAGTTTGTATGAGGATCTAATTTTCTAAATATTTACTCTGCATTCAGTAACACATAATTATATAAAAATTCAGATAGTGAATCTGTAATGTGTTGTTACAATGAAAATGAAATTTAAAAAAAAAAAAACAGGACTCACGCTAGTTTAAATAGCAAGTTGCATAGAGTAAAAGAAGAAGTCTCAAGACAGAACATACCGGTATATTGGTATTTGCATCACTGCTAGCCTTTTCTTTCTCAGCAACAAAGCTTTTTGTTACATTAATATCTGCCAAACCATGAACTCTACCAGCTTGCCTATATCAAAATTTCAACGTTTAGCAAAGATCTGTGTACCAAGAACTAAGACAGAATCTAAAATAAAAGGCCCATGTTCATTGCCAGAAAAAAAATCACCTCACATGCCTTAGGCCATCAACACCATTCTTTCTAATTTGCTCCTCCTCCCCATTATTCAACAACTCAGAAATGCTAAACTGGTGCAATCTTCGGTATGTCTTCTGTTATTGCTAAAGCAATTCCATGGATTTCTTGTGCTCAACCTTTATCGGTTCTATCTCAATTTCACTTACTGCAAGATAATCTTGTTTCTGTTTTCATATAGAGAGCATAAAAACTGCAGTATTAAGCATTCTCGAATATAATCCTCAAAGTTTCATATTTGAAAGCATAAATAGCATTTGAAGGCATAAATGGCGAAAATAAAGACGACCAAAATACATGTGAAGAGCAATTCAATACCAAAATACCAACCTCAAATTCACTGAAACATCAAGTTTTAGAGTCATCAAAGCTTTTCCCTTGACCAAAATTATGAATAGTAAAAAATTAAACAATTAACAAGTCTTTGAAACAGTTAACAAGAATAGTAAGAGACCAATTCAACTTTATAAAAAAGGAGAAATTTTGATAGTGTAACAAACTTTAGCACTTCTAGGATTTTACACATCAATTCGTACTGACATTAAAGAAATGTCAACAATTAATTTGATATATACTATGCTCTGAATGTGCACAAGACATGTATGATATAGCCACCATTTAAGACTAGATAATCTAATTGAAATGATTAATACCACCTGATTCCAAGTAAATGAAAATATTAATATTATAACCATTCCATACATATTAAAACAATGTACCCAAATGTGATTTTCTGATACAATGATACTAAAAGCTAACACTATCAAAACAGGACTAAAACATAACACATTTCTACATATGGGATAGCTGTTTTTCCCCAATAAATATGAGTATATGACTCATTCATTGCTAAAAAAGAAAGCTTAACTATTTTTATTCTAAAAATAATTTTTTTAACTGTGATTCCTCATCCAAAATTGGATATAAACATCACACATGCACATTTGACATCCCTCCAAGTTGTCGTATTTTAATAATAGATGTACTCTAAAATTAAGACGCTACATTCCTAATGTACATTACACAACTTACCTCATGGAAATTAGACTTCTTGTTAGCTCTTCTGTGTGTAGAAACATTTACACTCTATATAGCTGATCAAACATCCTATGGACAATTACATTAGTCTTTATGACTTTATCACATATTCACATTTATCACTAGTTCACTACTGACTGTTGCTGATTTACTATGCAACTAAAATAAAAAACAAAAACTTATCAACATAACTGATAGAAGGAACCAAAAGAAATGCTGATAAGCAAAGGTAAATGGTTCAACCTCATTAGTTGATGAACAGAAAACATGTTAGCAGTTAGAGGAAGTAGCCAACATAGTACCTTATTAAAAGAAACAGATTCACCATTGGAGCTGAGACACCAAACTCTCAATTTCTTGTGCCCCTTTTCCTGAAAATGACCGAGTTGTAAGTGTAGAATTAAAGTGTAAGTCGAAAGTTTTTTTAAAAAATCAACATTTATGTGCCATTTGGATCTTGTTTACACACAGGGAAGGAGTGGGAGATGTGAAGTGGAGGAGAAATGGAGGCTGCCCAAGACAAGGTAGCCGCGGCAGAAGTTGCTCTGCAAAACTCCATTCTTCATCCAAGAATTGTTTGGCTTCTTTTAGCTCCTGACGACGACGGTAATGAGCTACTGGCGAGATAGATTCAGATCGGAGACATGGGGGAAGACGACCTAAGGCTGATCTAAGTCCGATCTAGTGGAGAATGGGAGGAAGAAGAAGGAACGTTGGAAATGAGTGTGTTCCAGCTAGCTCCTATGTCGGGATCAAGAATGTGGACGGTCTGTAATCTGGACTGGATGGATGGCTGTGTATATTTAATTAGGGGTAAAAGAGATATTTACAAATAGATTAGTATTTAATTAATATAAACGGTGGCTGTGTTTAGCCATTTTCTGGCTGCGTATAGAACGACCCTTAGTCCATCCCAATGTTTCGGATAACCTATTCCACACCCGACAACCCAGTACACCCTCCACCTCTCCTTCCCCTAGACCCTAGTATACCTGACAGTCCAGTCCAGTCAACAGCCCGTCACCCAGCCCACAGTCTACACAGCCTGCTAGCCCACCGTCTAAACCACCTGCCAGCACCCAACCAAATCCTTCACGTGCCCAAAATATCCATCCCATGAGAACTCGGGCCAAGGATGGTATCTATAAACCCAGAACCATTTTATCCCTTACCTCTGTGGAGTGTCCCCCTGATCCAACTTGTTTTTCTCAAGCAAATAAAAGTTTAAAATGGCGGGCGGCTATGGCCGAAGAATTTAATGCTCTCATCGCTAATAAGACTTGGGATTTTGGAATGTCGGGAAAATATCCCAGTAGGGTTGAATGATATGAAAATAGAAATGTGTAAAATATTATAAATAAACTGCCAAAGTGACTAAAAGAAATGATTATAGAGTTTGAGCTCAACCAATGCATGAAGCATGGTTAGAAAGTCATTATGTGTATATAAAATAAAACGGGTTTTTATTACAATAAGTCACTTATGCCTCTACAAGAGGATGATATAAGTTAAATACTGCAGCTGATATGTTTTAGAAACTACATGATACAGAACATGAGTTCCTCCTTTATGGCTCATATAGAGAGGACTTTGATGAAACGGGAATCATATTGATTAAGATTGACATCAAAGATTTATTTTTCCGAAACCATCGATTCATAATCCATGATAATAAAGTCTGGCCATACGAAATGTGATGGAACTGTAGTCCTAAAATTTAGTGAATTATGATCTATGTTTATGGATGAGAAAATATTTTGGGCCTGAAGTCCCACAAACCAAGATATTGTGTACGTGGGATGCCAATATTTGAGATTGAATGATTTTGAGATTACATTCCTCTTATAGTTTGAAGTTCTGTAAATGTGGCAGTTAATGAGAGAATCGGATGTCATGGTTATAATATCAATTGTGTGTCCCTGAAGGACAATGGTGAAAAGAAATATGTGCACACAACATGCAACATGAATATGAATTCTTTTATGTCTATAATAATTAGATATAGACATTATGCGTTTAATTATAGACTTGTCATTATTGTATCTGGAATTGTTTTGGAAAAGAATTTGGAATTGATTGAATAACTGCAACAATTGGAAATGCAGTAAAATTCTAAGCATAGTTGGAAATATAGAAAGAGATTCATGTGCCTAACCACAACCTGGGTGATCACATTAAGTCTTGATGACATGATTTATTTTTGTAGAAGAACTATGCTTGATTATCATGGTGCAAATTATTTTATTTAATACCATGATTGAATAAGGTGTTTGCACCATGTGAAAATTCACAACAAATCCTAAATAAGATATTTTTATCATTCGAATGCTCTTACTCCTGAGCAGACAATGAATCGTCTCCCTGGAATGTCATTTGTCCATGAAGTCATCATCTTTACTAGAATTCCACAACCGCAATTTTTATAAGCCATTTGCATTGTTCCCAAACCTGAAAGACAAAGAGAATAGATTACTTTTCGTGATGTTGTGAACACTATAGAAGATTAACAACAACCACAAACCAACGGAGTAGCCGCCGGAGGAAGAGCCAATATGTCGGAGGAAGAGAAAAGAAGAGAACCAACGGACCTTCACTGTGAAATCTGGGTTGATCTCATATTCTAGGGTTCGATATAAAGGGAGAAGGACGATGCTGATTGGAGGCCACCGTTTACCACACAAACACCTCATTTTTTGCCAAATTAGTAATCTGTTAGCCACCTAGGCATTTTAGCAGACCTAATAACCCAATGGACTAAATTAGAATTGATTTGGTGAACTGATGTACCTTTGGATTCCAATTGAACAATGATGTACTCTAGAAACAACTAATACATATGCTATTTTCCCACTGATACAATTGCACAATGATGTACTCTTTACCCACTTTACCAACACTTTTTTTAAAGGGCCAACACTTTTCTCTACAAACAACCGATAGAAAATGCTAATCCCTCCGTCCCATTAGGAAGTTTCAATTGCGGTTTACGATGGTTGACTGACGTTAAAGCAACTTAATCCCTGTTCACACTCTGATTATTTTTATTAAATAAAATTTACATATTCAAAAACTACATTAAAATCGCTACAAAGCCTGATTAAAAAAATGTAAGTTTGACAAAAAAAATGATATACTCCCTCCGTCCCGTTTTTAAGTTCTTACTTTGACCCTCACACATTTTTAGGAATTAAATTTGATTTTACTGTTTAGACACTGTTTAGACACTGTTTGGCACTGTTTGACACTGTTTTGATGTAGGAAAACTTTCCATTTAGGGAAATGAGAAGATAATTTTGGGACATCCCAAAAAGGAAAGCAGGAAGCTAATAGCGGGACATCGGGAGTATAAAGTAAAAAATTAAAAATGATTTAAGTTGACCATGTGAATAATAGACTGGAGGAGGGAGAGAGAGTATTTTCCTAGCTTTGCAGGCCTAATCGAACTCTTAACCGCCTTAGAAAATGGAACAAACCCCAATAGAAGAGGCGAAGAGGAGATGTCGAGCCCTAATAAGCCAGATAAAGAACACATCAAAATCCCCGTCATTGTGGAAGACGACCCTTTTGCGACTCGTCAACTCTGAGCTTTCTTTCCTCGACCGCCTGAACCACTCCTCCGTCTCACATTCCGTGCCTCTCAGCCTCAACATCGGCCACCTTGAAGCGGTCTGTTGCATTATCGGCCACCCATCTGTCACCTCCGTCGCGCGGGTCTGCAAATCCATTCCAACATCTCCTCCGCAGAATCGCAGAACGGGCGATTCTAGAAGATATATAGATATAGTGTGTTGTCACAATGGGAACCCTGTTTGGATCCTCGTCTCAGATCGAAATCCCAAGTACAATGACTTCAATGAATTGCGAGGTCGTGTTCTAGACGTTTTGAAGGCTGCTCGCGATTCGCCTTTAACTGTAAGGCCATCTTCTGTTATCCTTTCGTTTTTGAATGGCCTCCGAGATGACGTTATTCAGAAGCTCCGAGATGAATTTGAAACCACTGAATTTGCTGGGTTTGGGGACTCCTCATCATTTGAACATGAGCTCAAAGAGGAGGAAGGTGATTGGGTCAATGTGCTACCTTGCCGTTCTTTTGAAAGGGCCTGCTTTTTGGAGATAAGGATTGAGGCTTTTTACAGTAGTACGGAACTTGTTTATTCCAAGAGGGAAGTAAAAATTGAAAATTCCGTAGAGCATTTGGAAATGGATAAAAATACTGCTTTGAATTTAGGGGAATCGTTTTGTTCTCTTGTGTCAAGAATGAAGAGCTGGTCAGCTGGGGACATTGGAGGGAATGCTGAACTAGTTAACTTTGATACAACTGCTCTAGTTGCTGCCGTGTCAGGGATAAGCAATGGAGCTACCTTGAATGTTCCAGAGAGTGATTTGAGGGCTCGGTTCAAGGGAAATTATGATTTTGTGATAAATCAGGTTGGAATACTAAGAAACCTTTTATTTACGAAGTACTTGCCAAAGTTTCTGTATTTGTTGTATGTGAAGATACTCTGCATTCATGGTTCTATTATAATTGGTTGGGTTATGCTATTTGCCTGTCACCCTGTGCCTTTTGTTGCTTCAGTATTTTTAATGGTCCTAAAGTTTTTGTGTTGTTTACCTTCCTTCTCTTCCTCTCAATATGAACCTTGGCATATGTAGAAAAATTAAGGCTATGCTTGAAGTGTAGAAAACGGTAGGGAGTGGGAAAAAAGAACAAAGCTAAGGAAAACAAGCTGCCGGATTCATGTTGTGTTTTCAATCTTTGCACCCAACAGGTGGCTGCTGAAATGATGACTCCAATCCATGCAGTCATGTCTGATGCAATATCTGGAAAGAGAGGGATTGTTTGTGAAAGTGTTTTCTCAGAATTTCAGGAGATAGTATCAATGTGCGGTGGGCCAAGAGAAAAGTTAAGAGCTCAGCACCTTCTGGAGAAACTCAAGTGAGTTCCATTTGAGTAGCCTTAGGAGTTGTAATTATGTTTCTCTGATATTCTTCTGTTTAATGGCATAACTTTGTCTTGAAAAGCTATGGAATCTCATTTGTAACTCGAGCATTTGAGGTCACAATGTGTCTTGCTGATGAGTTTAAAAAATGTGATCAGGGTTGTTCCTGACAGCCCGTCGGCACGTGTGATGAGCCTTCCCACGACCAGAAAGTTGGCCTTGAAGAACAAAGTGGCTTTCGGGACAGGCGATCACTGGCACGCTCCAACCATAACTGCAAACATGGCTTTTGTAAGAGCAGTTTCACAAACTGGGATGTCTCTGTTTACCTTAGAGCACAGTCCTCGGGCACTAGTTGGCGACTGACTAATTAGGACTGCTGTAGCGCCTAACACATGTATATAAGTGTTGTCTTCCATCCTAAAACAAGGTTTTGGTCATTGTAATTTTGAAAACCAAGGCCTCTTTTAACGTGGTTTTGTTTCCTTCTCTTGCAGTTTTCAATTTTTTTTTAGCGAACAAACTTAATTCATAGAAATAATAATCAGGAGTACAATAATGATTTTTGGCCCTCAAGCACAGAAATAGAAGATCCAGATAGAACTTTAATGCATCACGTTTTTCGTTCTCTTTTTTAATTTAAGGGAAAATGGAAACTAATAATCCAACCTTTTAGCGATCTTATAATAGTCCCACCTTTTCGTTATTCAAGAATAATTTAACCTTTGCACTCCATTTTAATTCGCTGGTCCCTGATCGATTAATGACCTGCTATTCCAAGTTATTTTCTTATCTTTACAAAATATTATCTTTGTAAAAAATGAAATTTATGGTATAATGGTTTGCAAAGATAATAAAATAACTTGGAATAGGAGGTCATCAACCGGTCAGGGATCAGTGAATGAAGATGCGGTGCAAAGGTTGGATTATTCATGAATAACGAAAAGGTGGGACTATTGTAAGAAGACCGTTAAAAGGTTGGATTATTAGTTTCCATTTTCCCTAAATTTAATTGAAAGTTGGATCAAAGAAATTACGTCTGATAACATAAATTTAATTATCAAAGGAAGTACCTTAAGGAGTTAAGAAGTTGTTCTCTTCGCCTGATCTAAATGTTTCTGATCTGAATTTTTTAAGTTCTGATCTGATCTGAATGTTTCTGATCTGATCTGAATCCTTCTGATCTGATCTGAATCTTTCTGATCTGATCTGATTTGAATATTTCTATGATTATAATTATAATTATAATTATTATAATTGCAATTACAAATATAATTTAAATAAAATTATAATTATAATCGTAACTATAATAATAATAATAATAATTAAAATTAAATTTAAAATGAAAAAATTTATACTTATTACACTAATTATAAATATATATATATAATTATAATTGCAATTATAATTACAATATTTATCTCTATAATTGTAACTATAGTTATCAATATTATTATAATTACTCCGTAAAATAATTACAATAGTAATAATAATAATAATATTAATAATTATAATCATAAATTATAATTATAAGTATAATTATAATTATTATAATTACAATTAATAATAATTATAATTATATTAACATTAGTTATAATATTATAATATAATAATAGTAATATAAATACAATTAATATTATAATAATGATATTATTATATTCATATTATTATTACAATAATATAATAATAATATGATTATTATTATTATAATTAGTATTATATTATTATAATATTATATTATAATTATAATTATAATCATAATTATAATTATGATTGTAATTATAATTATAATTATTATAATTATAATTAATTACAATTATAATTATAAATATTTATAGATATAATTATAATAAATACAATTGATTATACTTATAATTATAAGAATTATAATTGTAATTATAATTATAATTACATATAATTATAATATAATATTATATTAACATTAATCATATTATTATATTGTAATAATAATAATAATAATAATGATGATAATGATGATGATGATGATGATGATAGTCTTCTTAATAATTACATTTATATTACTATTATTATATTAAAATATTATAACTATTATTAATATCTTATTTTTTTTTATCATATTATTATTAATATTATTAATAATAATTATATAATAATAATAATAATAATCATAATTGTAATAACAATATTAATAATAATAATTAATATAATAATAAAAGTGATAAATCATGTTTGAACTTTTCTGATCTGATCTGATCTGAATGTTTCTGATCTGGTCTGATCTGATCTGAATCTTTCTGATGTGATCTGATCTGAATCTTTCTGATCTGATCTGATCTGATCTGAATCTTTCTGATCTGATCTGATCTGAATTTTTCTGATCTGATCTGATCTGAATAAAATAAGAATAAGCAATAAGTAATAAGAATAAGACGAACAGAACAGCACCTAAGTCTATCATACGAAATTACGAAGTACTAGATTTTTCACCCGTGCTTCGCACGGGATGCAGTTATTATGTAATAAATTATCTATGAATATATATAGAAATATAATATTAAATGTTGTGATAAAGATAGAACAATGCATATATTATTTTTAACAAAAGTAAATGAAGATTAAAAAATCACAAATTATTATATACTCCCCCCGTCCCCTTTTAAATGTCCCATTTTACCATATTGGGATGTCCATATTTAATTGTCTCATACCTTATTTGGTAAAGTTTGTGTGGCTCAAAATCATTCTTACTTTATTCTTAATTTATCAATTAATATTAACCACACAAACTCACTTTTCTTAAAACTCGTGTCACCCTCTTCCAGGACATTTAAAAGGGGACAGAGGGAGTACTTCTTTGTACAACATTTAAAGCTTTTTTTAGCTGGTTTTCTATACCGAAAAAAAAACACCACCAACTATTTGCTATACAGATTTTAAAATTTTCTCATAAATAACACGTTGCTCATCATTCATATCAACCATCAAGCTTTCGTATTCCTCGGCCAAGTGACGCTTATCTTATCTCATTTTCTCATTAATGAGAAATCTTGTCATCTTTCATCAAAGGCATGTATGATTCAAGGGGCAATGACATTCCAAAAAAATCGTGTAATGATCTTCATCGTAGCTGGAGAAATTTCTCTATCTCCACTAAGTATCATTTCTCTCTCTCTTCATAATCCATTTCATACTCTACGGAAAAGATTAAAGTCATATTGATTATGTGACTTACACTAAAACCTACCTATTAAATCATAAAAAGGTCCAACTCCAAGAGAAATAGTTTTAAGAGAAATCGCCCTAAATAGGAGTAAAACGTTTTGAAATTCCAAAATAGGACTATCATGTTTTTTTATTCCTTGAATAGGAGTAATCTGCCAAGTTTGGAAAAAATGTCATGTTTAAAGCCCAGTAATGCCAAACTTGGCAGAAATTTACTCTTATTCAAGGAATAAAAAACATGATAGTCCTATTTTGGAATTTCAAAACATTTTACTCATAATTAGGGAACTCTCCCTAGTTTTAATAGACTATATCAAAACACGCATGTGGATCTTTTTAGTGTCCTCATATTTAACAACAATATATCTTTTGAAAAATATTGCCAACATCTTACCCACACCAAATCCACAATTGAAATGCGCCCGCAATAAGTAGAGTGGCAAACACCTCTAATAATTTTTAAAAATAATGGTTATATATTATATATATTATATATGTGTGTGTAAGTCTTACTTATTTTTACGTTTAAATACATCACGTGCCCGTATTTTATTTTATTTTTTATTTTAAATATCACAATATATTTTTCGTATTCACATTTTCACATACTCCGTATCAATTCTACATAACATTTGAGTGTTAATGTGTTAGGGGTAGGTCCAGATTTTATATTTTTATATATGCAATATATGTAATTACATGAATGAATTAACGTATAAAAAATCTGTGTATTATATACATGTGTTTCATTTATGATAAGAGTCTTTTTCATATTTTTCCTTACTTCAAAAATTTACTTCGTCTACCCCAATAAAGATATTCACTTGTTTATTTTGAACATCTCATTTAAAAGTTCATAATTTGGTTTTAGGAAATGATTGACTCTATCAAAAGATTTAAAATACAAAACTGAATTAACACTTCATATGTGAATAGCAAAATGATCCACAATCATATTAAGGCAAATGAAAATATACATTTTGGTACAAATGAGAGTGAAGAAAATGTAGCTCATAATGGCTACATTTTCACTGTAGCCAATTTTTAAAATAAACAAATATTAACGTAAAAGAACAGGAAATATATAGGATGTTTTTACTTGGAATGAAATTTTCTGGTCTAGTCTGATCTGGTGTGATCTGAACTGGTTTGGTAAATGTATTTTATAAATGTCCAAGTCTGGTCTGATTTGATCTGCTTTGGGATTGAAAACAATCCAAGTAAACATCCATACTCTTGCAACATAATGCATCAAACTCAAAAAATCGGAAAAGTAAAACTAATTGAAGCATATTCCTAAGGGGCTGGTGCGACACTGCAACCCAACATTTCCACATAACATATTTCCTGCAAGTTAAAGGAATAAGAAATATCAAAGAAAGGAAATTGAGATGCAGAATGAATAGGATTTGCATAATAAAAGAAAAATTAGCAGGTCTAAAATAGAGGTGAAAGTGTAAAACAGCCCTAAGTCGCAATAAAGAATAAAATTTTAAATAAAAAACATTCAAGTGGTGATGAAGTTCAAAGGGACACGATGAGATTTAAAGCAAAGAGAACAAATCCAAGAATAGAAAACTGAGATAGTTAAAGTGTGAGAGGAAATTGAAATAATAAAATGGGGGAGATAACTCAAATTAGAGTGAGGCTTTGAGAACTGCAATCAATTACACACTAATATGAACTATGTCGTCCTTATAGTACATCTAAATGTGAATATAGAAAGTGAATGAAATATTGATAACATACCAAGCCAAAGACACAATCATATACTCGGTAACTTTAAAATTACAGTTTGGGCATCTTGGTATCATCTATTACTCTTCCCAAATTTAAATTATTGAAACATTTGATTCAAAGTGACTCATAGAGAGGAAAGGATATCATTGTTCTATGGTCTCCAATAAGTCTTCCAAGGTTTCATTTCAATGAAATGATCTGAATATCCACACGGAGCTTGAATTTCTACCAACACATCTCAGCAAGTCAATGTCATTCAGTGTCTATATGAATATTACAGATCAAATATGTTTACTACTGAATGTAATTCTTCGCTGCTGGAGCAAATTTTATAAGACATTTTAATTATAATAAAATTCATATCTAACTGATTTATTAATTCGAAAATCCTTCCAAAGTGCTGATATGATTTAAACCCAAAAAATAAAAGAAATACTTGATGCTAAAAGAAAATCCTTCCAACGCGCCTAAGGCTGATATAGAACCTTAGTCCTTTCGATATCATCAATACTCAAGCAATTACAAACCCAAAACAGAAGCTGAAGCAGTTACCTCTTTTCCTAAGCTAAGGGTCTGCTTGCAAGAATTTAAAAAAAGCGCTTTTCGTCTTTTGGCTTAAACAAACTAAAATTACTGTTTTCAAGTGACAACTTCTACTTAAAAAAGCGCTTCTCGGCTTTTGGTTCAAAAGTACTTTTTTACTTTTTCTATTACACAAAAAACACATGTTTTACCATACACTACTAACTTTTACTTTTTTAAATCACTTTTTTCTCAAACACTATCAACTTTTATTAACTTTTACTTCTAATAACTTTTTCCAAAATCACTTCAAAAAGTGTTTTTAAAGCAAAAGCATTTGCAAACACTCCCTAAAGAAATTTCTTTAGCTTTATTACTAAAGAATAGGTAGAATGGTAGATAAATATAATTTGAGAGGCCTGCATAAAGAGTGCAGCATAACGATACAGTCAAAGTTGCAGAGCTGTTTTATCATAAAAACTGCATTCTTAATCTTAATTTGATCAACCTAAGAAAGTAATAAATGCGTAGTCATACACATTAGTCTTTCTTATTCGATCCTATAGTGATTGCTAACTTTGACCTCAAAACAAATTTTGATAGAATAAAGAATGAGATTTAAGTCATTTAGCACATGCCCGGTTAAAACATCACCCCTGTAAAAGACAACTCACAGCTAACACTATAATTAACAACATTAAAAGATGTGTATATTGAGTAGTAATAATACTTCGGAGACAACACAAGAACACCACATACCAAGTACGATAACGATCCACCAGAACTTGCATTCTACTTACAGCCCAAATTTAAGATATAAACTCAAAATCCACCATAACTTGCATTCTACTGCAGATACAGTCTGACCGTAGTAAGAAACAACTCAAGATATAAACAATGTCAACTTCTCTATCTCAACCTGATTGTTTTATAGGTCACATAACTAAAATGTAGTAGGGAAATGATAATAATAGATGCATGTAGTATACCTGCAAGTGGTTCATCATTGTAGAAGCACATGTATATCTATTCTAAATATTTTTACAAATGAAGTGATATGGAGAAGCACAAAAGGATAAAGGGGACCCTGTGCCCGAGGCTTCAAAAATTTGTAGACAAAATCTAAACATATAGTTGACCACAACCAATAGTATATCTATCACATTTCAAACATCAATTATTTTCATTCGAGTACGAAATTATAACTTTGTATATTTCAAAGATTCTGATAGCATCTTAGAAGTTTCTGCATAACTGAGATTCTGATAGATTTATCAGCAAGCAAAATTTCCAATGACTACTACCATACAAAAAATAACTTTATACGAAGTAGATTGTAAGAAAACTGAAATCTAAAGAGATTAATTTATATTGTACTTTTTGTGGATAGAAGTAAAATATCAACTCAATATGTAATATACTAATATGAATATTGTCTCAAATTACAAATTGATTAGCCCTGAGATTAAAAAAATGGACTTTTTAAAGTTGTGGGTTCCCACTAAAACATAGAATGTTTTCAAATGTAAACCGGAGAAATCAGGGAGATAGTTTCCATTGTTGGTTGAATCATAGAACAATAGAATTGATAAAATTAATTAATAAAATCAATAAATCAATACAATTAATTAATAAAAATACAAAAAGTACCTTGCTGAGAGATGGAGATGGCCCAGACGACATCCCCTCTTCTTCTGCAACCTGCAAATATGGTGACATGGCGTCATTTTGTTTCTGTGAGGGGGGAATGATGAGAACCTGAGTAGCGAAGAAGTACCATGGCGTCGTCTTGAATTTCGGGACCTTATGATTTCTCAGCGCTAATCGATTCTTTGCTGTGAGGGAGAGAGACGAAGGTCTGATGATGAAAAATGAGAAAACGATTGAGATTTGAAAGGGTAAAAGGAAATAACTTCAGCAGTAGATTAAAAATGAAACGTGCGGCTTAAAGTGGCTCTTGCTGCGAGCGGGAAATGACTTCTCACAAAAGCATTGCAATTATGTAGCTTTCTTAGATTACCAAGTATGAGAGAGACCCGATTATAAGAGATGATTGAAAGGATTCAAGAGAGAAACAACACCGGAGATAACACCAACTATAGGGTGTTACATCCAGTGTAATGCCGTCGAAGAAGAAATTAAAATTATAATACTACTCAATTGTTCCAATATGCAGAGAGCCTTGTGTGAACATCATTAAGAATAGACATCAAAATAACATTTAAATTATAAAAAGGTCATCCTTATAAATATGGACCATTAGAAGCACCTAAAATGTTATGTAATCATTCTAGACATAAAATAAGAGACAAACTAAAAAGATATATTCTGCTTGTTTGGATTACTTTGGGAATGTAAAAATGAAATATGATTAAAATAATTTAGATTGACATGCATTCAGATTTTTGGATCACAATATGGTAAACAGGTTGGATAAACTGAAGAAAAGCAAATACGTGAGATAAATTTGTAAAGTTTGTTTGTCATATAAGTATATCTAAGAACCTAATAAAATGTTGCTAACCTGCCTACCAATTGACCAAAGTAAATAAAATATTCTTAACATTAGATTATAACAACCAAACCAAAGAAAAAAGCACCACCTTATAACTAATTAAAATTGCATTCCTGGAATTAAGCGAACCACTCTACATAATGGAGTGATTTGTAGCTATATAATTTTATGGAGGACATAAATTCATTACCTTAAAGGCTCAGATGTGTTTTAACAAACTGCATGCATCATTAATGCTGTCAGCTAAAAGTGAATGAAATTCTTCCAATTAGACAACTATAGTACCTAATGAAGATAAGACAATTCAGGAAAATGGAAATGAAGATAAGAAGATTGAAGCAAACTATAAGGCCACATGAGATCAAATATCTGAAATGCATAACAATGGGGGAAAATTAATCATATTTGGATTAAAAATAAAACTTTAGCATCATGTACCAAATCAACAATGTCAATATGGAATCAAATTAAACAATTGAAATGAATTATATAGGAAAACCCATATTTAGTAAGAGAACTTTTATAAAGAACTACTACGTATATTAGATCAAATAAAACTCAGTAAATTCAATATTCACCTGTTGCAAATAATTTTTTTTATGAAAACGTCAAAAAGTAAATAAAAACGTATGAGCGAAGTCACAATTTCTGCAACATGACGTTCCTACTTCACCTTGAAATCCTTTATCTTGAAATTGAGAAGAGGGAAAGTGCATTAAATTTGGGAATTATGAGCATGAAAAGAACACTCATAGAATAATTAATTGAGAATATAGAATTAATAAATTAAAAATCAGAGGTTTTTTCCAGGAGTGAACATGCAGAGTGATTCTTCCAGGAGAGGCGGCATCGAGCTGAGAAGGCAAACATGATTTTAATGGCTTCGAGCATTTTGGCTTCTGTGAGAAGAGAGTGATGAACATGAGAGAAAGTTTTGATGTTGCGATAGAAGGAAAAAATATTCGAGAAAGAAAGCGATAGATCTAAATCAGTGGATCGTACGGTTGAAATGGCTTTGGAACTAAGCGGGAATATGCCTACTCCATAAAGTAGTGCAATTACGTAGAGTGATTTGATATGCCGATGTGTCATAAACCATTTTTTTTATGATAAATCTTTTATAAAATTATGTTTTTTATATTGTTACAAATCTTAGATTTTTTTAAATGGAACTATTATATTTTTAAATTTTGGTATCATATTTTTCTGTGGTTACGTACTGGACGCAGGAAGAATAAATTGATATCAATTATCCATCCATTCCTTTTCATTTATAGATTATCTTCCAAGTGTTGTACTAATCCCTTCAACAATACGAAGTTAAATGTCAGAGAATATTTTTAATAAACAGTGATATCCAGGGCATCCCCATCCATTATAAGATTATTTAGAGATTATTTTGATGATGTAGATAATATTTTTTGAGATTATGGTTGAGATGTTGAGATTATTTGAAGAGATTATTTGATGAAATAATCTGGTATCAAATTATAAAGCTGAATTATTTTGAGATTATTCCCAACTTTTAGGCTCCTCCCCCCATTTTCTAGGCATATACTCATAATTAAGGTGATGATTAGCTTTGTAGTTCGTGCATGTCTCATAAAAAACCTAGGTAAATTAAGATCATGGATGAGTAGAAATTGATAGGTTTGTAGATTATTTGAGATTTTCTTATGTGGAAGTGTAACAAGCCATAAAAACCGTAAAATTGAGTATCATGAATGGAGATGCTCTCATAAATGTGATATTGTTGTTCCGATTATCCCTTTTCTTGGGTCCTTAGTTAAAGCTAAATTTAATAATGTACACACAAGAAAAGTGAATTTATGTGATGTGTATTGAATAGATAAGTGGGGATAAAGTAAAAATGATTAGAACCACACAAGCATTATTAAATTTGGAATCAGACAATCTTAGTGGAATTGACAAAAAGAGAAAGATGAAACAATATTAACGGATCGGAAGGAGTACATTTATTCGATAGGGGAAAAAAGTAGATGAGGACTTAATTTGAACAAAAAAGATTATAGTTTTTTCTTTAAGACTACAGTAGAATTGAAAGGATTGAAATACCCTTATATACATAATACTCCCTCCGTCCCATAATTATCTTCATTCTTTCCTTTTTGGTCCGTCCCAAATTTATCCCCTCTTTCCCTTTTTAGCAAAGGATTTGTGGTTCACAACCATTCTTACACATTTCTCTCTCATCTGCACAACTCTCCACCACACATTTCCCACTTTCTTAATCTCCGTGCCCAGTCAAAACCGAAGTTAATTCTGGGACGGAGGGAGTAAAAAGTTTAATTATATATGTCATCCTTCACCAATAACCCATTTGCACCTTTCTCTCACATCCACCTTACCTCATCTGCCTAGGTTTCCCACGATGGTGATGATGACATTGCTGAGGACGAGGTTGGTGGAGCAGTGGCGGGACCCATGGGCGGAGCTAGGGGAGGGCCATCCCTGGCCCTGGCCCAGCCCAAATTTTAAAAATGCTTGTATTTTTAGTGTAAAAAATTCTATGTAAAAAATTTCAAAATATTTTTTGTACCGGCCCAGTGCGGCCCAGTGCCCTAGCTCCGCCCCTGGCGGGACCGGTGGGATGGTGAAATGGATGTTGGGGTCATAACATGACGGCGGGGAGTGATAAGGCTGATGGGAACAGTGAAGGAGATTAAGGGTCGTAAAAGGATTGATGGGGTAGTGACAGGGCTGGTATGGGAGTGGTGAGGCTAGTGGGGTAGTGGTGGGAGCTATTGAGACAATGATGGGGTTGGTACGGAAGTGGTGAGGCCATTGGGGTTGTGACAGGGCTTGTGGGATAGTGGAGGCCTGTGGTGGGAACTATTGAGACTAATGAGGGATTCTGAGTCATGGGCGGCAATAGATCACCAAGATCATGGAGTCTCAATAGTGAAGGTTCGTGACTAAAGGTGGCGGAATCAATGGTGACGACGAGTCACTGAGGCATCCGGGGAACTGAATGAGCAAGGGTTAATGGGTCGTCAGTCAGTGATAAAACATAATCACTTGTGACTTAGGTAGTTTCACTATCGACTGTGATATGAGTGGTGGTGTCAGTGCATGATATCTTTGGTCGAGATGATGTCATTGGTGCTTGATAGGGGCAATTTACGTTTTGTAAAACTCAAAACATGATCTTTTTCAACACAATATTTTAGTAATATTAGTGAAAACCCCGATTTTTTACACAGATAACTATTGTGCATTTGTGCGTGTCCTCAAACATTTATTTTCATGCCAAAGTGCACATACAAACGTACAAAGCAATGAATCAAGACATGAATTGTATAAGGCCTCTACAAGTACTTGGGTCAAACCTTGTGTCTTACTGTCTGTTAGCTTATGATTAAAATCCAAATTACATTTTCTCAGTTAACTGTTCGACCAGTGTCCGGTGATGGGGTTCTCAGGGATGGGGTGTCGACTAGTGTCCGGTGATGGGATTCTCAGGAATGGGGTGTCATGATGTCATCCCCATGGAATCAATGCATGTTCATAAACATAAGGCTAAAGGGTCAAATAGGTACATGAACTAACCTAAAGTGTTCAATTAGCCCCTTATATAGGAGGTTCTGCACGGCCGTCGCCAATTGGGGCGGTTCCCGGTGGATTTTTTTGATGAAATTTTTTGAGCATCTTCTTCATTAAGTCTAGTTTACCCATACCAAATTTCAGCTAAAAATTCAACCGGGAAGGCAGTCAAATGATTTTTTGAACATAACTGCACAGTTAAACATCACAATACATTTCGGAAAATCATTTGACTATCTTCCTGGTTGAATTTTTAGCTGAAATTTGGTATGGGTAAACTAGACTTAATGAAGAAGATGCTCAAAAAAATTCATCAAAAAATTCAACCGGGAACCTCCCCAATAGGCGATGGCCGGGCTGAACCTCCTATATAAGGGGTTAATTGAACATTTAAAGTTAGTTCATGTACCCATTTGACCCTTTAGCCTAAACATAATTTATCTATATTTACCATTTACAAGTATATTTGTTTCACACAAACAATAGTTGTTGCTGTAGGACAATTTAAAGACTTTCCGGATATATTTGTTCACACATTGTCACATTGACCTAACTTTTAATTATCCGATTACTCAAATAACACTCAATAAATATACGTATTATAAAGGATACACCGTGTACAAATGATTCTTTCCTAAACATTAAGGGTGCATGTACACATAAACCAGCTATGTGAACGCTGGTCACTGCCTGTTCCATTCGGCCGCAGGACGTACCTCCAAAGTTAAGAAGGAACTAATTAGCAAGTTACTCCGTATTATTTAGAGTGAGATGACAACGTATATAAATAACAAAAATGGAGTGGTGTATTCATTATTACTACGTATTTAATTAAGATTAAGAAAACAATTGGTCCATCCCCCTGACTAATAAAGGTTAGAAGGGTGTTTATACGTAGTGTGACATTACAACATGGATTATGGGTTTTTGCAGACGCAATCTAAAGTTGTTTCCTCTTAAATAACAGCACCGTATACTAACTATATCAATAAAAGCACAACCTAGCAAGCCCTATAAAATACTCGTATAAAGTATTGAAGCTGTACAGTATGAACTATAAAGTGGCCTTGCATGAAGCCTTGTTATGTCCAGGTTCCTTGCACTTGCCGCATATAACCGTCCTCCTATTTGAGTCTAGTATCTTGGTGGTGTCTTCTTTTTGTTGAGCTGGAAACCGAGGAGGAAGAGGGGGATGCACATCTGCACTCTCATAATCAACTTCATCCTCAACCGGTCTCCCAATACCAGAAATAGGGTTTATGAGCTCAGAATACGCAGAATGGAAGCTTTCAACTGTGAACCAATGTGGGCAATAGTCATACACACTTTTGGAAGTTGAGAGGAAAACAGCGACAGCATGGCAACAAGGGAGCCCACTGAATTTCCACTCCAAGCATGTGCAGTGCAGGTTTTCAATGTTGACCACGTGTGTTAAGTCATCATGAACCTCAAAAACCACTTCGGACGAGAACAAAACATTCAAACTGCGTGCTTTCACAGCTTTTTCTACTAGCTGTTTCTCTTTTGATGGAGCAAGTCTGGTAGGGCAATTCCTGGCCTCTTCCCTACGATGAGTCATCGTGTTGCTCAACTTACTTACCAGAGCTTCAATCTTCTGCATCACAGTTGATCCCCGCATGTCATCAATCACTTTGGAATATTCCTCTGCAGGGTTCTGTGTGATATGATTATATGGTACGCCCTTAAATAACAAAGTTGTCCAATGTGCCGGATCGATCTGGATGACCCAGTCATAAGTGGTGGAGGAAACATGTTTGATTTGCTCAGTGAAGCAATTGAAAGCCTCTAGACGGACAGCATGGGAAGCAGCCAGGAAAACGCCGGGTATGACTCCTCGGCCATCACCTTGAAACGGGCCCTTCATGTTTTTCTTTAAGCTCTCCATGAGATGAAAAATTGAATAGCCATGATAACTGTTCTGAAACACATCACGCACATGCTTCTCTATACTCTTCTCTCGATCTGAAATGAAAGTCAGTGCAGGTTGTTGCGAAGTTGAGATTGCAGATTTCAGTTGCTCCAAGAACCACTGCCAACTATCACCGCTTTCAATATCGACTATGGCAAAAGCAACAGGAAAGAACCCATCATCTGCATCAACAGCATTTGCAGTCAACAGCGTCTCTTTGTACTTTGACCTCAGAGGCGAAGCTTCTAGAAAAATGAGTGGCCGGCATCCGTTTTTGAAGCCATTCACAGCCGCGCTGAATGAGAAGAAAAGGTGTTTGAACCTTTTGTCCTCATCGCTAATCACAAGTTTAGTGACACTTCCTGGGTTTGATTCCATTATTTTTTTGCAAAACCAAGGCAACCGACTGTAGGACTTCCTATAAGAACCCTGAAGTTGCTCTTTGGCATCCTTGATTCCTCGCCAAACTTGTGAATACTTCAGTTTAATTCCAAAGTCGTGCCATATGGCTTTAGCAACATCCCTTGGCTTTTCATTTGGAGAATCCCGTATTTTTTCTTTGATGATGCTCACCAACCAATTTTTACCAGGATGGGCAGACTTCCAAGATTCCCCGCCACATGTATGTTCATCATTAAACTTTCTGATCCTGAATGTTTGATCGGCGTGAACCCAAGATGCATGAATCCTCCAAGAACAGCCTTCAATGAGACATCTACCACTTGCACGGTTAGTGTCATTCTTCTTTAACCTGTACACAAAGCGATTTGCAATGGCATACTTGTGCAATGCCTCTCGGAACTCCTTAACACTCCTAAAATCCTGACCAACACCATTGTTGCCTTCCTTCCATGATGCGACTAGCTTTTCTGGCAAATCTTCATCACCATTCAGATCCCCAAGTTCATCCACTACAATAACATTAGTTAAAGCCCCCCTATTCTTGTTTTTATTGGATGAGCTTTTCTTCCCAGAAGCAACCTCTGCTTTGTTTGAGTCACCAGTACGCCTCCTCTTCTTGACCCTTTCAGCAGGTGTACCACAATCATCAAAGCCAAAATCTCTATCTGCTTTTGCACCAGATGTAACCACTGAAGCATAGTCTGAAGCTTCACCGGAACCATGGTATGAAGACCAGGTACGGGATTCACTGTGGGAATTATCTTCTCTTAAAGCCACCAGAGAGTCGGTAGAAGCAAGGACGGAGAGCAGTTTCTGACCTGGACTACTCTTCATAGCCTTCCTAGAACCAACAAGAGGCTGCGGTGCATAATTTATAGCTACCTCAAAATAATTCTCCATGGCAGCAGGTTCTGCAGGCGAACCATTATGATTTACACTCTCAGCCAGTTTTACGCTCGGTTCCCTGAGAAGCTAACAACTTCTAATACGAAGTTTGTAATGAAAAGGTGGGGGAAAAGATGAAATTATGCTGTAGGAATTAAAAACAAAAATACCTGTTTGTGAAAGCGCCAAGGACGCCGAGATCAAACCCTGAATTGCCACTGACGAAGATATCCGCAGTGACGGAGCTGGCATGAAAGTCGAGCATTCTTTTGAGGTCCCTGTCGGTCTTCAAGTTAATCAAAGTCCTGTTGTTTCCAGGGAGGAAATACTTGACTGAGACGGAGCTGAGGTCAAAATCGCACACCTCGGCGAGCTTAATCTTTAGGTCATCGAACACAGTCTCTTGCGTGATGTTCATCGCATTCGCCGCGCCGCCGGCGTATGTCAGACTCCCGTCGCTTCTAGTGACAAAGCTGCCGCCGGACTGACAGATTAGTATCAGCTTCCCGTTCACCATAGCATCCACCAATCCTTTTAAAATTTGGGAAAGGTGATAATCAACAATTGCTGTAAACACACACACACAAACACACTGTATAAATCAAGCTTTGACTGCAGAAATGGGACTGGAATTCTTACCGATAAGGGAAATTGAAGAAAGGGGGGATGGAAAGAGGAGAAAACCCTACAAACGGGTGAGTTCTGATATTTCGAGATAAAAAGGATGAGGGAATCAGGTAAGGAAAATTTGGGGAGGGAAAAAGGTAGGGATCTGATCATGAATAATATACTGGGGGCGATTTTTGAAATTCTACTAAAAGCACGACCTAGCCATAAGCCCATAACACGAAGTACTCCCTCCATTCTTGAATTCCTTCACTAAGGAAATTAAAAACCCTAGTGGGATTCGATCCCACGACATGAAGTAAGATAAACGGCCTTCCAACCATCTCACTAACTTGTCTTGTTGAGATATTTAATTCATTTATTTTACTTATCCTATATAGTTTCATACTGCGTATTATTAATAGTAATTATAATATTAACTATTCTTTTGCTTTTGCTCATTATTACTATATTAAAAGACTAATTCATATTTTTGAAGTATTTATTTGATCTATGAATCATACTATTACTTTATATAAATATGTTTATAATTTTTTTATATGGTATTAGTGAGATGAAAATCACGACTTCTGGAGATTGAGTAATAATGAACTTTTAATGAGCACCAGACCTATTCTGTTGAGCATACTAAATATACAAATTGATATTTAAGCATACTCGAGATTTTAAATGAGCTTTTAAATTTTTTCTATGCTCATTTCGTAAATTAGATATGCTCGTTTGATATTGGTGTAATGCTCATTTTAAAATGAGCATTACACGAGACAACTTAAATGTCATATCCATGCTTATTGGCGTAATGCTCATTTTGAACTTTTTGATACTCATTTCACGTTTTGTATATTCACATTTAATATTTGATCATCAAACATCCGCTATTGAGATGAAATTCACAGTTTCTAGTGAATGAGCAATAATAAACGTTTAATGAGCATCATACCCATTCTGTTGAGTATTAGAAGTCTAATATTGAGAATTTTGATATCCGCTTCATAACTTCTAATTCACTTTCTCTTTGTTATTTTTTCTTTATAAAATTTTATTAAATTATATTTATAATCAACTCCCGTCCCGTGAATTTCAATATGTGAATTAATGTATAATAGTACTTAAAAAAATGCATCGATATGACATTTAGAAAATGAGCATAAAATCTCTACTTGATGAGCATATGTATCTTACAAAATGAGTATTAATGAATTTGTTAGCTGCTTTGTTATTTGAACATCACGACATTTTCATTGAGTATCAAACATCCTCTATTGAGATTGATGATAATCATGATTTCTGTAAAATGAGCATTAATGACTTTTTAATGAGGATTCGACCTATACAAATGAGCATGCGTAACTTACAAGATGAGCATCGATATGAACATTGTAAATTTTTCGTTGAACATTTTACACTCGCATTGATATGCCATTTTACATATGAGCATAAAATTAGTACCAAATGAACATGTGTAGCTACACAATGCGCATTGATAAAAAATCGTGTTAATTGGACATCACTATATTTTCATTGAGCATCAAACCTTCTATATTGAGATGAAAATAATGATTTGTATTAAATGAGCATTAATGAATTTTTAATGAGCATCAGACCTATACAAATGAGCATATGTAACTTACAAGATGAGCATTGATATGGAAAATATAAGTTTTATTCGTTGAGCATCAAGACATTTTCAATGAGCATCAAACCTCCGTTATTGAGTATTAGAATCTGCGATTGAGTATCATGATTTGTGGGCTCGTGTCTATAATCAACTCTTATATAAATCTAATAATGTAATATGAGACTTTTGAAATGAGCATTGCTAAAACATTTTAAAAATGAGCACAACAGATATACTAAATGAGTATACATAATTTACAAAATGAGTATTCAAAAATTCAAAATCTCATTTATGTATGTTCATTTTTTAGACGTTTTACTCATTTGAGTTTAAGGTAAAACTCATTTCTAATTTGCTTACTATAATGTATAAAAAAGAAGAACTAAACAACAAAAGAAACGAAAAGAAGCAAAAAAGTAAAAGGCAAAACAAAAGAAAAGTAAAATAGCTAACAGTAAAAGTACAGAAAAACAAACAAAAAACAACCCTAAAACGTAACAATCAAAATGGATGGCGGCAGAAAATAGAAACGAAAGGAAAGAGGATGGCGGAAGAAAAGAAAGGAAAGAGGATGGCGGAAGAAAAGAAAGGAAAGAGAACGCCGGAAGAAAAGAAAGAAAAGAGAACGGCTGAAGAAGAGAAAGAAAAGAGGGAATATGGCTGCCACGTCATTTAAAAACCGGGTGTACATATACACCCGGATGTATAGTATAATCTGCGGTGGTTGATAATGCAGAGAAGAAGAGAAATGTGTAAAAATTGCCGTGAACCACAAATTATTTGACAAAAAAGGAAAGTGATTTTTTTTGGATAGACAGAAAAGAAAAATTGGAAGTATTTTTAGGGACGGAGGGAGTAGTAGAATGCGAAAATGTGAAACTTATCACTCACGTGACCCGACCGCATGTAGGCTTTGACCCGCATTGTGTCTTTAAAATGATTCGGACTCGTGTATGAGATAATTCAACTTTGAGAGAGTTATAATGTATTTAATTGGATGTAATTTAGGATATGTAGTAGTACAAGATTGTAGAGATGTAGTTGAGTTGAATAACAACAAACTAATTAGTAGTGCTCGTGTTCTTGCTAGAGCATCTACTAGTTATGCTTCTTGCATAGAGTTTGACATATTCCTTATTCCTTATTGTATTAAGAACATTATGATTGATTAAATGAATTAAGATTGAAAAATTGGCTCAAACTTGAACGGTAATAAAATAAATACGTAGTATAAAACATACATTTCTCGGACCAGTTAAGAGTTAAGACTAGATCAGTCTGACCAAACATAAATAGATTAAATCTGGTTAGACTAAAAACATCAATCAAATTATAAACATGCTTATGGGATTCGATATAAATAAATAATAGGTATATACTATATAAATAAATTATGGGTATATTTGGTCTTGATAGTTGGTGTCTGGTAGTCTGGTACGTTAACGCCGCTACTTCTTAAAGAGGAAATCAATTTTATTCACCCCTTACATCACCCATCCTAATTGCCTCCCAGGTCACCGGATCAACTCTTTTATTAATTATTTTGCAATTGTTTTAAACTTTTCATTTTTTATCCAATTTACAAAATAGATCGATCATTTTATTTTTTATGATCTTTTATATGGTACCAACATTGCATATTAAAAATTAATAGTCCGTATAAAAAATTCAACTAAAATAATAATTTAGAAAAAATATTTTTTTAATAGAAATTCACACGCTTGGCTGTCCAGAACTCCAGATTGAACAAGAATAGACAAGGATGGTGGCCTGACTATTGGTCCGGCCCTAATCCTTTGTCCACCATTGGTGGGGATGCCAATGGCCATAGAGGGTAGGGAAACAAGCCCGGCCTATTACAGTAATTGTATTGATTTGGAGCTAACATTTTGTATTTTAATATTTTCCTTCCAAGTGTCATGTATTCTTAACTTCTTATCCCTATTTCTTTCCCTCCAACTTTTTGCAGCCCCAAAGACCGTAGAGAAAAGGACAGAACTATAGAAACCACCCAAACACGTTCTCAAACATCTGACATTACATGGGATATTATAGGCTCGACATAAAATTCTGAGAATTCTGCGAAGGAGATATTATGACTATACAAAACAATGAAAAAAGCAAAACAAAAATCAAGTTTCAATGAATGGTTATGAGTAGGCTTGGCCCGCCCCGGTAAACCAGTACCGGGCCTAGGCCTGACCCGGTAAACCGGTACCGGGCCTAGGCCCAACCCGGGGGGTTTATTGGGGCGGGTCCAGGATTTGATTTTTGGGGACCGGCCGGGCCTGGTCCGGGCTTTTTAATTTTTTTTTTTTGGGTTTGAAGTATTGGACCGGGTTAGGTACTTAGGTGGGCTAGGTTGGGTGTTTCGAGGGGTTTGGGGGTGGGGGGTTGGAATATAAGAAAACCCAAAAAAAAAAACTGAAGGGGCCCAATACCGGTAGACTCTGGGGCTTAACCCAAAAAATTCCAAGCCCGGCCGGGCCCGGTCCACCCCTAGTTATGAGGAGAGCACATATGAACATGACTCCATAGTAGAGTCCTATGTAGCTTCGGAGTGTTCCCTATAGGATGGGGGGCGTCATTTTATGAAGAGTTATTATTACTCCCTCCATCCCGGAAACAAGTTCTCACTTTCCTTATTTGAATGTCCCAAAATAAATTTCGCACTTCCTTATTTGGCAAATTATCTACATCAAAACAGTACAAATTTCAACAATGTCAAACAGTGTTGAAACAGTAAAATTTACCCCTCGGTAAATTTATTTCCTAAAAATATATGAAAGTCAACCCGGGAACTTGTTTCCGGGACGGAGGGAGTATATTATATCTACATCAAACATTAAGGCATTAAGCGCATGCCAAAACAAAACAAAACAAACAAAAGACAAAAACTAAAATAGAACTTGCGGATAATAATCTACATATACCATTCCAACAGCATCAAGAAATCAAATATCATCAATGCAAAATATTGTAACTCAAAAGAAGCCAACCGAACTTTAAAATGCATTATGCAACATCCTACAGGTCACAATCTATTCAGACAAGGCAATGGTACAGTATCTTTCAGGGTTTGCTCCCTGACCTGCCAGTAGTTTCAAAACAGCAGAAGAGCAGGACCAGGCAGAAATACGCATGTTGCAGCTATCGATGTAAGACAATTGAATCACAAGAAATAAGGAACTCCTGTTCTGGGTCCTCTCATCTGGTTGTTTTCTTCTGTTTCGGTGAAGAACTTCACTTCTCGCTCCTGATTTAAAAAAAAAACATCAGAGGAACGCCACAATAGACGATCCTATCTTAAAGACGATAAGCTTCTACAACTAACAACAATGACACACACACATTGTGGAAATAAATCATTTTAACAGTTTCTCAATGCTCAGTTATTTGCAACTCTCTCCGCCCTCTCTCCCAACATCTCATTATCTTTCCACAATAGAAATGCCAGTCCCAATATAAATAGGAAAGTCTGTTCACTATACTATCGTATAACACACTTACCCATCCTCACTGCAACTGAAAACAAATTGACTAACAAATTTATTGAGCATATATAACGTCAAAGCATCCTTTCACATTAGAACTCCAGGATGTTGCGGTATGGTAAAAGTGTAAAACCATAAAATAAGCCAGAGAATGGATTAACCGTAAAACCACAAAACGTGTGATTAGTACCAGCCATACCTGATACAAGTACTTACGAATAGACACAGAAAATATTTGCAATAAGATCAAACGTGAAAGAAAATGAAAAGAACATTTTTCCTAGAAGTGATGTTTGACCCTACAATGTGCTTGTTACAAAAGAGACTAGATTGATCATATAATAATGCAGAATGAAAGTCGAGCCCCTGAAAGGTTAAATGTTCATTACAGTTAACTTCCGAAACACAGAGAGTAAGTACCATGTTGTCATTGAAGCTCAATATGGAAGCTACGTTTCCACACCTATAGCAGTAATTAGGGGCTGACCAAACCTGCATGGAACAAAATAGAATAAGATATTGACTACACCATGGAGAATGAATGTCATCACCTATAAAGGTAAACCAAAGTAGAAAGGAAAACCCACAGTCACAAGTCCTTTATCCTGAAACATGTACTTCAAACCTTCCTGGACAAGTTGGTGAGCCCGACAGACAAGATCTAGTTTGTTGATATGATTAAACTGCAAATGAATAAACAATACTACTTTCAGAATAAGGGGGTGTGAGTATGTAAGCCACTTTATTGCGTATCACAATGTGTCATACCTCAGATGTAACCCTGGATCCAAAAAGCCATCCTGCTCCTCGAGGGCTGACTGCCCATGTTTCAATATCTTCAGGATCACTCCACATGAGATCACAAAAGGAACCCTCATGGGGTATCTCACAATTACGTTCAATGATCCTAATCTGCAACAAGACAAAATCATAGTTATGTATAAATTGAACCGATGAAGTACGATAAAGAATCATGCACAACTTGTGGCACATTAAACACCTAGTGACCAAAAACCTAAACAAAAGATTTCTTGAACATATTTGCATCTCTTTCTATCACAAACAGAAGTTTCAAGAAATTTATATTTTATTGTCTCAAGTGATGCCAGAGTGCATGTCTGCATCATTTGTAAGAGTAAATAATTGCTTTCATTTCACAGTTATATAGATGTCTCATAATCTTGATCCTACCCATTAAGGAACAAAAATGCATCAGTACAAGATGCATGAAAAAAAAACTAATCTGGCAAGCTGAAATGTTAAATACAAGAAAATATTACATAACATACCTGATCAATAGTTCTAACATCAGGAGAAAGACCGCCATGGACACATAACACCTGAAATTAAAGGGAAAACGCAGTTTATCATACATGCACTGATAAATAGATAGATACTGGGAGCCACACATCAGACATGAAATACTAAGAAACAGGTGCAAGAGCAGAGAACAAGCGTTTTCACATACTGTTCCATCTATAATTGCCGACAGAGTAAGATAGTCAAACACATCAGTGCAGTACCGCCAAGCATTGGCATTTCCGTATTTCCGTTGGCATTCATCATAGAAACCATAAACCTATTCAAAAAGAAAAATTGAGACAATGTTATCTTTTCTTAAAGTGGGGCTTAAAACAGCAATAAGAAAGACACAACACTGGCACATACTATCGTATATTACATGACCAACTTTGTAAGCAAAGTACACATAGAATCTATTGTACCACACTCACCAATTAAACATTAGATGACAAATGGATAATTGGCTGTCTGGTTGTGATTAAGAAAATGAATATGTATGATTTTATAAATTACAGCTTGGTGTAGGCCTTGAGGCTCGAACAGCTAGAGCAATGTAATGCAACATCAAAGAACAAGTATCAGCCAACAAAAAGTCACTGTTATAGTGAGGGTTCCCAATCTAATTAAAGAAGCAATATGCCATGTGTATTCACGTCAACAAGTATATATAACACCTTGTAGTTCAATAGCAGACACTCGAGGCACAAGACATGAACGAAAAAATCTTGTAAGCAACTTTGAAGGTTCTATGGAAAATGTCATTTTGGATATGGATGTATGTACAAAGGCACATATCTGAAGTTTCCATGGGGAACATCTCTTTTTGGCATGAACGTGAAGTAAATTGGCAAGAAATTCACTTATCATAGCTACAGCGTCATTGTAAATAATCCAATAAAAGGAAATGATAGATTGCAAACCTATTGAGTCTTGACATATTAATGCTTCTATTGTCAAAGACTCAACACCCTAGTGGATTAGGAAAGGATTTTTCAGTAATGACAACTAAAGATACCTCAGAGGCTCAGAATAGTATTCAATTTTTCTTATTTTCTAAAAAGCATTGTTTTCATGCATCTGGTTGTTGTGACTTACGAGAGAAAGAGAGATGCATTCCATTCAAAACTTATAACAATAACTCAAGTTCAGACAGTGTAGTTTAAAGGGGTGAGTGGGAAGGGTGTTTTCTCTAACCCAATTGGTAATCCAGGGCAAGTGTGCGAGGTTGTACTCTTGCATAATGCATAGAGCACATAAATTTCACAGAAATATCTATCCTGAACACAAAGTTGAATGGCAAAAGGTCTACTACCTGTGTCAGCTGCCTGCTTTCATGGTTTCCTCGAAGAAGAGTAATATGAGCTGGATATCTGGAAGTGAACATCCACCCAATCCTTTCATTAGTTTATTCATTTTTGTTGGGCAAACTAAAAGTTCATTCATCATAGTGGCCTAAATATAAACTAATCCATCAATTAGTCAACCCTAAATAACCTTTGCAGGTACCTATGATCAAGTTTGGTTACATATAGAGCTGCACAAGAATAACCCGAACCTGCATAACCCGCCCGACCCAACCCTACCCGACCCTATTTAATCGGGTATTTGATTTTTAAAAATATTCATGGGTTAAATATGTTTGAACCCGCACCTAATGGGTAGGGTTGCGGAATTAAAATCTCAAAGCCGATAGTACCCGACCCGGCCGAAGTTCATTTTACTATTATTATGCTACAACGTTTTCTTTGATAATTTCAATTTAAGACCAATGTGCTTTATCTAGGACTTTATCATATTAGAATTATATATAAACATTTATCATTTTGACTAGGTGATTATTATATACTTACGTTTCCTTGTAAATGAACTTCCTTTACGGAAGGATGTTTTAATACTATTACCTAATGTTTTTGCTTATAAAAGATATGAGTACTTGTATTTGTTTGTGTGTTTTGAAAACAAGTTAATCGAATTTTAAATTGGTTACATTAATTTCCCACATGAAAGATGCAACCCGAAGTGATTTTTTCCCCTAATACCAGACCCTACCCGACCCATTCATGCATGGTTTACCAACTTATTTTGCGTACCGTGGGTTGGTTAATAGTCAACCCGAACAAATTGGGTAGGCCCAAAAAATATAGCAAACCCAACCCGCCCGATGTGCAGCCCTAGTTACATCCCAACCAAGGCTAACAACAATTATTGAATTTCAATAGGGAGTAGACACATCTAAATTCACAGATGCTATTAGAGATGGCATTAGACGCATCGCTATAAAATTTACCACGTAACCCCAATTATTTCCAGCCGGGGCTAGGCAGTCCTTGGCCAATTGTTTATCCCTGCTTAATTCCAATTAGATAAGGTTCCCCCGAACCACAGTAATCACCGCCTAGATATTAGTGTACGGGTTACCTGGAGCCTAGAACTTTTTACAACTTTGATTACAAGTTACATGTGAACTTCTTGTTGATAGATGGCTAAAAAAGAAGCATGCACTAAAGTAAATTGTTGAGGCAAATTTTAGTTATAGTTTATGAACATACCTTGCTTTAAGTAGTAAAAGAATCGTGAAAACTTCTAGACTATTATATCCACGGTCAACAAAATCTCCCTGTTTGGGGATTAGATATATAAAAACAAGTACAAAATTGTAGCATCAATAAATTAAAACACAAAATGTTCATTATTAATGACAAAATAGAATCACAGGGGAGTAGTCAGAGTACCATAAAAATATAATTCTTCTCTGGAACATGACCTCCAGTCTGGAAGAGTTTCATTAGATCGTGAAATTGGCCATGTATGTCACCACAAACAGTAACTGGGCTGTTAACAGGCTGAACATTTGACTCCTCGATTAAAATCTCTTTAACCTAGAACAAGAAATGGTGATTGTAATTTGTAAGCATACAAAGAAAACTCAAGTAAATTACATTGAAATGAACTTACATCTAACGAAAAAGTTAAACCTAACCACACCCATCCTTGGAAGTTCCCAAGTTGATAGCAAAGAGCATCCCTTTCTACAGAAAATATCGATGTATGAATTTACCCACTACCTAGACTAGTATCTTGTTAGTGTGTCAATCGCAGAATATTTATGTATTTCAAAAGTGAATACACAACTAGGAAACTCTACTCTCCATAGTAATTAGAATTGTACGATACATGCAATACATGTCCAGACGCACGAAAAATGGGGCTAGCGATACATATCATAGAATGAACCAAAATAATTATGAATAGCTGATGTATCACACATTCACACCAAATAAAATGAATTGCGATGCATGAAAAGAGTTGCTCTCTCGAGGGCCGCGCTTTACAGCCTCAAGCTAAATTGGCAAAAGGTATGGGTCATATTTTTACATACGTAAGCAATTCGAGACAAAGCCTCAAAAGGCCATGATAGAAGTCCTTCAGACCCCAATAAGAGCTGTGTAAACGTGAAACAGAGTTTGCATCCTTCATTCATTAAACCACACCATCCTTCCATTTATCTAATTTCCAAGGTACTTTTCTTGATTTTAAATCTTCTTCTTTGTCATTTGCACCTCATCTTCAACCGATCAAAGTATCACACACCCTCTCTCTTTGACTTTCAGTTGAAGATGAATCACAAATTGAGAAATCTATACTTTGTACTCTCTGTCGGGCATAGGTTCTTTTACCTATTAACTCCATGCTCAAGTGAACATTTGAGTCTCAATTAAACTATATCGAATCTGAGTACTCTGCATAAATGGTTTTATTTAATCGAATTTGGCAGAACACAGGGTATCAACCCTTAATTTTATTGATTGGTATGAAGATTACATAGTTCTAGATTTAATACTCCTTATTTTGATTAATCCAAAATTACTTTTATAACTTCGGATGTTTTTACTTGGACTGTAATTCGCTGGTCTGGTCTGAACTGGTCTGGTAAACGTCTGGTCTCTGTGTATTTTATAACTACGGAAGTCTGGTCTGGTCTGTTTAAGTTTGGTCTGGTCTAGGACTGAAAACAGTTCAAGTAAAAACATCCTTCATGGAGTAATATTTTCAAATCTCAGTATCAAAGATCCCGATATAGCTTAACTAAACTATAATTTTAGTGATCATGTAACTTACGGTTCATAATAGGATACTATTCACTAACCACTTGCAAATAGCTTTTGCCTATTCTAATTATATGTAGAACAAACAAGATGCTATTTTAAATAAGAAAAGAGACAACAGTCATCTTCTAACAGAAAAATGCAAAAAAAAAGAGAAACTCTTCTACCCTATAAAATAGGAAGCATGTACAAAATTAGCAGTTTCATTCCATAGAACCATCTGTTAGATTGTATTTATCATCATTTCTAAAGAATTAAAGGAAAATTGTGTGATATGATTCATATGGACTCAAACTACAAATCCAGTAATTATTTGGATCACTTGAAAAACTTTAACTTTAAAATGTAAGACTCAATGACCCCCAAACTTATTTGAACAAACAAGAATCATTTAACCTGAAAAATAAATCAATGGCAGCTACTTTGATATAGCTTAACTGCTTAACTAAAATATACCTTTAGTGATCATGTAACTTATGATTCATAATAAGATACTATTCCCGATTCCACCCTCAAACTGCTTCTACCTATTCTAATTATATGTAGAACAAACAAGATGCTATTTCAAAATAGGAAAAGAGAAAACAGTCTTCTTGAAACCCAAAAATGCAAAATTTGAGAAACTCTACTATCCTATAAGATAGGATGCATGCACAAAATTTAGCAGTATCATTCCATAGAGCCATAGGTCAGGTGTGTCTATCATTTCTAAAGAACTAATGGAAAATTGTGTGACATGATTCGAATGGACTCGAACTACCAATCCAGTAATCATCTGGGTCACTTGAAAAATCTTTAACTTTAAAATGTAAGACTTAATGATCCCCAAAACTAATTGAACAAACAAGAATCATTCAACCTGAAATATAAATTAATTTCAGCTACAGATAATTGAAATGTTAGGGTTTTAAACGCAAGATACGCACATATTCACAAAGAAGCTGAAGCTCGTCCTCGGCCAAGTGCTGTCCCTCCTTCACCTTCACTATCCATTGGTCCAAATCCATTTTACCAAAATGCCCCCTTCTACCTCTACGATCTCCGTCTGTGAGAAATATCGATCTTCTGGTCTCCCTCCCTCAATATCTGCCACTGATGGAGTTTCGAGCGTTTCTATTTCTATATCCTCTCTCTCAAAGCAGCCGGAAGTGAACAGGAGAGAAGAGAGACCAGGAATTTTTGGAAGATCCGGCTCGTTGTTGCTTCGAATTTCTATAATTTCAGTGAAATAAACCAGTTGCATAAAAAGATTAAAGTATTTGCTATGCTGCGTATTTCTATACTAAAAAGAAACATTTTTCCAGTTTTCAATTTATACTACTTCGATCCATCAAAAAAAAAATTATACTACTCCGAGTATTGAATTTTCCATTTTTATACGGAGTATTTCTTTTTTTGTTTGTGTTTTCTAATTTCTACTATATTTTCTACTGTAATTTTCTATTTTTGTTTATTTTTTCTTGTTTTCTCATTCTATATATTTTTATTTATTTTTGAGTTATAGTATACTTTTATAAAGTAATGTATTAAAATCTTATGATAGTTGGAGAAAATAAACATTTAAAGGCGATGGCATTGGGGCGAAGATGATCGGTGGGTTTGAATAGTGATAGAATTGATTCACTGAATTATAGTAAAAAAAATAAATATAAATCATGAACTTGTTTATTTTTTACTTCTAGAAACATTTTTCAAGTTTTCAATTTATACATTCCAGAATGAGAAAAACTCTTGAACCCTCGTGAATAAAGTCACTTCTTTGTTCCCATTTCGGTCATTCAAAAATCTCTAGACACTCTTTATCTTCAATCTATATTTGCATAATCGTGAATAGTTTAATTAGTTTAGTGTTTTAAAGTGTTCTAAGTTTGCAAATTCTTTGACTATCTCTACTGCTACTCCAATAAAGAAGTGGTAGCATTTTGGGAGAAGATTCCCATAAATCAACACTTTTGTAAGAGATAATTTCTTCTTAAAAACAAAGAGTTGTTTCAAGCACGCAATTACTGTCGATATTTGTTTTAAACCAGAATATGGTCTAATTTATGCATTAACATATTTAATATTATTCTACCTGTTTTATTAAAAGACAATTTGTTAATATATATACATATTTACTATTATTCAATGCTAACTTTATCGGTCTCCTACAACATTATAACCAACATGTTTTAAACATATTTTTAATTGTTATTGGAAGTCCAAATGATTATATGATGGTGAGAAGCATATAAATTACGGGGTATATGCTTGTGACTTGAAGGTATAGGCTTTGCCATTAAGCATCTACAATTGGTGAGTATTTAGAAACCAACATATAGAAGATGAATACAGATGATGCCTTAGATATAGTGATATCCTATATGTGAACTACATTTTCAAGGCTTGGATAATACACTTCACGACATGCATGGTCACATGAAAACTATCAAATGAATTTATGGAGAAAATTTGTGGAGAAAAAGTATAAGTCTAAGGATGGTAAAACAAATGAATTTATGGACGGTAAGTTCTTAGCCCTCATTCAAGATAGTTGATGGAAAGATTTGTTGGCTTGGTGATAGATATCTAACTCATCTTGTACAACCTGTTGCCTGTGGGATGGTAGTAAATAAACACTTCAAAGGGGTTGTCATCGTACCCCCATAGCTAGAAGGGTGAATTAAAAAATATCTTAAACCCAAACATAAGGAGGTAGCACTCAAATCAAGACATGATTGTTAGACTATGTATTGAGATAATTGTAAGTATCGATACAAGTCAAATAAATCTCAGAAGGCTAAAATGGGTCAAGAAAATGAAGCTAAGCACTTAGTGTCTAATCTTGGAATATGAACTAGCTTAAGAAATTTAAAAGGATACGCATCAACTATGGGAAAGTAGCAAACCTAACAACAATGTCAAATATGTGATCTGAGGAAAGGAAAGGGCAAAGGGCACACTAACACTAACATGGTGGAAGGCTACAACATTCGAATCAACATGTTCGAGCTAATTATAAGGGCAGTGGTGTTTAAAGTCAATATATTGTGGACAACCCAAAAGAATTGTCGATGGACTATGGGGTAACGTAGATCAACACATTTTCTTGGACAAGGATGTGTTCTCATCATACACTTAACAAATATAATACATGGGGAATTCAAATCACCCACCTCTAATGTTGTTAAAAGTGGAAAGGTGATTCTCAATATGATTTTGTAAATTGAAGTGGCCATCAATAATGTGATGCACGTTATCAACATCAAGTAGAATTTCGTCAATGTATCTTTATTGATTACAACTAGTTTTAAGTTAGCCCTTTGAGCTCAACAATTTTATAATAACAAAAATAGAAACTCCATAGAAAAAGTTGTCTTGATAGTGAACACTTCAAACAAAATATAATGCTTGTAAAACACAATGGTGATGTCAATGAAACATATATACAAACTAGTTCTCGTAAGACGCAGTGCACAATTGGGATGGTGCCCAATATATATTGTGCAACATAAATCTGTAGTTTTACTTTTATACTTCATATAGTGTTTAGAAGAAAAGATAAACAATGATACTTGCAAAAAAACATATCAAATAAATATGAACTTAGAGTCTCAAAACCAAAAAGGATGAATGTTAGATTGTTAGTCAAATATATATAGTTAATATTTAATAATGCATAAATAAAGGTGTTATACCGTGGGAGCGGTGTAGGGTGAGCATCTTGCTCTCATAGTTATATGAAATGTATATTGTGTGAATCAACATGTAACTTCAGGTTAATCAAAATGTAAATCACACTCATTCAAATGTAACTCGTTGAAATGTAAACTGTTTTAATTGAAATGTAACTTGAAAATTAAAAAACATTGATTTCCATGTAAATATTGAAAAAAGGAGTCCATTGATCAATTATATTACATAAATAGTGTAATATCTAGGCTATAAAAATAAGTTTTGTTATCAAAATAATTTTTTCTTTGAATAACAGGGGCTTATTGTGTTGTGTAACTCGCATTATATTGTGATGTAACTCGCATTATGGAAAATGTAAATTACGTGTAAGAATGATGTAACTTGCAAAGAAAAATTAACATGTAACTCACGTTAATTGATATGTAACTTAAGGCAAATCTTGATGTACCTGCGTGTATTTTCAAATGTAAGTTGAGCAAAATCAAAATACAAATTGCCTAATCATTTATGTAAGGTAAATAAAGGAACAAGTTGCCACTTCTGCCAGGAAAGAAGACAAACCTTCAAGGCGGTGGAGAAAGATGATCAATAAGCCGACAAAAAGGATTCCTTGTACTGTATAATATAACAACGACCAGCAATCACCGTTGATAACAAGGCCGGTGGCGCATGGTTAACGACATAGCTTTAGGACCTTGTTATTAATAAATGAAGATTTCTAATAAGTAAACGATAGATCCGCGTTTCCTTCTCTGATCACCATTGCTTTCTCGTTCAGAAGATTAATGGAGTTTCACGCCTTCTTCTGGATGCTAAAGGCGCGCAGTATTACCTTGTACGTAATAAAAAGGTTGGTGGCGCCGGGTGAATTGTACGGAAGAAGGCCGCTTTCTTTTTTAATTAATAAAAACTATGTCGTTTTGGGATCGGCACACCATGTGCATGGTGAGCCGATCCCATGATATAATTTGCGGCATAAATAGTGTTGAACTCTTAATTGGGGATATCCATTAGCAAGGAGCAAAAGATTTATAAGCATCCATATTACCAACAAGGCCTTGTTGATGTAGTTGAGTTGAGAAGAGATATGCATTGAAGGAGAGAGAGAAAAAGGTGTTCAAATTCATACGTAGCACTTGGTTGTGGAAGAACCTTGAGGGAAAAATGTTGTGACCCCTCATAAATTGTTCATGTGCCTTCGAATGACATGTTTTCAAATTCAAACATATTTAAAAAACAAACCGTTTTTATCCTTCAAAAGACTAACTCATACTCAATATTTAAAGTATCAAACACTATTCAATAAAAAACTAACCAAGCTTAAGTCTCCATGTTTCGTTACTAATAATGCAAAAACATACTATCATAGAGGCCAATTCTTGTTCTTCGAGCAAGTGGTCTAGCAGAGAGATGTATTATAAATTGAAAACTAAAACCCAATTAGAAATGTTTATCTACTAATCGAATCTTAATTCAAATTTCATGAAAATTCTAATACTTACCTCGAGTCTTGACCCAACTGATTCTTATAACATGTATTAAATTAAAAACATTGCAATGAATGAACAATAAAAATGATGATCTTCTTACAATAGTATATTCATAAATAAAAAAATCTGAATACGATATGATTTTCAAGAAAACTTAAAATAGAATCTTGACTAAAAATATCACTTTTAGTTTTCCTAAGTTAATTTTAATGAATACTAAAACCACACTTATCAAATGGTAAAAAGTTCTCGACTACACAGTAACATTAAATTCTTTTGTTGGAATGAATTATACAAGTGTCGTAGGGGCTGGGATGAATATAAAGCTTGTTTTGTGTTAAACCCCATATTAGCCTTCACAACTGAAAAAATTACTACTAACGTCCATCTAAATGAATATTTATCTTTTTTTCTATACTTCTCTTCAAGAAAATACTTTTTTGTAATAAATAATGAATAGAAATATAAAAAGAACAAAATGAAGAAACGTGAATTCCAATTAGCAAAAGGATTAATAACAAAAAAAAACACCTTTTTGGAAAATTGTTGCCCAGTAATAGGAAGACGGGAAGGTCATGTTTAATAAACCTATTAATTAAGTATTAGGTGAACTTGGGCAAAAAAGAGGGGGGAAATGTATAGTATGGCAAATGATGATAAAGCTACATGGAACATGTGGTTGTTGCATACTATTACACGAACACTATTTTTTTTGGCAGTCTCATACTCTCATAGAGCTTGACCATGTATAGTCTATCCTCATCATATCTTGAAAATAGTGCTCGTGTATACTACATGGAACATGTGGTTGTTCTATACACTTAACTTTGATTTTTTTTTTAAGATTATTGCCCACCAAATATGATGAGGATATAAAATAATTTTTTAATGATTCCTACACCCATATAGATGGAACATAAATGGTATTGTGTTCTTCATAAGTTATTATCTATATCAAGGTTGTTAAAATCGTATTTTTTGATCGAATCGGTACAAAGGTTTAAAAATCGAATCGTAGAATCGAATCGTAAATCGTAAGATTTTACAAAATAATTAAATAAAAATTATTAAAAATATTAGTCAAAAGAAAAATCATAATTTAATATGATTATGTCAAATTATTATGAGTTTAAGTCTCACAATGATGTACGTAGTGTTAACTTAAGTTTACAAAAATAATTAATAACAAAATAATATTATGTGCTCTAAGAATAAAAGTCACACAAAAATAAAAATGATGTTTGAATTTATTTTCACAATGAGTGCTCCGTATATGAATAGCAATAACAAGACAAGAAAAGTATAAGTATATTTGTTTTGTGGAATATTGATTAAGTAAAACACTAATAATAGTCAGATAAAATAACAAAATTGTTATTGGTGAAATGGTGAGTTGGTGAAATAATAGTTTTGAATGAAGTACGAAACCCGGCATCGTTGGTTTTTAGTTTTAAAAAAATTGTTTGTTCTTTCAATGATCCCACACCGGAATAGATTAGGAATTTGCCTCCTCCCTTGCCTATATAATTGTCGAGTCGGTAACAGTCAAAGCAGGCAGCTAGTACATCTACTTGCCAACTGGCCTGAGTAGTTCGGCCGGTTTTCGAGTGTGCTTTAGTCAAATTTTCAAAATCGAGAAATCGTATATACTCGCGATTTCAAACGATATTTGTGATTTCCTAACGATTTTTTTACGATTTTTATTAATTCCGATTTTGTAACCGATTTGAATCATTTTAGTGATTTTGAATCGTAAAATCGTACGAATTTACGATTCAAATCGCGATTTTAACAACCTTGATCTATATATCCTATGCAATCATAAGTGGTGAATATGTGCCGCTTTAAATGATATACTTTTGAAATCAAAGAAGATGGTCATAGCCAAAATGAGCACACCAATGAAATACTTTTGAAATCAAAGTTATGAAATCAAAGTTAGACGCTATCTCTCATGTTGCCCTGCATGTTCGTCGGAACTCTATTTGTGTTAAAATGTGCAATCAAATTTAGGGCCATCTCATTCATGTCAGGAATGGTTAAAATTAGGATTTACATTAAGTCTGGTGATATATTTAAGTAGTTTGATTCGTAAATGTGACAAATAAAGTATAAAGTATATATTTGGAAACAACATTCAGTGTCGATAAACACGTACTCATGTAGCATTTAAAGTTCTTAGAACCAGTTCTGACTAAATGGGATATTAAGCTTTACGTTAATAAAACTAAATATATTAAGGAAAGGTGTGTTGCAGGGTATGTTGATGCTCGTCCCACATTGGAGATATAACTACCTGAAGTAGTGAATGTGAGAGTTAAGGATGAAAATGTGTCCAAAACGCTAGGGCTTCCAAGTTTTGTGCGATGTGAATGTGTATGAACAGCAAATTAGAAATATATAAATGCATGCAATAAGTAAGTCCTAATCCTCGACTTAGACTTGTGTACTAGACTACTAGGCAATTTCAAAACGGGCCTATAGTCAAAATTTATTTGTGCTATAACTCATATAGAATCATCTCCTTCCACTCTAAAGTCTGTATGAAAGTATATAACAATTCCAACATAAGTGTAGTTTAATCCACTCGAACACACATGATTTCTTTTTTCTCATAAAGGATGTGTGCATCCAATGGTCATAGCTCACAATTCTTTAAAGCAATTTTTTCCCATGACCATAACTCTATTCCAATTCCACTCTTCCATCTCATTTGAAAATCACAATATACTATATTTATTCAACACTTTCCTCTATAGCAAACATATTAACACTCAAAAGAAGTTCATTTTAGAGTTCCAAAGCATGTTAAGTTCTTAAATTCTTTAAGTTTGTTGAACTACTTCAAAGAAAAAGTTTTTTTTCCTAAATCACACTAGAATATAAACTATGGACAAAAAGGTGACTAAAGTTACTATGAGTACAATGTCATGATTCTTGCAATGTAAAATTGATCATAATTAATCACCAAAGTTATTAATATAGTCACCGCGTAGAAAAAGTCACATTTTTATCTATCATCTCTATTTTAGTCATATAGAAGTGATTATTTCATGTTATGTTGCGCATACATTTAATACTATTATACCAGGGTTTATAGTAAAAGTTAGAGATAATTATCCTAGGTATGACTAAAACTCAATGAGTTTTCCAATCTATGACCTAACTAGTTTTTTTCTTAAAATAATATTAAAAAACGAAATAATTAATTAAATTCGAAATAATAAAATAATAAATATTTTTTTGTGGACAAATATACCCTCTAGTTTATACCTTTAAAACCCTAATCTTCCACCCATATTCTCCAACCCCTAGCTATAGCCGCTCGTGTATAACCTCTGCCGCCAACCCACGCAGCCGCGCATGACGATTCTCCACCCACCATCTAGCCGCCGGCCACCGTCTAGCGCCGCCGCCACCACATATCTCTGGCCTGGGAGCACAGTTGCCGCCTTCCGAAGATGTATCGCTGGCCTGGGTGCACAATCGCCCGACCTAGGCGTCGCGACCAACCTGCGGAGGTAAACAGTCTGACCCACGGGATTCCTATCCGACCTCCGATCTATTGCGAATAACGCCGCCGACTTGTAGACCTGCGAAACCGATCTCCAATATGGTCTTGAAATTAGCGGTCGTTGCTTTGACATCACCAAAAAATCCAGCGTAAGGGGCGGTTCTCAATCTCAACAAACGGCCGTTTATAGAGGCGCAGAACGGGGCCTCTGTATTCCTTTTTACGGTTTGGTGGGCTGCTGATTTATTACCACATGCTTAGGATGAGTGCGGCGCTGGTGTTACTTAACGGGGTGATGGGTGTGCTATGGATCCTCAATTCTCTTTTTTAATTTTGAATTTTGGAATTTCTAAAATTAGGGTTTGTTGGCATTAAATATCGGCATTGAATATGATCTATGAATATCATCATAGATATTATTGAATATAGCAGTGAATACAACAATATATATGTTGTACATGGCAGTGAATGAATGCATTAAGTAAGTTTGTTGTAATATCGTAAAATAATAAAATTATTAAATCTAAAAAAATAAAAACAAAAGCTATAAATAATTTCGTAAAATGAATGAGAACAGAATTAATTTTGACAGAAGTGCAGTGATTATTACCGGATGTACAGTAATATAGTGCAGTAATGTCGTGCATTAAGGAAAATATAAAGTGCAATAATTTTAATAGACAAAATCAGTGCAAAATGCACATACTTTAAATAAGGGTATTTTCGTCATTCAACAATTAAATATAAATGAAATATTTTTTATTATTATTATTTTCGGTCATACAAATGTCAAAAAATTAAGTTAGTCATAGATTGGAAAACTCAATGAGTTTTAGTCATATCCCGGGAAATTTCCCTAAAAGTTATTCTGTTTCTATAAACATAATATGCCGTCCATCATTTTCCGTTTACTTCACTGTTATGTAAACAAGATACCATTCCACCGACCAAGACGCATTAACACATCTATCCACCATAGATTTATTTATACCCTTACTTATTCATAATTATTTGTCCTGTTAAAGGGGACAAATGCTGATATATTGTTCAACTAGTTTATTAAGAAAAATATTTTAATATACAACTAAAATGGGCAATATAATGCCACCATGCTGTGCTGAATGAGTGTAGGGTATGGAATTGCATCGTCAGATACATTGAATTTCAACTGCGAGTTCCTTGGTCACATTAGGGCAGATTCCCACATTAAAATTTCTGTTAGATAGTTCTACACCACACTCACTCTTGTTCAAGCAAGCCTGCAAAACAATGGTGACAGCACTAAGATGTTACTATCAAAAAATAAAAGTAATAACATTCATTGCTCGTTAAGCATCACTTGGATTACCTATAGAGCACACATGTGTTCTAACCAATTAATTTGCAATCTCATGTGCATATTATCCTATTGATAGCCTATACTTTCAACAAAACTTGAAGCTGTATAATCAACCTTGGGACCATATCATAATTGTTCAGAAGTGGCCATCGGAAGGATAAAGTGGTGCCACCGAACAGGGCACGCCTTCCTGATAGAAGGCCCTCATTTGTTTTTAAAAATATATAATACCGCAAAATATATATATATATATATATATACACACAAATAAGTTGATATATTTGTAGTGGTTGAACGGTATCATAGCTGGTTGCACACTTGCTCACTGGATCTATAGTAACAGAGTGTCTTGGATTCACAACTCACTCCCTATTATTATTCCATGATTTTCTTCTTTTTTATTACATACTACCTCCGTCACAACACACTTGCTCACTGGAAGTTATAAATTTATACTTTTATGAAAGTACTCTTATCAAAGAACATTTTCATATATTTTTTATATTATAAATCATTTCCAATAAAAAGATACAGTTGGTCAAAGTTTTGAAAATGACAGTTTTGGGACAGAGGTAGTAGTATAAACGTAATGTGCCTGATTTTTTTTGCCGCATCAGACCCTTCTGCCAAGTTGATGTGATAATTTTTATAAGAGAAGTTCCAGATATGCAGTCTCATACATACTGTTCTAGAAAGTGCTATGTGGCATCAAGTCAGTAGACTAGGAGCCTAGCAGTAACTAGGCAGTTGGGTGAGGGCAGAGAAAGAAAAACCAGACATGGTCAAGCTCTATGGGGGGATTTTTAGAGCAGTGATCATACCTTGTTGACCAACGAGACAGAGTTCGAGTCGTGGCATTTTCCTTCAGCATAGGAGCCACAAGTACCAGAAGGAGTTCCATAGCTGGCAAATCTAACCACAGTAATCCGAGTATTCATTGGGCACTTCAATTTAAGAGTTGGTTTCCCTATGTTCCCAAATTCACCATCTTGCAGATGCTCAAGATCAACCCAAGGATGATCTTCTGAGACTTGAGCACAGATGCTTGAGACTTTCCGAAGAGAGAATGTAATTTGTGAAGGGTCTCCACCTATCTCTTCAAAGAACACCAATATGTTTCCAGATGGCTTGAACCATGAGCGCGGCACATGGTACCTAATTGCTCCCAAATTCCGATCATGCATAAAATGTAAGTGTCATGCTTGATGTATGATAACATAGCATTGTAACAACCCCATATTTCATGTTCTTCAGGCATCTTACCATCTCTGTGTGGGTTCTCCACAACCTGTGTTACACTTGTGAGGGTTAAAATTGCCTCTGTAGTCACATCGAAGAACACAATTATCATTTTCAGAGCTTTTCCTGAGCCAATATCTTCCAATTTCTTCTCCATTCAACCAAGCCATGCCTTTCCCCATATGGATCATGTCAAGTCCAACAGGTTCGTCTCCAGGGGGAGCATTAACGACAACCTGCAATATCACAATTGATATTTAAAGTTCAAACTCACTTCAGAGATGTAGGCTTAGTCGTACTTCTTACCTTATACCATGTAAGAGACTGTCCTTTAGGTGGAGCCGAAACTGGCACCCACGTCTCACTGTTCAAACCGTCTCCCTGATATATTCTCAGACTCTCTCCTTCCAATCCAATCTGAGAATTAAATACACATGAAGGAACTCAACTTTAGAACATTTTGCAGCAGACATTTAGTGCTTTATCTTTTCCAGAACAACTTGATTTATATATAGGTCTGTAGTAATCATTTATCAATTCCTAATAAGCTGCATGAAGACATACATTAATCCTTAGGATAAAACAAAAACACACAAAAAAACAGTTGTTTTTCCATCAACAAATCACCACTGCCAATGAACAGTTTCCGTGTAACAAAATTGCCATGAAAAAGAGAGCAAATGATCAAGGAAAACTGCTCACAACCATCTAATTTTGAATGTAAATGTTGAAAGTTAGTCAAAGCTAAAAGACAACATCATTGCAAAGCCAAACGGATTACCTTGTAGGTCCAAATATTTGAAGACAAGTCAAGAGTCCCATTCTTGAACCCTTCAACTTTTACACTTGTTAGACCTGCGCCAACCCATTCATAAAATGCACCAGCATTCTACAGAAAAAGAAATAGTTGAAAGGTTAATATAAAGAAACTAGATAACATTCACCAAGACCAACTAAGCAATTGCAAGGCTTGAATTATTCCAATTGATTTCATGAAAAAAACTACTAATCTCATGACACTAGTGCCAAACTTTACCATTTGAAAGACACGATTCATTTATTGCATACGCCGTGCCTGTCCAGGAAAAAAGCCAAAATATTGTGACAATGGCATTAAAGGACCGATTAACCCTTATCTCCTTTTATTTAAAAGACAGCTTTGAGTTCTCCCATCATTGTGGACAAATTGAGTAAATCAATGAAATGCAGCAAAATAGAGGGAGGTGATGAGTAAATCAATTACAATTTTTTACTTGATTTCCAAAATCAGAAACTTAAATACTATCTTATGTTCTTGAATAGTTGCAACTTGCAATAGTTTGACTTTCACATTTGCCAACGCACAACTTTGACTGTAATTATATTTAATTATGTATTACTACCTCCGTCCCTTTTATATGGGGACGGAAGAGGGTGACACGATTATTAAGAAAAGTGGGTTTGTGTGGTTGATATTAATTGATAAAGTAAGAATAAAATAAGAATGATTTAGAGCCACACAAACTTTACCAAATATGGTATGAGACAATTTTAGTGGGATTTCCCGAAAAGGTAAAACGGGACAATATAAAGGGGACAGAGGGAGTAGTGAACATTGTAAAAAGTTAATATTTTGGAAATTCACATTATTAGAAATTTAATAACATTTTATACATAATAATTTGATTAAACTTCCTCCGTTCTTTTTTAGTTGCAACGGGCAACATTTCACACTTGCCAACGCACATCTTTGACCGTAATTATATCTTAATCTCTATTAGTAAAAAAAATTAAATCAGATTTTGAAAATTTGTAATGAGATGAACTGAACAATATTTTTTTAAAAAAAATAATTCTCATAAAATAATAGTGTAAAATGTAGTCAAAGTAGAACATGTGAATAGTGTAAAATTCAACATGTTGCGATTAAAAAAAAGAAGGATAGTATATATTAGTAGAAAATTGTGGTCAAAGTAAGGTGTGTGAATAGTGCAAAAGTCTTAATGTTGCAACTATTAAAGAACGAAGGGGGTATAACTTATAGTTTTTCAATCCATTTATAATTTACCTTATTCACATATGGTGTGTCAAGTAAGCTCATTAGAATAAGTGTTTTGATTTAGTAAGTATTAACATTGTTTTATTAGGTTGGGGCCCTATTTACTTGCTCATCTAGCCTCTTGAGGCTATTATAAATACTTAATCAGGGGTTCATTTTAAGAATAAAAAACGAAATTCCTTGACTAAATGTCTCCGACTTTGGCAAAGCAGCCGAAGCTAAGTCGTGCAACCAATGTTCCTGCCAAGAGCGAGCATCGGAAACCGACATGGCTCTGTTATCTTCTTCTTGTTTCTCTCTTCTGACGTATATGATAAGACCTTGGAGAAGACTCAGAAGAGATTGAACATGCGCACACCTATCATAATGGTATGACCTGATAATCATCTTCAATAGATTCTCCATAGACCATGCTGCAATTTGTTAGGTCCAGTGCACAGTTTTCATATCTATAAGCACTGCATGAACCAGCTTATTACTATTTTATATACTTTTTTCTATATGTTGCCATGATCAGACTACAAGTTGGACATACACATACAGCAAATGATCAACGCATCTCAACCAAAATGTTCCATCAATGAGATAAGCATGCTCAAAGGATACTTCAACATTGATAGGAAGGACGAAAAAATACTATTCCACTTTTCTAGACAAATTCAAGCTGAAACATGAAAAGTTGCTCTCGTTGAAAAAACAGTTGCAACCATGTATCAAGGGAAGGGCTGCTCTCAGGCCGGGTCCGGGTTAGGGGAAACCAGAACCTTCACCAGTCTTTTAATGAACAAGAGAAGAGAAGGCTTTTGAATCAGAGCCATAGATCTCTAACCAGCCTCTTTCTGCCATTAGTGCCATGGCTATCGGCAATTCTGAAAATGTCCGTTCAGAGGATCCCCAACAGCAAGGGGATCTCGAAAACTAGGGATGGCAATGGGGCGGGGTTGGGGCGGGGGTTCACTCCCCCATCCCCCGCCCCGTGTCTAAAAAATCGCCCCCACCCCCCGCCCCATCCCCCACTACTATTCGACCCGCCCCGACCCGCTAGACCCACGGGTACCCAACGGGGAAGTACTCGTCAAAAATTAACATCATTTTAGACTCTGACAATTTTTCAAAAATTTAACAACACTTCTAGTAGCCAATTTTTTTTTTTACTTTTTAAGTGTCAATGTAATCTTACATCCCATTTCAAATCTAGAACACATTATACGCGTTCTAAATTAGTAATTTTTATCAAACTCTAAATTAGCATTGATTAGCTCTATAATATTTTCTTAAACCCTGCATTCAATCAATCATGGTCATTTGACGGCATCTAGGACGACATATGATCACCAAATTTTAAGAGCCCTAACTACAATCATAAAGATGACATTCAAAAGAAAAGAATTAATGCATTATAATAGTAAAGGAAAAAAACTTTCACACCGTGCCTGAGGCGTTTAAGCTAATATCACTTTATAACTTTCCCAAATTCATTTTATTTTATCTCTAAAAAAATCATTTTACTTTATGATTTTGATAAGCAATTTTACAAGATAGCTTAGTTATTAAACAAGAATTAGATAGATCCATTACGCACAATCCATTAGATAGGAAACCACTAAACTCACCGGGCCACCATGCTATTTTAATTACTTCGTATTAGTATTACTATTATTATTAGTATTATTATTGAGATTATTATTATTAATTATTACGGGGGACGGTGCGGGGACGGTGCGGGGGGTGCATAACCCATCACCCGCCCCATATTTATGCGGGGAGAAAATATCTCCCCCACCCCACCACCCGTCCACCCGCCCCAACTCCCCCTCACGGGGCGGTTCCCCACGGGCCCCCGCCCCCATTGCCATCCTTATCGAAAACCCACCTGCCATCCAAACAGCTCTTGACTTGTCAACAACCCATCCTTATCGGAGGTCCTGCCTTGGTCAACAACCCTTTGACTCCAGATGGTCTAGTCATGCAAAGTCCCAGAGAAACTAGAAGGGAAATTGCAATAATACTATGTCTTAATTACAATAACTGATCTGATTTATTGATTGATTTCTATATCTTTTAGCATATAAATCAAAAATAAAATAAAAACGGAACCCGTTTATTTTGGTCCTTTATGGAGGAACCGGAACCAGTTCGAACGGTTCTGGTCCGGACCGGGGGGCTGCTTTCATTCTTTTACCAGCCAAAATGAAGGCTAATGTAGATAGTAGTGCTAAGGGACAAGCAGGCAAAGCTATGAGGGTGGGTGGGTGCCATAATGAAGGGTAATGTAGATAGTAGTGTGTTCATTCTTTTACCCAGCCGGTTCAGTTCTGGAACCATAACAGTGTCCAATGTCCATCCTGACCAGCCATAATGAAGGGTAATGTAGATAGTAGTGCTAAGGGACAAGTGGGCGAAGCTATGGGGGTGGGGTGGGTATGATGTGCTTGGGAAGTGGATATACTTTTTAGTCAAAAGAATGGGTATCACCACCAATATTACAACAGTGCTTTACACGATACATCACATTATCAGAGCCGGGAAGCCTGCTATTATATTGGTCGACTGAATTTGGAAGAGTGGAGTTAGAAAGTGATTCTGAAGATGCCATTTTTAAGATCAAGTGTTCGGGCCTTCGGGGATACAAATGATCTGCACTTTAATCTTATTGAGGCAATAAAAGAGCTCTTGATTTGTAATCAGAGATGTTCTATGTTTCATGTGTATAATATATGGAAAGAGAACACTGTGCTGATTGGATGACTAGACATTATGGCAACATATCATGTCTTTGACTTGCCCCGAAGGCATCAGGGCCTGATGATCAGGCAGTTGCTAACAAACAATATACGCTGTTATTTCTAGGTGTCCTCATTTCATGTAACCGCATGCTTTACTAGTCCTACAATGAGATATTTTCTATTGCATACAGAAAAAAAACTGACCACCCCTCCTCCCCCGATTCACTCATTAGCTTAATTGTCATATACGCAGTGGCGTATATCAAAGTATACAAACACATTCATCATCACCATCATCATCATTACGGAGTATAAATTGAAGAACTAGAGGATAAAAAGAAAAACTCAACACCTTACTTGTAAGCCCATGGTCATGCTTAGTAATGAAATTTCATTCTTCCCTGCCTTGAGAGAAATAGGACTTCGCAGCGTGAAAGGTGGCACTGTACCATTTCCATATGCAGTAGCTGAAGAGAGCCAGCAGAACTAGTAAATTACTTCAGTGTATGTAGCACATCCAGAGAATAGGATGGCTTCCCCGGATTTAATGAGCATGAGCAGTATGTAAAATACTACATTGGAATAATTTGAAGTGCATAGAGTAAGAAACATGGTTTAACATAAAAATCATTTTCTAGTCTAGCATCAGAAACTATGATGAAATCTGAATTCTGAACCTTGTAACATTTTATTGATGAAGACATGCAGAACATGGCCCTTTGATTCAACTTGAAGCATTGCATTGGTTCCATTTATGAGCAACTGCTCACCCTCATCCACATATAAACTGCCGGTAACAGAAAGTATAGAAAAGAAACTAATGAAAAGTGAGAAATATATAAGGGCATATGCTCAATTGACTGAATGAGTGGAAATGATTTTCCACAAGTTTAATTCATAAGCTACTTCCTTGAAGTCAGAATGGCGGATCAAAAATCTAGACATTGAGGTAGCATATATTAATTAAAAAAGAAAACGGAAACAGGGAAAGGTGCAAAAAAGCAATTTGAAAAAAGACAGTTGAATTATAAATCCTCGGGAGCATTCACCAGAAGTTTTGCGAATTAAAGTGGAGTAAAGTTCTTGCCCAGAAGTTTGAGTGGGGCACCAATCAAGTTCAACTGTTTAAGTGTTCAAGTCTCAATTTCATGTTTCTAAAGTTATGTTGAAGAGAATTTGAAGTTTCAAAGTTCAGTAATTCTGCTCCGGGTCTAATTTGAAGTTGAATCCAAATTTTCAATTTTCATTATCAAGCTTTAAGTTTAGTTTAATGTTTTGTAACAAGCGTGGAGCATATGATGTTCCAGTTTGAGGGGAAGTGTTGAAGTATATATATTAGGTTAAAGTGGGGTAAACGAGATCCCATGATTTAGAAACCCTAGGGTCTGGCCCATTACACTTAGGCCACATTTCCTGATATAATAAGTAGTGTATTAGTCTTCAGAAAAATCAAGTTGTAATGTAAAAGTCAACATATGTGATGCTGACATTGCCTGCCCACCATTTCCATGCTGAGAAAACTTAACCTCATTCTAGAGCCCATATATCCTCCTTTCTTTCGAACTCCCTTGCTCTTCTTATAACCACAAGAAACTTGACCACATTTGAGAACAGATAATCTGTTTGGGTGTGTGTTGTTCTAATAACTCAAGGGGAGGCTATATCAATTTGGACTAAGAAAGTCTGGATATTGTGAATATATGTGGATCGTAGCTTCATGTAAACTTAACGACGATTGAAAAGGCCCACCTAGGAACCTCTGTTGTACATAGGATTAGAAACAGCTCGTAGCAGACTGTTAAAAGAGGCAGACCAAGTCAGGAATTTGAGTTTCATGTTTCTTTGTATTATATGTCCTCCTCAATCTATGGCCCACTAGTTATGCATATGTTTGTAGCTTCCATGTTTAATTAACTTCAAAACTATACCAACCTTGTTGTGTACCAGAGGTAGTCAGTAGTATCTTTAGTAGTGTTGATGTGGTCTACAAGTTCTTTCTTTGTGAAATCAGCATCTCCCCAAATTCCAGCTGTTTCCACAAACACTTCCCACTGAAGACCTTTCAGGCCACTAACAGATGATGCTGATGACAACTGGAAATCTGATGGTATCATCTCAATTATAGAAGCTTGAGACCTGACCTGTTAAAAAATGATTAACTAGATGGCAACTTGTGCATATTGTAAGACACTTCACTTTGGTTAAAACTTAAGAAATAAGTTAATGAATGGAATTCTCAGGGTTTTAAAACTGGGCAACCTGATCTAAAATTGTTTTTTCTTTTGAACATTTGGGGGTACCTGCGCTGTATTGAACACCACATTCCTGCAGTCGGGTAAAATGCTGACAGACCATGCTGGCAGATTGTATTGCCTATTCCGGAATATTACCACCTTATCATTTTTATCATCTGCATTAGCGAGGAATGCTGCACAAGCTCCTTCTGATGCATTTTCATAGACATCTGCCTACAAAATAGTGGTCTTTCAATGAGTTTGCACTAAGATACAAGTAGATCATAATTCCGCACTCAGTTCAAAATAAAAACTAAAGGCTAATAATAATAATGACAATAATAATAGTACTAATAAAATAATAATAATAACAATAATAATAATAGCAAAAACAATAATAACAATAATAATAATAATAAATGAAAGAACTACCAGAACAGATTACTATAAAAGAAAAGCAGAAGTACATTTCCTTAAAAATGTTAAGTTTTAAAAGTGGTTTTGAAAGTGCGTGAGAGAGAGAGAGAGAGAGAGAGAGAGAGATTATATCACATATATTCGAACCAAAGGCAAAAAGTTACTAGAGGTCACCTCTTGTAAAGGACCTAGTGAGAGCAAAATGGGGTCATTGTTCAGCAACACAGGCTCACATAACTTTATAGCTTTGTGAAGTTCTTTAAGATGACCCCACTTGGGGAGTCTTGCTAGACCTGAAAGTTACATCAGATAATATCAAAGTTCAGCCTTACAATTAAACATCAGCACTCATACCCACCAAAAATATCAATTGATGTTCTAAAGCAAGTAATTTATCAATTAATATATGACTATATGAGTTTACCATATTCATCAATTGGAGCTTCATAATCATAGCTTGTGGTAATAAAGGGACCACCTGATGTGCGACCAAAGTTTGTCCCACCATGATACTACTTTATGCATATGAAAAAAGTACAAAAAAGAACAAAACTTCCACATCAGTCACTTAAGGCGCCATAAAATGAAATAATCTAAAAACAAAAACCATTCAAAGAAGTTCATTTGGACGAAATGGATTTATAGACGGGTAGCAAAGGACCGATTTAGTGTTACCCATTATGGATAATCAAAACGATATAGCTGGGATTTACCATGTAATAGTTTTGCAAACTTCCACCTTTTTGGAAAAAATGAGCAACGGAAAAAGCAATGTCTTCTGGAGGCCTGTGAGGATCACTGGCCCCAAACGTTTTAAACCTGAAATTTTATAATGCTATATTTAATTATACAATTGAGTATATCAACTGGTGACTAGCACTACAAAGAAACGTTCTCTGTCTACTTTCAGTCCAGGACCTTTTGCAAAAGTAATTTCGAACCAGAAATGGACATGATTGTAAAGAATTTAAGACTCGTCTAATTGAGCAGGTCAAAGATAACCCAGAAAGCTAGATTGGGCTTAGGCCTTAGGGTTTATCATTGACTAATTATCAAATGCATACTGGCAGTCTTATTGTTTCACATTTGTTCTCCACCTTCAGGGGTTCAAAATTACAAGTATGTTGCATTATAAACAATAAGTTAACAGCATCAAATATTCCATCATTAGAGGACGGGAAACATTCTAACTTAGTGTTAACTGTTAAGTGGTGAAGGTTGTCACTTGGAGGAGGTAGGGCTGTTGAAATCGAGTAATTGAAAGGACTGGAGGATGCCATATGAAAATGAAACATATAGACCATGTAACAATGCAAATTTTGGTTTTTATATTCTAAACAGAAACACGGATAGAAATTTATAACGAATAGGTATGACTTACCATCCAGGCCAATTTTCTGTCCACATCTTGGGTTTGGTTGGAGAGAGTGGTGTGAATTGATCACAGTAAAACAAATTGCAAGTGTCAATCTGTAACGAAATATATACATATAAGCAATTTGAGCTGAAATGATTGATCCCACATTAATATAACATTTTAATGAGTCATAAAAAAGAATGCAAGCCCAAGGGTGATAGAGAGAGATTCAGGGAGGGCTTAGGATATTTACTATCAATAAAAACCACCTGTGCTTTTCAAACAGGCCATCTACAATTTCACTCAAGCAAGAATGGATCAATGGTCTGTAACTGTTGCTTCAATCCACAAACTCACAAAGTAATACTTTATAAATATTTAAGGCTGGAAATATGGCGGCATGGCGCTATTATGAAAATAAACAAACACTGCACAGCCAAGGAATACCCTGCGGCAACTACATCTTTATTCATTTGTGAATGTCTATACACCTATATATCTGGAAAGTAGCAGCTCTAATGTGATCATGAAACTCTTCAGGAACAAAATGTGTTCTATTCATTTTTTTACAACAGAACAACTTTACAGACATAATTTCTTTGAAGACCCTGAACCAGTTGTTTCTCCTACATGAAGAGCTTGGTCAGTTTAGATATTGCGTTTTTGGCATTATCAAGCTCCTGAAAAACAATTCATTTGCTGAAAAGTAGAAAGAAGGAAGAAACAACACACACATGCGCTAATTCATGAAATGGATGTTGTGTAATACTAGAGCAACACATGAAATTGCCAGGAAAAGCAACCTCACAATGTAACACATAATCAAAGTAGAGTTGGGGCCTATAGTATAATAAATCATACCTCTGCTCTTATTAAAAATAGTCATAAAGAGAGAGTTATACTGTTACAGGCACTGTTTTATGTATACAGGATTAAGTGTGTAACCATACTTGAGAGGTGGATTGAGTACATTTGTATGCATATGCACTGACGGGAACAACAACATTGTGTACTAGGAGTCTAGGAGTACACATTAAAACATATATGTTAGCCAGAGTGTCAAACTGAAGCAACAAGTACTTACCACCTCAACGGGAGCATCAAACTGCTCACACATAATCCAAGGGACACCTGTTTTCTGAGAAAGAGCCATTTTTGCTGCCCATGAGGCATACCTTTTACCTCCTTCTCCATAAGCTGCTTCATAGAAACCATATTCATTTTCTACCTGTATACATAGATGAAAGAAGTTTCAAGACATTCATAGACCTGAAGTAATAACTTAAGCATCCAAGAAAATATCTTAAAGAAAGAGTAAAGAAAATTCCCAGCCATTTGTCATCACAAGTAAAGCCATATGAATTGACACGTTTAGACTAGAGCAATAAGGAAGTTTCCGTTGAAGTGTAAACAATGAAAATTGATAAATTAAATCAGATGTGACTCTTTTAACGGGTATATGCATAATATGATGCAACGCCGCTACTTTCAAATCCCGACTGTTAAGGTGCACCTGGCCATCTGCACTAATGTTGGCCATTCAAAGAAAAAAATTCAGAAAATAGGATTCGCTTGATAATGTTTTATCTCTAAGAAAATTTGTTTTTCATTTCAAATATCTAAAATGGAAAACATGTTCAGTAAGTCTATCACTCTATCTATCATGCCTACTTACGTATAAATTAGTTTTATAAAAATTCTAAATGTTTTAAAAACTGTGTCAAACTCGTGAACATATTTAAAAACAACCATTCTTGTTTTGAATATTTCAAATTTCTATTTATGAATACAAAAAATTAAAATAAAAGAACTACTCTATCAAACACGATTTCTTGTTTGTCTCTTAAGGAATAAAGAAAACGACAACTGAAAACAGAAAATAAAAACGTGATTACAGTGCAACCTAAACAATGGGAAAATTTGTCTTCTGACTTTTACCTCATCCTCCCTGCGCCCAAAACAAGGGTCGTATTACTAGAGTTTCTTTAGTCTCAAAAAATGAGTCAATTTTTTTAAAAAGGAACAAATGTTCCATGTATCTTTCCGAAAAAGAGGTTACAAACGAGATGAATAAGATAAATTTAGTTAAATCAAAACATTATTTTTAAAATAAGGACTTTGTTGCTTTTTTGAAGTTGTCCTTGCAATAAATAAAGAGCTACTCATTGACCAAACAATAATCTTGTTTTGTGACGGAGGGAGTGTTTGTAATAATGAAAACTGAATGGTACTAACTACTAAGCCAATAAATGTTTGTAATTCACTGCTTCGTTATGAAGCTAAGATGGTTTTCTCTTACAATATCTACCTTCCAAAACTTGAATTTCATAAGATTGGGAATCTTGTTAAGTCAGATCATCAGGTGTAGAGTTCATATAGCGCCCATCCTCCCATTCGTTAGAAAAAGATTTGAGATACACATCATGTAAGGACAAAATCAGTTTGACATTTAAAACAAGGACTTTGATTTACAAAATTAATAGTCTTGCAATATGTTCCAAATTATAAGGATGTTTTTACTTGGACTGTAATTTGTCCCAGACCAGACCAAATCAGACCAGACCATATCAAACCAGACCGGACCAGACCAGACTTGGATAGTTATAAAAATACAAAGAAACCAGACCAGACCAGTCCAGTTCAGACCAGACCAGCAAATTATAGTCCAAGTAAAAACATCCTAACATTTCATTGCAAAATGCAAATAAGATACTGGACAATCAAGCAATATTTGTAGGCATCAAGAGTCAAGACATGAAGAGATTCATGCTCTACAATCAATACATAGCTACAACAACCAACACTTTTAAGACAAATAAGTTAGGAGCTTCACATACCTGCGCCAAGATAATAGGGCCCCCCTGAGATGCAAAAAGTCTCTCTTGCTTCATCAGATTTACTATGAATGTCATAAAGCTGTGCATGTGATACTGGAATTTGGATTCCAGGTTATGAATAAATTTGTGATCCTTCCGACAAATGTCACTATTATCTACTGGAATTTGAATTAATAGCAAATATCTATGCTGCAATACTGTACAAACCTTAAAAGGTTCATTGTCCGTCCGAAAAGTGGTCCCTGGCACATAATGGAGCCATATAGGAATCCCACTGCATTATTAAGACAGCGGTAAGGGTTTTCTCAATTAGATGTGATTTCCAATCTACAAAACCTAGTTGGCAGAGTTTTGACAACTCTAGAAACCTTTAAATACAGGGATCAAAATTTTAAACCTCAATCCATACAGGTCATAATTCAATTTTACTTTCACTGCTAATACATAATCACCTATCTTGTAAATCTGTTGAAGGGTAGAATGGAAATCTCATAGCAGTGGTGTATAAGTATACCCAAAATTCCACTCTGCGGCAATGAATGGTCCAATTCGAAGAATCATATACATACTAGCTTGCTGAACGATCTTGCAAAATTTCACAAGGTCATATCTTCCACCAAAGTAATACTGAAAGATGGTTTGACAGTGCAATTGAACAGGAAGCATTAGAATTAAGAATAGGAAAACGCAAAGTTTGAGTTGTATGTTAAGTTGCAGCCTCACATTGCCCGGAGAATGTTCATGACCATTCCAAAAGACATAAGTTTCAATAACATCAGCTCCTCCTTCCTTTGCCAGTTGAACTAATCCTGGCCACATCTAATGAATACCCAGTTTCATCAGCTATTCAATCAGCAAGCTTAAAAAATGAATCTTTCAAGTTTAGTAGTAATGAACATTCTTTAAAAAATGAAATTCACTAGGAGCAAAGATGATGGGCAATTCAGGACAATGAGAGAAATTATATTTCATGGATGACAGTGCACGTATTACTTCTATCTCTCTTTTTCGATTGTTACAACAAAATTATACAACAAATTCTACAGTTAAATCAAGAGAACAACCGGAAATAAAGTAGAAAATGTAACAGCAGTGACATAGAGAAAGCACTCAAAGCAGAAGCTACTGATAACAAATTATGAACCATTTTAGCTGGTGGAGGAGGTTGAACTTACGGCAGGGACGCTGCGGGGATAGTGAATGGAAGCAGAGATGAGCAGTTTCCGCTGGCCATTGATTATCAGAGACCGCCTATCGTACGTCACGCTGTAATTTTTGCTACTAATAGATGCAGTGCTGGTAATTGTGAGATTCTCAGCTGCTCCTGGAATTCCCCCGCCGGCTGCAATGTGTAACGATGTGCCACTTACTCCAGCAAAAGCGAAAACCAATGCCAGTATAATGCGTTTGCAATTGGAATCCAATGGAGTAGAACCAGAATAGCTGTTGTTGATTGAGCGCTTCATTGTATGCTTACTATGATGCTACAGTGTTATACAGCCATTCTTATGGTTACTTGCTTCGTTGGGTGTGTACTTGCCTTGTTTTCGCCAAGAATATCCTCCCAGTTTGATGGGATTTGATGGAGTTATTTTTCGGACGGTTTTGACTCAAGTCAATGTAGAAGATGCTATTTTTTACATAATTTTTTCTTTTATTTTATTAATAAAAAGTATTTTAAATATAATTTTTTTATAATCAGGATCCAACCGCTTCACTCAAAACTTCATAAATTTCGGCAGAATCAGCCGATTCGGCAAATTTCAGTGTTACCAAACGGGCTCTAATACTCATAGTTGGAAGTGTCCGGTAAAATAAAATTGGTGAAATCATAAGAATAATCTCTACTTTTAAATATTCTACAATAATAATTCTTACTCAAAGTGTTCACAAAAATAATTCAAACTAGCAATGATGTTCATAAGAATGATTAGTGCAAATTCAAATTAATGTCCGTTTAATACTCTCTTCCTCACTCTTCTTCTCGGGGCAAACTCGAATTAAAATCGGCTTCATCTCAACACTATTTTCATCATGAAAATGTGATTTTTTTCTAAATAGGAACATAAAAGTGTTAACAGAGAGTTCGAGACGAAGAGTGGTGAAAAAGAAAGTGAAAGAAGAGGTTCAGAGCACTAAATTAGCATAAGATTGAATTCATTGCGATTTATTCTTGATTTCTTGTGGACATTATTGCTAGTAAAGATTATTTTTATCGATACTCTTAATAAGAATTATTACTCTATAATCGATATTATTATTGCCAATTTCGTCAATAAAATTTGAATCAATATGATTATTGGGGAAAATGATACCTAGAATGTACTCTTTCTAGTTTCTACACTCATAAAATCATCTCAAAACTTATTTACCGTGGAGCTTACATTTTGACGTTGTTACAATTTGAGTGCAAAAAATTCTTTTAATAATTTATTATACTACGTAATACGAAGTACTCCCTCCGTCCCGTTATGATTGTCCCATTTTACCATTTCGGTCCGTCTCACTAAGATTGTTTCATACCTTATTTGGTAAAATTTGTGTGGTTCTCAATCATTCCTACTTTATTCTTACTTTATCAATTCAATATCAATCACATCACATAAACCCTTAATAACCGTGTCACCTTCTCTTGTCTCAAACTTAGAGGGACTGAGGTAGTAGTATAACTCTTTTTTATACTCCGTAATGCTTTGGAGCATGTTGAGTATCACATGACTAAAATCGTAAAACATTCTTAGGAAAAAAATCTTCGTAAAGTTCTTCAGGTAAAAACGTCAAAATTTATCAATATCATCTCAATCAGTACCCTACATTTTTACCTTTGAATAAATATACTGTATTGAAAAGTACGTGTTACTTGATAGAAAATGAAAATTTTTATGGATGGAAAATAAACTTTATACACCTAGAACCTGTTTGGTAACACGAAAATCGACTGATTCGATTGATTCTGCTGAAATTTATGAAGTTTTGGTTGAAGTGGCTGTATTGGTTGATTCTGCTGATTTAAAGAAAAAAATAATTTTAAAAATAATTAATAAAATAAAGAAAAAATTATATGTAAAAATAGTTAAAATGGTCATCTACAGTAGCTTCAGCCAATACAATTAGAAAAGTAACTCAAATATTACTTATTCTTGTTATTACACAATTCAGCGCGCGAAAACAAAAGTTACGTGTCTGGTGAAAAAGTTGACTGATAAGTCTGATAAGCCGAAAAACAATGTTACCAAACGGCCTCCCAGAGTCCTAGACATATGTATTTGTGGAATTGTGGACATGCGTCACAATTTAGATAAATTAAGACACGGTCTAAGAAAATATTGATGAGTATTTCGGGTATATCATATGGAGTACTTCGTACTCCCTCCGTAACTTAAAGATCTTCTCACTTTCCTTTTTCGTCCGTAACAAAAAGATATTCCCATTTTTAATTCTTCTCATCATACCCACTATTACAACTACTTTTTTGGATTTATCATACATTCCATCACATTATTCCACTATCTTCTCATCATACCCTCAATAATTTATATCCTCTTTCACTAATCACTATCCTTGATCTACCTGCTTTTGAAATAGGAGGATCTTTAAGATACGGAGGGAATATATGATATGTATAGTATATGATACGTAAAACGTCTTAGTGGTGTTTGGATCTTGTTATTAAAAATGCTTCTTCTCTTTTGGGAACATAAGCAGAAGTTGGAATGTTTGAGTGAAAATGCAGAAGTATTTTCGGTGCTCTAATTTACTCATTGAAATGGTTTTTTATAAGTTGGGGGAGACCAGCTTCAGAAAACTGGTTCTGTTCTTTAAAAAAAAGCAGAAACATAATCACAGACACTTATATTAGATGTGTCTGAACGTGCACTAGAGCTATATGGCTGCTCTTAGGGTCTGTTTGCAACAGCTTCTGCTTTTAAAAAAGTGATTTTTTTAATGAAATAGGGAGAAGTGATTAAGGGTCTGTTTGCAACTGCTTTTAAAAAAGCACTTCTCAGCTTTTGGCTTTAAAAAAGCACTTATTTTCCCAAACACTACAACTTTTATTTTTCTCGGCTTCCGCATCAAAAGTGCTTTTACTTTTTCTATTACACAAAAAGCACTTATTTTACCAAACACTACCCACTTTTACTTTTCAAAATCACTTTTTTTTCAAACACTATCAACTTTTATTTAATCACTTCTTCTCATTTCATTAAAAAAGCACTTTTTTAAAAGCAGAAGCTGTTGCAAACAGACCCTAAATAAAAGTTGAGAAAAATAAGTGCTTTTTGTGTAATAGAAAAAGTAAAAGCACTTTTGACGCGGAAGTCGAGAAAAATAAAAATTGTAGTGTTTGGGAAAATAAGTGTTTTTTAAAGCCAAAAGTTGAGAAGTGCTTTTTTAGAAGCAGTTGCAAACCAACCCTTAGTATCTGTTTTGCATACAATAATACATGGTATAAATTTTTGAATTGCTCTTCTTATCGATTAATCTTTTAGAAAGCGACTTGATATTTGACATCGATCTACAGAGTACTAGAGGCTAGCATGGTGGTGAAATGGCATGGATTTGGGCGACTCCACAAAATCATTCCACTTCATTCAATGTCATCACCGGCCAAGTGTCCCCATTTGGACACGTGTGTGGCCACGTACTCGTGTTAAGTGCCAGCAAGAATACAAGCCTAGCTAAAAACTGTGCATTTAAATAAGTTAACACAAATTAAAAGTGCGTAATGGTAAAAAGCAGCTAGATAGATAGATACAGGATGGCGCTGGATGTAATTCACAAGTTTCTGAACCTGGTAGCTCCGCCCTTCACCTTCTTCGCTCTGCTTCTATTGTGGGCCCCATTCCAAGTCTTCAAGTTTCTCCTCTCAATTTTGGGCTCAGCTACCGCCGAGGATGTCGCCGGCAAGGTAATCATCATTACAGGCGCTTCCTCCGGCATTGGTGAGGTACGCTCCACAATCTATCTTAGTTTCCTAGCTAGCTTGCTACTAAAGGAGTGTTTGGGGTGGTTTAAAAATGCGCTTTTTAGCTTTTGGCTTAAAAAAAAGTTGAAAAGAGTGTTTTCAACTTCTGCTTAAATTAATCACTTAAAAGCTAAAAGCTGGAAGCAGGTAGAAGGGTGCTTCAAACTGCTTTTCACTTTTCCTATTACACAAAAAGTACTTATTTTACTAAACACTGCCAGCTTTTACTTTTTCAGAATCACTTTTTTCTCAAACACTACCAATTTTTACTATTAATCACTTTTCCCAAAATCACTTTAAAAAATCACTTTTTTAAAGTTGAAGCAATTGCAAACACTCCCTAAATCATGCACATTGCAAAGTATATGAATCGAAATAAAGTTATAGAGAAATTCCTTAATATAGGATTAAAACAAGTAAACAACACAAAAATCAAACGGGTTTTTTACAAGAATATTACTAAAATAAAACTTATTTACATAAATATGATTATTCATTACTACAACATAGTGTTGTGGTAACTTAAGTTAAAAACTTGAACGTGAATTACTATGATTTCATTACTACTCTAATAACTAGTCATATTTTTTTAAATCATCTTTATTTTGGTCATATTAATTACTTTGTACATAGTATTGTACTTAAATAGAACTTATTTAAGTCTACTAAAAGGAAAAATAATTAAAATACACTAAACTTTGAAAGAGTGTGATACAAACATCCCAAAGTGTAATTTAAATATCTCAAACTTTACATAAAAAGTTATTTTTTGTCACATATTATTTCTTTAAAAAAAGTAAATTTATGGTGTTAATTGCATAATTTAAAATAGCAAATTGAAAATGTCCCACTTATATAGAGTGGGAAGTGGGGGTAATGCTATTTATTTTACCCAGTTTAGAATGTTAATTGTATCTTCCTAAAATATTTTAAATTATGAAATTAACACCAAAATCTAACATTTTTGAAAGAATTAATACATGACCATAGTGCTAAAAAACTTTTTATTTAAAGTTTGAGGTATTTAAATTACATATACAAATTCGGGATGTTTACTTTACACTTTTTCTAAGTTTGTGGTATTTTAATTATTTTCCTTCTAAAAGAATAAGTTAGATTAAAAATTGTGAACTTTATTCGATCATTATTTTAGTTTTATTTAGAGAATTTTCTGATCGAATTAATTATCATTAGCATCTTGCATATGAGTACGCGAAACGGGGAGCATGTTTAGTTCTTGCCGCAAGGAGAGAGGTAAGTCTACAAGAAGTAGCGAATCGGGCTTTACACATGGGAGCTCCGGAAGCTCTAGCCATCCGAGCAGATGTTTCCATTGTAGAAGACTGTAGAAGGATTGTGGATCAAGCCATTAGTCACTTTGGCCGCAGTACGTCACTATATCTTTAGCACACATATATATAGTAGCCTAGCTTCTTCGATCTTTATAGGGATAAATTAAATGAGTTACCGATAATTTTATTCAAATTTCTTTCAAAATATATTTTACATGGTGATCAGAATTCCAGCCTAGAATCCACTTTACATTGTTTATATATATTTATATATATCTATATATATAGAGAGAGAGAGAGGAATGTTCATGTCAGGCCGGCCTGACGGGCTGCTCCGTCCGGCCGAGCTCGTTTGGGCACCTTTCCGGTGGAATTTTTTGATGAAATTTTTTGAGCATGTTCCTCATCAAGTCTAGTTTGTCCATACCAAATTGCAGCTCAAAATTCGATCGGGAAGACATTCAAATCATTTTTTGAAGTTGACTGCAGTTTTATATGTATATTTTGACGCAGTCAACTTCAAAAAATGATTTGAATGCCTTCCCGATCGAATTTTGAGCTGAAATTTGGTATGGACAAACTAGACTTGATGGGGAACATGCTCAAAAAATTTCATCAAAAAATTCCACCGGGAAGATTCCACCGGGAAGATTCCCAAACGGGCTCGGCCGGACGGAGCATCCCGTCAGGCCGGCCTGAGGAGAAGAGCACTCTATATATATATGTCATCATTGTGCATTGGAAGGTCAAAAAGTGTAACAATGTCGATAGCTAAAGTATTGTTTATTCATTATTGTTTATTCATTTTATCCATCTTTCAATAGTAACGTGTATATACGAATTAAAATGTGTATAAATAAGACTAGTAGTAAAATGTAAACAAAATGTATCAAACTTATCTTTTTCACATGTCCACGATCGGATTTTAAGCTTTTCTTGAATAAATTCCGATCCATGTTTGATCTTACGAGTATCACGCCTATTCCTCAGCTCTTTAAGGATTTTTGCCCCTCAATATTTCCGGTGATTAAAATCGCCAGAAAAGAACATCAAATAATCAAGAAATATTAGTCAAGTATCAAAAGTAGAAAGTGAAAAATGTAGGCAAAGTGAAAGATGTTAACTAAATCTCGTAGGACCAAAAGTGGAAATATTGTGTATGGCTTGCTGTGATTTGTTTATGCATGTACGTGCAGTTGATCATCTGGTTAACAATGCTGGGATATCCTCAATTTCATTGTTTGAAGAGGTCGAGGATCTCACTTCTCTTCGGCCCGTTATGGTGAGATCAATGGATTGTTCAAAGTTCAAACTTCTATTTCTACAATTCCTCGTCGGAATGTATAGTACGTAGCTATTGGCAGGGGCGTAGCTAGGATTGAAGGTTGGGCTGGACCGGTATATAGAATTTTTCAGATAATTTTTTTTCACATGAATTTTTAGACTAAAAATACAAATAATTTTCAAATTTGGGGCAGGCCGTGGCCTGGTTGGCCACCCCTCTAGCTCCGCCCCTGGCTATTGTTCCTCACCTAATATGGCACCTTAGCTTTGGCCAAATACAATTTGGTTAGGTCTACAAATATAATTAAACTACGCGCTTATTAGGCCTTGGATGAAAGCTTTACAATATAATCTGGCTATTTTGTTTGGGTAAGAAACGCACAAATGAACAACCGATCGATTTCCAACACCGGAGCGGATTATTGGTACGGATTTATGGCACCGTGACAAAATTCGTACGACGTGCCAATGTTTTTTGTCGCAAAAAAATTATTTTGTAATTAAAGATGGGATTTAGAAATAGTTTTTTATTGCTTAGGATGTTCTTACTTGGACTGTTTTAAGTATCCAATTTGGAGATATATAAAATACACAGAGATCAAACATTTACCAGATCAATTCAGACCAGATCAGAACAATTTAGATCAGATCAAGAAATTCCAATCCAAGTATAAACACCTTAGTAGAGTAGTGATCGATGAATATCCATTTTAAAAATTGTTAGTTGAGCAACAATTTTCTCTTTGAATATTTTATGGACAAATTGGCGTCCTAATTACCTTTTTAGTACGGAGTAATAGATAGATTTTGAGGTGCCGTAGCATGCATCTAAATTAAGAATGAACGAGTTATCTATCTTACGACAAATAACTTAGTATAGAGAGTCGGCCCCAAGAGAAACTCTAGGCGACCATCCCCAACCCCATCCGATTTTGGAAGACGAATACATTCTCTATTCAATGAAAGATTGAATCAAAGGTTTTTTTATACTTTGCTCGCTTTCAATTTCTATTTTCAAAGAATTTGGTCCGACATCTTCATTGGCCGAGAATTTTGTCCGCTTCATGTGAGCGTGTGGTATGTTATTCTCCTAGCAATGTTTAGACTTTAGATGTTGTGTGTTTTTAATCCGGTTAATCGATCTGGTAAAGCTTTTCATCCCTGTTGTTCTTGTTGTTCTGATGTTCGAAATACTCGCCCACCACCTGAACCACCGCCTCATTCTGGGAAGAAGAAGATGATCAAACGGATCTCCTTTCATTCTGGGAAGAAGAAGATGATCAAGCGGATCTCCTTTTCGGTGGCTGGTCAAAACGATGCTTCAAGAAATTTTTACTCGGTTGAATTCCCTTTGTTGGTTGCTGGTCAAACCAATTCTCCCTTTCCGGTGGCTGGTGAAGCCGGATCTTTTAGTTGTAATTTTTTAATTTCTCTTTGGAGTAGCATCAACAAGGCTGTTAGACTAGACTACATTATTGTGGGGTTAGCGATCTGGAAGGATTCATTGAATCTGTTCCGTTCTATGTCTCATCCCATTGTAGCCTCAGACTATTCATTCTCTTGTATTTTTGCTATCGCTTAATTATAAATTAG